>VXAA01000619.1:119906-190535 GCA_013399115.1 Anseranas semipalmata
CGGGTCCCTTTTGGAGCCGGCTGGAGCTGGCTCTGATCTGACATGGGGCAGCTGCTGGGCTCTGCTCACAGAGGCTACTCCTCAGTCCCCCTGCTACCAAAGGTTTGCCACATAAATCCAATAGAGTTAAATGTCACAAGCGTATCACTTTTACTACCATTCAAGTACAACCTTCATAGATAAGAAGCTTCTCCAGATGTATGTGCCATTTTCCCAAATTCAGTTATACACTTATATACTCAGAGCTTAAATTCAATTAACATTAAAGGGAAACATCTCTCTCAAGCTGCAATCCTGTTCTTAGAAATTTCAGCTCTATTTCTTTATTTCTTTATTTTAAGAAAATGTCCACCTTTAGGAAACAAGGCCACAAAGAGTACAGCTTAAGTATAGCAGTTACAACAATATAAATGTGAATCTAAGAAACCCTGAAGAAAAAGAAAAATAGTGGGTCTGAACCAACACATGCTTCTTAACTGGAAATCAACCCTCACTTTCTAATGTTAATTATTTTAAGTCAGCATTGCATTGTATTTCCATAAATAGGGGATAAGGAAGGTTACAAATCTGTGTCGTCTACTGTGACTGAATTCTCATTTCAAAGCTCTTCAGCCTATGGTATTTAAACGATGCCATCACTGAATATTTTTCCCCAGTCAAGAACTAAGACTAATGAACCAAGAAGAGCACATGCACATGTTTAGTCCCTAAGAAAGGATATTTATGCTCAAAGAGACCTACGGAGATCAGAAAACTATACAATCACCACTTAAAAGTCTGCAGAGCTGGCTCAAAGCACCAGCTTTCTCTGGTGATGCACATAGTAAGAACTACTTTGAAAGCAGCTCCTGTAAAACAGCTACCACTCTTCTATTCTCTTTTTCTTCCCATTCATTTCCTTTGCGTTGTGAATATTACACTACTGAACAAGAAGCAACTCCACGGTAGATATTTGGAGTCAGAAAGCAATTTCTAAGCAATTTTCATGATTTTTCTTTTAATAGTATAACATATATAAAGGAATAGATTCTGTTTTTCAGTTATACCATCATAAACACCCCACAGATTTAACTTGCTTTACCATGGTTTTGCATACACAAAGATGTAGTTTGGCAGAATATTTACCAAATGTGAGGAGGGTTAAGTAAGGCATCCCAAAGTTGAAAATTAAAGTGAGTTTCAGCTATTGAGGTAATGAGATACTCTATACATAAGAATATTGTAAATAGCATTCTCCTCATTTCTTACAGAGAAGCTGAATGGGCATACTTAGTATGCAATCAGCAATTGAAAGAACTGGTTGCTGAAACATGTACAAAGTTGTGAAAAACCCTCATCCATATATTCAACTGTAGTTTAGGGCAGCCTTAGAAAAGGGAAAAAGTCATTTTGTGCTTTAGTTTAGTACTGCCTGAATGCCAAAGAAATCCCCAGAATGATCTGAATGCCATATGCAGTGCTCTTGTAGGCTTGCTGTTATCGTCCTAAGAGACCTTCAAAGCATCTGGATATTTCCAGGATGCAGGAAAGTTGTGTTTCCTGAGAGAAAAGGGAATGGCTTTCTTTCTTCTAAAAGTGTTACCCACACTTTCTGTCAGCTGGGTCCCTAACATGCAGAGATTACACTTGGCCACATGAAGACAGATTTCCTCTTTATGTCACCTTGCACTGGAGATGGCATACAAACCATTTGGTTTATGGGAATAAAACAGTTGATTTATAATAGGAGAAGGTAATGGTCCTTTCTTTTTCTCACAGAAACCAAAGACCAAAGGGGTTCCAACGTTTTAGACAAGATTTTCTCAGTCTGAAAGCTTTGAGAGGGTGCCAGTTCTGCATACTTGTTTTGGGGCTTTTTATCTACAAGATCTATTCTTCTTCCTGTGAAAGAAGTGAAAAGCAAACAATAATAAAAGATTTTAATCTGAAAAAGACATGAGCACAAGTTAAACAAATGACTATTATTCTTTTGATTAGCTCTCATTTGCTACTGAACTGTGAATTTGCTGCTTCGTTAAACATGAGGTGAACAAAGGGAAGCCTAATTAAAGGTTGTTACCTCTCCATATCATTGGTGCCTAAAATCCATCATATCTCTACTCCCTGTTAGATAATGTATTATAAAGAACTGATCACTGTTTTTGTCTCAAGACACAAATATCGTATGCTGGGTCATATGCTAAAAACGTTTGTCATAGATATGGTAATTACACTTCAGCAGTAAGCTACCTTATTGTCATTTTAGTTATCTCACAGGATTGAAAGCATAGCCCAATCCTGTTGAAATTAATGAAAGTTTCCTATGAATGAAAGCAGGAGCAGATCTGTAAAGAAGAACACAACATACAGCTGACATACAATGCAATGTATAGGTTGAAAGTGAGGTTATTCACTCATGCCAGGGGTGAATGTGCCAGTTTGTTAAATCCCAGTGGAGGAAGCAGCCTTGGTACAACCAAAGAATGCTTCCTCTGCTGTGCACGGGACAAAGCATCCAACCGAGGACATATTTCTTCCAAGGCATCGAGGCTAACCAGCCTGTGAACAAGGAGGGTATCTCTGTGAAAAGAAAGACCTTTCATACAAACATCGTACCCTAACACACTGAATTAACTAGCCAGCTCCAAGCCCAGCTTCAAAAGCCAGTTTCATCTCTAGCGACAATGCATATTAAAGATTATACACACACAGACATGTATAGACATACATGTAGATTTTCATGTATAGTATATATGTATTTTAATGTAAATATTCACAGCTAGACATTGCTTGTGTTTCAGTTTCCAAGCTTTGTCACATGCACAGAAGCTATGATCTTTACTATGTTTTACTTTATGTGTTAAAATTCTGTGCTAGTCTTGACTGAGGAGAAATAAAGCTCCTTCAGTCTTTAATATCTGGAATATATTCAGCAGTCCACTTCTTTTGCAAGAATTGGTGTCTCACTCCAACAAGGATGTCAAACAAAAGCCAGGGGTAAGCCACTTGTAAAGAAGTACATTTGCAGCAGGCAGAAAACAGTCGTTAGCTGTTCCTTGCAAGTCTGTCAAGGAGACCAGCTGTTAAGTTACCTAGTTACTTAAACAATGACCTGCTGCTTTCAGACAAAAAAAAAAAAAAGGAAAAATATGTGGCAGCTTAGGAAGTTATTGAGAAAAAAAAGAAATGGGACTTAATTTTGCTAGGATACAAAGGAAACAGTTAAGATAAGACTCGGTTCTCCTATGTTCTCTGGACCCTTTTTCACCAATAATTAGAGCTGTACCTACAGCTCAGTTTTCATGGGTATGTTCTATATCCTATTATTCCAGAACTGCATGAAGTCGGCACAGTTTTCTGGTGAATCTGGCCAACAGAACTGTTTATATGTTTATGTAGTCATTTACACTTGAGCAAAATAAGAGTGGAGAGCAGGCAGAAGCCGGAGCTGGTACTTTTCAGCCAATTACCCAAAGCTGCCAGCATCCCAGAAGCAGGTCTGTGCAGCGTGAGTTGCAACATTAGCTACTTCAAAAGCATCAGGTCTTTTGTAATCCACACTGGACTTAGTAGACACTTGCACCTAAGCATAGCAAATCCAAGAAGTCAGATGCATCCAACATGCACTGAATTCAAGTCAGGTCCAGTACAGAGTCCTGTACTTGTATGCCGTGGCTTTTTGTCCATGATTTCCAAGAAGTTATAACCATAAATTACTGCTAGACATAAGGATCTTCTGCCATAACTGATAGAGTTGTCTGCTCTGATGATGTTTCTTTAAAGAACAAGTAAAGGATTGCTGTAGCTATTTATGATACAATTAAAGAGATTTCAAGTATGTCTATATTTTATATTGTGAATGTCATTAATTAATTTTGTCTACTCCAAGAAGATTAGAAAAATATATGTATCTGCTTTCACGCTTATAATCAATTAAGCACTAGGCCTCAATGATATTTATTAGCTTTGGCTAAACATCATATAATATAGGCAAATAGTTTCTTCTCAGAAAATGGACAATGGCAAGCTTAAACTTGGCCAAAGAAGGTGGTATAAGCTTACACAGTTTCTCTCAAAGAGCTTCAGATATGGTCTGGTCTATATGCAGAAGGTTTTGAGGGTAGGATACAAATAAACCTCAAAGTGATCAGTCTTAATCCAATATCAGAGTGGCTTTTTTGGTCTGTTTATGCCTCTTACGAAGAGGTTTAAGTTAAATTGAAAAGCCATGCTCAAAGCAGAGCAAAGCTGTTTACACTGGGGATTATACCAGCATAGCTTCACCTAGACAGCTATATCAGCATGGCGGATAAAACGTAGACAAAGTCTGCAGATGTAATGTGATAAAAACGTAATAGGCTATAGGAACGAGAGGAAGAAGGACAAGAATAACAACAATAATTTGTTGTTTGTATTTCACAAGCTTTGAAAAACTTTTTTTTGAAGAAGAAAAAAACATTTTTCTCTTTCCTGTTTCTATGTGAAAGACTCAAACAGACAATAGGGGAAAATAATTCTGTGAGAGCTTAGGAAACTACACTGCTGACGATATAGAAAATGCTGCCAAATTCAGGAAATAAACAGGCTGAAATAAACAGAAAAACAGTATTTTCTTTTCTCAAATCTCTTCCTTTTAAAGTAAATCTTCTCTCATAACAACCACATGCAGAACTACTTCAGACAGAAATGTTACTGGTAAATCCAGGTTGCTTCGATGAAAATACATTATGCACAGCCTTTTACATCTGTGGCACGCTTCCCTGGAAAGCATTTGCCCCTTCTCTCGCCAAGCGAACTCAAGCACACTGCATGTTGTTACGCATGCTATCTTAGCCTGCACAAGAGCGTAGCATTCATAAGTCTCCAGATAGGGGCTTAAAAGTTTGAGATGACAGTTTTAGGTTTTGGCAAAGATGGTGCCAGCTGGCCAGCTCTCAGGATTTCCCCTGTCAAGCGATCCACGAAGAGCGTTGGCACCAGCTGCACAGGAAACCACATATACCTGTACCCTTGAAGGGAGGTCAAGTGCCTCACTGACAGCTTGTGGCAGGCATAAAGGAAAGAGTGAGAATGCAAAAAGAATTTTGGGGGCGGTNTACACATACGGGCTGGACCTGTGAAAATGGAAACAGCTCAGCACTGCTAGAATTGGCAATCCTCGTGTTTCATTTCAGTCTTTGAGTACAATTAATAGGTCTGAAAAGCATAGTGTTATTGTTTATTGTCTATGTTGTACTGTCTACTGCTGAAATGAATTGCTTTCTAAATTTATTTAAATATATTCAAACCAGATATAATGGAGGGACATGGCTTACAGGCTCCTGCAACAATGATTTCCCACCGGTGACATTCATCACAATAACAGAGAGTCGGTACTTCACAGCTGAGCCCATTTTCACAGCCCTCCTGTCCTGAGTGGTGCTCACTCATGCATGCAGTCCTGCTGAAAGGACCAAGACCCACCACTTTTGGGTGCTGTGCAAAAGAAAGGCTGCGAGCATCGAGTCCCTAGGACTGGATCAGCTGAGATGCCGAATGATCTCACTTGCCACTGAACTCAACAGGGCATTTGGCATCTCTTTGGAGCTGAACCCTTATAATTAGAGCGCTGTTCTTTGCCATGGCCTCTCTGCTGCCCATGTCCATGGTGAGGCAGCCCAGCCTCCATCCGCTGAGTGTCGCTGCGGGTGAGAAGCCTTACAAAGCTCGGGCTTTGGCATTTTCACAGGCTAGATCAATAATTCTGAGGTTTGAAAAATTGTGTTTGAAAAATAGCACAGAAACACCATTTTTCAGCAAGGACTGCTCCTGGCAGTGTGTCTGACGGATGTTCTGAAGCAGAATAAGCAGCATTCAGCCTGTCCCGACCATCTGCCCAAGTCCTGTTTTCTTTTCCTCATTCAGTTCCATTGGAAAATATCAACAAAAAGTGGGTTTTTCTTTACAAAGAAAGATCGTGTGTTGGTTTGTACTGAAACTCATGAGTCCTTTGTATTCTGGGAGAATACAGCTGCGGCATAATGAATGGTAACCATTTGAACTCTCTGAGATAAACTGCTCCAAAACTTGATAAGGGCTCTTGAACTATGTGCATGCTATGCACAGGACTAATCTGGCAATTGGATAAATCTTGTTTTCTGCTCAATTACAAAATAAAGGCAACACAGGAGAGATTTTCAAGATATAAAGCAGTGATTTGGGAGCAGATGGAAATCTGAGCAAGTATTGAATTATGGACTTCCTTTTTTTTTCCTGTAGTTTTGTACGATCTTAGAAAATCCTCCTAAGGAAAAATCCAAGTTAAGGACCAACTGCATCGTTAGCTAAGCAAAACACAGAGAGAAAAGACACAGGTTATTATTTATTTGTAGCTATTTATGGTAGCAGCTTGAGGAACAGCTGACCATGGAGACGCTGTTGAAAGAGTGAATTGCACAAAGTATAGAAAGATGTAAATGTTATTATCATCCCCTTTTTATGGAGAATGCTGAAGCACAGTTATGATTCAAATCTATTTTTTTCTCAGTCTTTTAGATAAGTTTATCTTTCATTGCTATGGAGATAAATTGTACAGCTTTTAGCTTAAATCAAATCAAAATATGTATGGGAGAAATCATTGTAGCCTTGATAGCATTGCCTTCCTAAATATTCTGTTCTGTTTCAGTTATTCACTTCGTTTCTGAAACTCCTTTTTACTATTCCTGTTTGAAATGTGTACTACATGATTGAAATTTATTTCACCTGAAAATCTGGTCTCATGTCCATTGGTGTCTGTAACTCCTCCTTAGAGATATTTCTACATCTCACAAATGTCTACTTCATCTGGGAGGAATCACTCTCTGGAGGAGATTATCACTTTCCATAAGTACAGTGAAAGCCTGTATTAGTAGCCTAGACTATCATCCTTTTTTTTTTTTTTTTTTTTTTTTTTTTTTTAAGAGACCTAAAATGAAGGCAAATGAATTCCCATAACATGTTACTAGCTTTTCTGGTACCCCCTTCAACTCCTAAATCTCATGAAAGAAATGTTTAATTAAACCTACTGAAGGGAAGATGGTGTCTAATGGAAATAGTATTGCAACAGAGACTATGAAATCTGGTGGAGACATTACCACTGTGATTTAACTATTATGAAATTTTCTGATTCTGTAGTGGCAGGTGACAGGATAAAATGTGGTGGCACCTTCTAACAATGGGCAGATAATATTTCATCTGACCACATTTAATTGTCTACCATCTCAACTAAATATGAGTAAAAGAAACTGTACCAAGTTTATTCCCTCACAATGAGGCCAAACTGGATTATTCTGACTAGGTCCATGACTGCAGTTCCTCTTACCCTCCAAAACAGAGCGACCACATGGAAACTTTGTACTGGGAATGTTTCCTCATCCATGCTGGCCCCTGAACTGTACCCAGCAGTTATTTGGTAAAGCAATATCTGGTGCAGGCTAAAGATGTGCCAGAGACTGCTGTAGCAATTTTATGGTAGGGGTGATTGAGGGCCAGTGCCCAGGACTGTTTCCTGGCCATGTTTAATTTGTTAAAGTAGAGATAGCCTTAAGGTGCAATTCATCTCCTCCCAATATAGACATCAAATGTAGATGAATGTTTCTCAAGCTGTGATCTGTGGACCATTTGGTGATCTGTAAGACATCACAAGGTGATTTCACAATTGTTTTGAAGCAACTTCAAAAGCCTTTAAATATAAATGCACACATATATATTTCCAGGCATGCAAGCAAGAAAACAAAATGGGGAAAAATAAAAGTCACTGTAGACTTTTCTCAGGGTAGCTGTATTTTATTCAGATATAAATGAAAAACATCATGGCAATGCTGTACTAGATGATGTTGGCATAATTTCAAAAAGGTTATCTGGAAGTAGGGTTAAAAAGAGTTGAGGAACAGCAAGCTAGATGACCCCTCAGAGTCCAGCCAGACCTATGACTGTGTTCTGCTTGAAAGGCTGTGCAGATTCATTACCTTGGGTGGGAGATGGTGTTACAATTCCATGAAATCCGTGTATTTCTCACCTGTACTTACACATAGAGTTAGGCAGAAGCAGGAGGTAGGTGGAAATTAATATCATCACAGGGTTGAACTAGGAATGAACAGTGCATTGGTACCGTGATAGTTCTGCTTATTCTGAGTATATAATTGTACCACAACTGCACATTCTATTAGTTACTTTTCCAGCTGTGGTACCATGATGCTAGTCGCATTCCTCATTCTCTGCTGATTGCCCTGGGTTTCTCATGCACAGCTCTGTCCCCCTCCCATATTAGAGCAGTCTTGCCTCCATGAGGTCTCTGCCACCCTTCTCCCCCTCCCCACCTGGGTACTGCTGTGGAGCAGAGTCTGGGATCAGGGAGATGATCAGTGGAGCTCTTTAGCCCAAAAGTAGGAATGAGGAAGGAAAACAATTCTTGTACGGTAGGATAATAGGTGAAGAACAGAAAGTCCTGGGATTGCAGCTGGTGAACAAAGAGATTTTGCAGGAGCAGGGAATCAAAGCTGGAAACTCGAAGCCTTTTTTGCACAGCAATTTCCATCACAGAATAAAGTCCAGCATATAAAGGTCCTAGTCCCCAACAAGATCCAGCTGGCTGAGGAATTGAAATCTGTGAAGGTAAAAAGACGCCCATTGTCCTCCAAGATACTACTGCTGCCTCCCTAGCTATAGAAACTTCTTTGTTCTTTAGTACCTTGGTACTTTTTAAGACCAGTACTGGGAAAGGTTTAAATGAGATCACTTCAGGTTAAATTTCGATTCAGCAGACATACTTTACATGAGATGTCCCTGATACACCCTTGTACCACATTTCTCCAGTCTGCACTGCTATGTTTGTGAGAGGTTCCCTTAGACATTTATCTTTATGTGAATTTATGCTTTTGTGGTCTGTTCCAATGTCATCTGAAAAGGCCTGTTAACTAATTTGTCCATCAACCAGTTTGTCTATGCCATATAATAGGGTTTTGTACAAAATGGATTTTTTCGGTGTGTTAGGAATGTCATGTTTTAATCAATGTCTCTTTGAATGTTAAATCTAATGAAGGCTGTAAGTAAGAGACTATAAATGCTCACAGAGGGTTGCTATGGAAACAGAGGCCCTATCTGCTGGGTACTCCACACTCGCAGCACAGCGCGGTACGGCCTAGTGCACAGGATGTAGGCCTCTAAGAGCATTTCAGCAGTTAGACCAAGAGTTTTTCAAAGCTCAGAGAACAGAGCTAGGTGCTGGTTTGGGGGAAGCTTGTAGGATGACCACATTGTGTTGTGACAGTAGGGGGGCAGCTGGTGGAGTCACCCACGGAGCTGGTGCAGGAGGACCCCCCAGGGGCAGGTGTAGTAGTCCTCTTGGCCACAGGTTGGACAATCCTGACTGCAGCTAAAGGAGAGGAGGCTTCAGAAAAAAATCTCTGCACTGGTCCAGACTCACAGCCCCTGAAGCTGCAGGGGGAAAAGGGTTTAGGACCCATGGGATAGGAAGGAGAAGCTTCCTCATCCAGAGGATCCTGGTGATGACAGGACAGCCATTCTGGCAACTTGGAGGGTACACCTGGACACTGCAAGTGAGCACTGCTGAGGACCCAGATTCTCTCTCTGTGATCATTGTGCATTTCAGTATTCATGCACTGATATGCATTGCAGTGTATTAACTCCTCAGGAGCCTACCCCATCCTGGTTCCCAGCATCCATGGAGAGTCCACAGAAAGATGATCCATTGACTCAGAGAACTGTGGAACAAAGCCAAATTNATTCTGAATGAGGACTTGCTAGGACACCTTTTCAGGTTATTAAAATTAAAAAGATTTTCAAAGTGCCATTTATTTATTTATTGTCCATTCTGTTTCATTTCCTTATTACAGCTTCATATGGCTCAGAAAATAAAACTTCATTGAAAGCTCTTTGGGGCAGGGATCATTATTACATTTATTTTTAGTGCTGCATGATCTCAGTTCCTGCATAAATCTCGTAGTCACTGTTGTGCTATATGTGCAGTAATAATAGCCAGGACTGTCCACTAAATGTTGCTTATTACACATGTTTGTTCCTCTCTTGATGCTCCTGGGCTTGCACTAAGCTCTTTTATTCAGCCTTCATCAGTACAAGGTAGTCCAATCCCAATTAAAAAGAAAAAAAGTTTTTATTGTAACTTCCACAAATATTGGACACATTACTTTCATTAAGACATGTGGAGTATTTAATACATTTCAAGTCACAGGGAAATGAGTCTTCCACTTTCAAGTGTGTAAAGCAGCAGAGTGAAAGTGGGCATATTTCAAACAGACGTGAATGCTCTCTCAAGCTCACTCTCTCTCCCTTGGCTCTCAGCCACAATTTTAAAGCAATTTGCCCTAATCTGCCATATGGTTTTCTTTCTTTGCATTTTATAAAACTGCAGGGCTAAGTGAATGTGCCTCTTCGATAGCACTGACACAAGCCTGATTTAATTTAGACTTCCGTATTAACATACCAGCTAAATCAGTGCTGCAGCCTAAGAGGGAAACCTCAATGCTGTGCACAACAGAGCTGCAATTAGTTTCCGAGTGGCACTAGCCTACAGCCCTTGAATTGGTTCTTCCTTGCTATTATTATTTCTAGAGGTCGGCACAGAAGAACATATAGTCCACTCCAGCAGCATGTGACCCCCGCTCCCCTCCCCGAATCAAATCAGGCCTCCACTGAGACATTCTTCAGGCCTGAAATCACTTCCAAACAGCAGACGGTCTTAGTAAATCTGATTCATCATGTGAAAGATCTATATGCCTGCTGTATGAAAAGCATCTCTGACTGAGACTTCCAACAAGCCCTGGCAGTGAATCCTTTTATTCAAGGAGTCCGTGCAGTACACTTTTATATCACAGATGGCTCCAGGACTCAGAGACAATTTCCTTAAATAGGCTCCTGCACAAGGCTTGTCTACACATTTTACTTTGGAATTTTAAACCTGTAACAAGAATGTGACATGGTTCACTAAACATATGCTCCGTGTGCTTTTTAGGCACAAAAGTTGCCCCCTAAGCTGCAGTGGGACTGCTACCATGTCTCATGCCCATGTGCATTCATCTGCATGTTGGTTTATTCGTTTTTCTGGATCAGTTGCCATGTGCATTGCACAGTACCTAGCTAGCTCTGTCATGCCATGTATAGCCTTTTTCATGGACAAAACTTAGCTGATCTGCTTCAGTACATTGTAATATAAACAGCAACCCCAGTGGGAAGCATTAAATGATGCAGCCCTCCCTCTTCCACAAGTGTCTTCAGAGGATGCTGAATGACAGCACTGCCAGACAGGGCTGGGATATGGGCAAAAAAAAGGGAATTCTTCCCTTTAGACCTAGAAGTTTTGAAAACAGGAATTATTTCAAAACTTGATGGGAAAAAAACAGCTGTTTAAGAATCAGGTAGAATTCCAGATACCTGGACAAAAATGCACTTACATTATTTAGCTCACTTCAAAGTGGAGGCATCCATTTTGTTTTGTTCAACAGGCTTTCAAACTGGGAGTCTTTATAAAAACCTTTCACTCACATTTTTGTTCAGCCCTCCACAGTCAGTCTTTCCCATAATGAACATCTTTGTCAGCTGTTGTACTTTTATACAATCCAGAAATGAAATGTTTACCAGATCTCAGAACATTTGTGGCAGATTTGCCTATTTTTTTCATTTGCATTTTGTTTCTGTATTTACCTTTTATTAAAAGCAGAAGTTAATATTATGCTTCCCAGGGTCTGATCGTTCTCTTTGATATAAAAAAAAAATATGCAGGGAAAAGTTGTTAAAATTATTTGTACACAGGACACATGTAAACCTTATCCTCTCATCTTAAAGGATCTCTTCCACACATCTTTGAAGCAGCTATCAGATGCTGTGGTTGCTGAACATGCAAATGGCACAGTGCAGCTCATTGCACCATGGGGATTTGAGCACTATTTGAGTTCACCACTGAGGAGAATGGTTTGTTCACCCCAGCTTGGATTGCTTCTTAAAAAAGCCCCATGGAATTCTAAACTCTTGGGGAAAAAAAAAAAATCTTTTGAAATCAGAACAATACCTCTGATTTCTACTTGTTTGCAGAATGGGAATTCCAGTAAAAATAAGTGGAAAAAAAATATTTCCAAGCAGTTTATTTATGTAACTATTTGCAACTGAAAAAATGTCAAAATATTTTGCTCCACAGGGCAAGGATGTCATTCCCTGGAGACAAAGCAATGCTAGAAATTACTACATAAGTATTAAAAACTTATAATACAAAATTTTAAATAAAATCAGGTGAGAAAATTAGTGGAAGTAGACAAATCAGTTCAGTCTGACACTTTCTGATTGAAAGCTAAAATATTTTCAAAGAGCTTTCCAGACTAACATGTACCTTCCTGGTTACATCATTCTCTAAATCCTCCGCTCTGTGGACCAAAATGTCTTCAGGATGAGGAGGGCATTGAAACCAGGTCTTCACTTCTTGTCAGAGTGCTCCAGGCACGTGGGCTTTGATGCTAAGAGCAGTGGTTGTTGGCTGCCACAGTGAGTTAGACTCACTCACTGAGTCTTTACTGTAAGAATGGAGAACAGAGAACCCCACATGAATCCCAGATAAACCCCACCCCATCCCAACCAGTGGGACCAGCATTTAGTTACTCTGTGCTAGTAAGAAACAAAGCTATGGACAAGTTCCTGCCCTAGGGCTCCAGGTTTCCTCTGGGTATCCGAGCAGAGGTTTGGCATTCAGGGACATGCTACCTGTAGAGAAAAGTACACTACACAACAGTCTTGGAAGCACCTAAACTATGATCTAAGTCAGTAGGTCCATAGTTCTCATCAAAGTGCTATATAAACTGACCAGACTGAACCATGATCGTGCAGTTCTGCACAGACACAGCTACAGATCTCTTCAGAAGACACTTCACCTCTCATCCAACTCAGTGGTTGACAGCAATGCACAGCTGTGTCCAAACTGAAGACATACACTCAGAATCCTTACTGACTAGACAGGGAACACAGCACTCCAAATTATCCTGATGTAAGCAGACATAAAACCAATTTACTAGACCATTTTAGTTTTATACATACATTGCGAGGTCAGAGAGAGTTGGAGAGAACTATCTGTAAGCTAGAACAGGGCTACTTTGCAGATTTAGAATGCTTTTCACTGGCCCAGAAAAGCATCTTAAGCACCTGGTTAAATAAGATTCACACATATTTAAACCTTCAGTAGCTCCATCGAGGTGAGTGGGTCTATCTGCCACCTTAATTCCAGTCATGTACTTAAACCTCTGTTGAGTCAAGGCCTGATGGAAATGAAAGAGTCAACAATACCTATTAAAATGATGACAAAGGACAGTTTGGGGTATCTTCATATAGTGCATAGAGATATTTCATCATACAAATAATTCTTTGATGTCTCAAATTAACAACACTTGGAAACAGCTGAGGTCATTTTCATCTTAGAACAAAGAAACACTCTAAAGTTGTTTCAAGTAGAAGAAGAATCAGTACCAAAATATAACTGATTTCAAACTCCTTGAAGAATATAGCAATGGGAGAGGGACATTAGAAATTATAAGATACAAAATTAACAGTAATATTTATTATAATGTAAACACCTAATGCTGCATCTTACTGCTAAATAAAACATGGCTAAGGAGGAAGTTCTACCACTAGAGAAGTCATCTTTTCTGCTGTTTCACTGTCAGCACGCTTGCTGGCATAGCTTGGCCTATGCCAAAAGTTCTCTTCAAGACAGCCCTTCAAGTCACTTCAGGAACCATCCTCTGTAGGCTATATGCCTCAGATTTTTCTCTTTCCACCTTACACTGTCATGCACTGTCCAGGCAGACTTTGCATCCTTAAATGCCCCTACATGACACCATGCTGCATCCCAATATTTGTTTAAAACAAATATTGGTTTCATGGTACAAAAACAGCACAGATCCACATTATTTCAGTTACTTTCAATTGAAAAACAGGCACTCTAGCCACAGGATCAGTTCTCAGGACTCAGAGGAGACTCAGGGCCAAGGTCTGCACACTATGAACAAAACCCGAGAATGCTGTTTTCCAGAGCATGGCCTTTGAGACTGTTTGTCCATTTTATCAGTGAAGTCATAGTCTAGCATGTCAAGCTCAGAGAAAAGTTTGGTTCAGGAAGGTGCCGTACAAACAGAAACAAAAGATCATGAAATGCCTACATAGAACATCAGAAAGTAGACAGATGCAGTCAGGAGAAGCAATGGGCAATGGGTCTCAGTCATTTGATATTTTGGTTTGCTTGACATGAAACATGCCACTAGTCTTGAAATGTAAAGCTTCTTTTTCAGGCATTTGCAGGAAAGGAAAGAATCATATTATTATTTTGCAAGAAAATAATTAGAATTCTGGAGTTAACCATAGTAAATCTTTAATACTGATGATTAAAAAGAAACAAATAGTCACAGTGAGCAGAAGAAGATGACAGGCTCTGGCCAAACAGATATAAGATATATTAACTCTGCGCTAGTGCGGCCTCACCTCGAGTGCTGTGTGCAGTTCTGGGCACCACAGTACAACAAGGATGTGAAACTACTGGAGAGTGTCCAGAGAAGGGCTACCAAGATGGTGAACAGCCTGGAGGGGAAGACGTACGGGGAGCGGCTGAGGTCACTTGGTATGTTCAGCCTGGAAAAGAGGAGGCTGAGGGGAGACCTCATTGTGGTCTACAGCTTCCTCACGAGGGGGTGCGGAGGGGCAGGCGCCAACCTATTCTCTTTAGTGGCCAGCAATAGGACCCGAGGGAATGGAGTCAAACTGAGACAGGGGAGGTTCAGGCTGGATATCAGGAAGAGGTTCTTCACTGAGAGGGTGGTCGCGCAGTGGAACAGGCTCCCCAGGGACATAGTCACAGCACCAAACCTATCGGAGTTTAAGAAGCATTTGGACTGTGCTCTTAGTCATATGGTCTGAATTTTTGGGCAGACCTGTGTAGTGCTAGGAGTTGGACTCGATGATCCTTATGGGTCCCTTCCAACTTGAGATATTCTATGATTCTATGATTCTAACTTACAAT
Organism: Anseranas semipalmata; assembly: GCA_013399115.1. Classification (NCBI taxonomy): domain Eukaryota; kingdom Metazoa; phylum Chordata; class Aves; order Anseriformes; family Anseranatidae; genus Anseranas; species Anseranas semipalmata. The sequence continues at coordinate 134,932 of VXAA01000619.1, forward strand.
TTAACCAATATATTAATTAGTAAGACATGGATCTTTAAAGTCCTGTACTGAAGAAGATATTTCTTTCCCTTTATACTGTAAACAGGGAAACAGTAAGAACATTGATGATCCTGTCTAGGTATTAACAAGCAAGTTGCAAAGAAAAATGCTGCCCTGTCCAATGGTGATGTCTGACTTTTTCAGATGCAACAGAAACTTTTTAAAATTTAAATGAGGAAATGGAGAGTCCCAAGAAAACACAAGACATGAGCCAAAGCAGCTCAAACAGATTATCATTTGTCAGTTGGGGAACAAATTATGTCATGTTAACCCCCTCTATGATATAAATCTCTGGTCCAACACTATATGGATGTTTTTCAAACTGATTCTGTGGTACACATGGACTGCTGACTAATCAGTAAAATCATTTCTTGTATAGGGACTAAGCCATAACTATTTTTATATGCTGTAGGAAATGTGCTTAAACTAGGTACATAAACAACTAACAGCCTTAAAATAATCTCACATTTAACAGAATTATTGAACTAGTTTTTATCAATTAAGTATTACGAAAAGGCAAGCAAGAGCCAAAGATTAAAATCTCAAAACTGTCATAGGAGGACTTTTCATAGAATGGTCCTGGGCTGACTAAACAGGATGCGGTCCTTCTCTCACTGAGGGATCTTGACCCCACATTTCCCCCTCCAATATGGAGCTCTCTGCCACCTGGTTGTACTTAGATTTGACCTGGGTTTTCCTCCATCCCACCTGTTGAAGCAGATTCCTTTTCCATTAAGTATTTAAATATGCTCTGACTCAACAAGAATGCTTTGTGTACAAGGATGGGTCTGGGGACTAGCCTGCAACACTGCCCCAGAGTACACACTGCAAGATGTTACGTATTACAGCCGTCTGTCGAGATGTGCATTCAGCATTCCTCAAAAAGAGGAAATCCAGAGAATTAAAGCTGGGAGAGCTTCAAAATGAACAGATGAAAGGTAGCTGATTCCTCATCCAGCAGTTTTGTTAATGTAACATCTCAAAGTTGTTGTTTTTCCAGCCAAAACTATTTCATGAATTTGACCTAAATTTGTTAATGGTTTTGGGACAACCAGAATTGCATTTTTCCTCAAATAAACTATTCATCAGAAAGAAAATTACTGCTCTTGTCACAGAACACCAGCTGCCTACCCATTCACAAAAAAAAAAAAAAAAAAAAGCTTTTAAATCAAAAGAAGCAAAATTAAAAGTCTTAGAGTATCAGAGTATCTCTTAACAGTCACAGAAGGCATGTAAAAATAATAACGTAAAGAAAAATGTAGAAAAGCAAAAGAAATATAAGACAGTATGGGATAATTGTAAAACTCAAGAGGTTATTCAAATGAAGAGTTATCTTTCAGAAAATGGAAATCCAGCCCAAATGAAGCCACAAAAAAATTGTGTAAACTAGTAAACTACAGCTTGTAAAATGGATTTTGGGAATTAAAACTGGGTTGTGAAATACATGAACTTCAGTATGTGAGTCTTATTATCTGAAACACATCCTGCACAGTGGAGTTATAGAGGGCTAGGAGGGAATGTGAACAGCAAGCAGAAGACAGAAGAACAAAAGACAAATTATGCAAATGTATCAGATTTGGGAAGCTGACATTGTTGCCTCCCCAACAACTTGAATAACAGTGTTTAAATACAACTTTTTTTTTTTTTTTTTCTGTAGAAACCACCGCTTTTTAAGCAGCACTTCCAAATGCTTTCCCATCTGTTTCAACAAATGTGATAATGAGAAGGTTATGTTGCAAGCTTTAAAAAAATCAAGCTATTTGTCCAAACTAGGAAACACAAAGCAGGTAAAAGGTTGTGTCAGTCACTGTACTCCAAGTGAGTATAATCCCAAATACCTTTTCATTTCTTAACTCTGCTTTACATCCTCAGAGAAAAACACTACCAATTTCAGTTTGGCTAGAAGGGAGAACAGAGTAAAACAGATCCCTTACAACTCTACCCTGCATGGATGTCTGAAGCAGCTATAAAAATGAGCTATGCCTGGCAAAGAATTCAGCAAGTAGAATATTTCATTTTCCTTATTGTGAGCTGTTAAAACAAGAGGTGTCTGAAAAGCTATGCATTTTATTTAGCTGTGCATTCAAAAGCAATGGAGGTTTTTAATTTTGTGCAAGAGCAAGGGAGCCTTTTTTCTGCAGTGATATTCCTCCAGAGCAGCATTAGGACCATGCAAGTTTTTCTGTACAAGCCTGATAAAAGCAATGCTTGGCAGCGAGCTGCCACTTTCCACATACTCTCACTAGAAACATGACATTTGCTTAGCTGCTGAAGTGGGAGCTGAACTCTAAAACTCTGACCTACGTATCCTGACTTTGTTCCAGTATAATTTTGAAGTAATTCCAGTAGAAGTGACTCGATTTGTCAATGTGTGAAACTGGGATGTGTAGGCAGAATCCAACCAGGGCTGATTCCACTACTTCTGCTCTTATTCTCAGTGCAGCTGAGATCAAAAAAAGGTCAGGAGAATGGTCAGAACAGGAGTTTTGAGCATTTTCCGAAGCAGGCTAAGAAAATTTTATGTACAAGTATTGGGATCAAAATAGCAAGGTATATGGAAGTGTTCACATAAATACAGCACTGTGGCTTTACAGCTAAGTTGTATCGTTACAGACCTTTGACACAACACGCAACACCAAAGGCACAATGCGTTCTGTTTGTAGTGGGTTGGGGTAGAAAGTCCTGGCTATCTAAAACTCCTTCAGTCTTTTCTGCATCCCTGTCATTTTCTCAGGGAGAAAAGGGTGAAGGTTGTGATTCGCTGATCTCTATTTCCTAGATAAACTGAAAGAAGTCAAAAGAAGAGAAAGAAGCTTTTATGTGTAGGAATATTATAATGTATCAGTATATTAGGGTCCCACAGAACATCTTGCTGGAAGTTTTTTGTTGGTAGTACTTAACTTTGCCCATACATCCTACTTTTCCAGATGTCCAGCAGTTACCCTGGAGCAGCAAATCTAACCAGGTTTCTTTCTGAACGTCCCTCAAATTCCAGAGAAATGGTGACTACAGGCAGATCGGCTATAGGTGTGTATCTGGAATGCATCACATATACCGTATATGCACTGAGCAGATTGGCTTCACCACATGGTAAATCTGAAGTCCTCCTAATGCATCCAATTTACTACCCATATGCAGAGCAGCTCTGCAGAGCACAGCTGATGGGGCCAGTGCTTCCTGGGTAGATCAGTGCTGGTGAGCACCCTCCAGATGCAGCACATACTGCTGCCTGGGAAACCCCTGCCAAAAATCCAGCAGTCTCCCTTTTCCTTTCATTCAGGTAAAGGAGGATAGACAGTTAGAAAGATCTGTCTTCCTCTGGACGCAGATACAGAGGGCAGTCAAAGCAGAGCTGGAAGTGGTAGTGCCGCTTGCATTGGTCCTGGCATCACCTTGGCTCTGCAGATGGGAACAGACCGGGTGCTCACCCAGCTCACCTGCGTTCCTGTCCTCATGTCCCTGAGCCTTCCCTGTCCTCTGATGCTCTGTGCAATGAGAGACTGTGCCAGAGTGTCCCTGTGGGCACATGGCTGTGGCTTTTCTGCAGGGGTTCCTACTCCCCAGCACAGTCATACAATGCCCAATTTCTGCTTGCATTATGGAAAAAGAGAGAGGTGCAGCAGAATGTGATGTTTAAAGGCTGGGGGGACTTTCTCCCTTTCCTAGTCTAAACTGTTCCATCTAGCTGAATACACTGCTGAAGATGTCTTCGTGACTTGTTTTGGAAGGGGAAGAGTCAGATGCAACAGGTGGCCCAGGAGCCCAATTCCTGTTTGAATGAATATTAATTGCATTTCTTGCTGGGATGGTGTGGTTTTATTAATTGAGCATTACAACATTACGATGGCTAGGGTAGGCCTCTATTTTAATTCAAATCTACAGAATACATACTAAATTCACTCTTTGATACTTCTTTCCTGCCATGGTGACAAGAGAACCTCTAGGACAGCTTATTTACTGTTTATTTCAGCATATTGCTGAATTTTATGTGCCAATGCATTTCATTTCCAGAAATGTGCACTTTAGTAGGAAGAACTCCACTTCAGAGCTGAAAGGCACACAACATGTCAATAAAGGCAATATTATCACATTAGATATTGCAATGAAACATACACATCCTTAATGATTTCTTGCTGGCTTCCAGACTGAATTCCTATCAGGCATTCATTTCCCTCTTCATGCTCACTGTCTATTTGCTTCTGCTGCTATCAGGCATCACTATGCTTAATAGAAATCTTCTGCCTTTCTTTTAGCAAGTAATGGCTATGTGCAATCTGGCATGTGTTGGGTATAAAGAAGCTGGAAGAGTGCTTTTTCATTGTTTAGGTAAATGTTTCCTCTTTGATCCAACATCTGCCCTTTCTGCTTCTCACACTGCAAATTGATGCAGATCTAGCAGAAGGGTGGGAGACATTTACAGGGTTTCCTGTTTTTGGGTAATTTGGGGAGCATCATTTTTCCCTGCTCACTTTTTGCCTTCAGCAGCAACAATCCAATTCTTTGTGTTTTCAATGGGAAGCTAATTCTTTGTCTCGCCCTTTCCTTCTAGTTCTCCCTGAAGGCTATAGAAAGAAAGAACATGAATAACCAAGCAATGAAATCATAAAATAGTCCCGCTTACTGTTATCTTTCCAAGAACAGTGGAGGCATTAAAGTTCTGAAACCTTTTTTCTTGAAGCAAAGATTGCAGCTAGAACAGGAAATGGCACAACATAAATTCAGTTTGTGACAATTATTATAACATGAAAGGGAAATAGTATAAATCACTGATGTCAAACACTCTGTTCATTGGCTAGATCTGGCCCATTTGAGCTATTTATCTAGTTCCTGTGACAGATTCAGATTTTGAACCACACGTGCTTTCATTTTTTAAAATACATGTTTCAAGTTTTTATGCTTCTGAAAAAGAGCTTCTGAATATGCTCTGAGCAGAAGCTGGTGGAAGTTGATGCAGAGTTGTCTTTTTTAAACTACAGAAAACAAGATATGTTATACATGAAAAGACAAAGTCTACCTCTCCTCATTTCCGTGGGTGTTAACATTTTAACTTAATGATGATCATTTTTGTGGTTGATGCTGAAAAGTTTCTCAGAAATTAATTTTAAGGAAAGATAAAGATTTGACTTGGGTGTTTGTGTAAAAAAAAATTAAAAAGCATAATTTCAAGGAAAAGAAAGTAAGAAATATCATGTACATCTATAAAACATACCACCTAACTCTGACAAAAATTTATTAAACATCCATGAAGTTTTAACCATCCATGATGTAGGTGTGAAGCTTAAACAACTGAAGAGAAATAGGCCCATCTGGGGAATGTGTCTCTTGAATTCACCAACCCCAGCTGTGTACAGACCTGATCCACAGTCTCCTGGGGATTTCCCAGTTCCAGTCTCTTCCAAGGATAGTGTAGTATTTCAAAATAAATACAATAAATACATTTTCTGCTTTTTATATTTGTGCAAACATTGATTTGAATTATTATAAATACTAATAGGATCAGCTACATATTTTTCGTAGATGAGGTTTATTTCACAGCAATAACCATTTGGTCAGATATTTTATTGGCTTCTCACATAAACAGTAGTGCATGCCAAAGGCAGTTGCTGTTGGAGACGAGATACTTTCCCAATAGACTTTTGAACCAAAAACCAAGACCATGCTTATTTTATGCTCTAATACATTAAAATTTACTGCTTGCTTTCCATGTGTTGAACAAAGTTACTTCATTAGCAAGGGGAGATAAGTTTTTATGATTTACTCAGAAATATAACATTTTGAAACATGTGAAATCTAAGAAAAAGATGGGTTTTAAAGAAAGATGTATTCTCAGGGATGTGATATTCTATTATCGGATTTTTTTTTTTTTGAAGAATCTAAGAGTCATGTGTTCACAGACTATTCCTAAGTTAGCTTTGAAGTATTTTGTTTTAATTCTTGCTCCTATCTTGAAAAAGTCAATGGTATATTGTGAATATTCCTATTTTACACTGTAACTTAAAATATTGCATATTATATGTAATATGAACACCATAGAAAATATTAAATCTCTTATAAGTTTTGTGTATGCCTATAATTCAGTGTAGCACAGGAGGAGAGCTTCAGTAGAATATTGACTTTCAGCATAAAAGAAATTCTTATCAGAATTTTTTCATAACATTACCTGAGGATTTTTTTTTCTGTTTTTCTTTATTAATATGAAATTACATAAAAAGTGTGACATTGATTTATTGTTGTCTATATAGTACCCCTGGACAATAAAATTTTTGTATATAAATTTAATTTCTATTGAAAACTAGGACCTAAAATATTTTTATTGTGCATTAGAAATATATGTGATGGTTTACATGTTGGTTACAAATCAGTAATTCTTACTTATGGTAGCATATACCTAACTCTTTTGTCAGGTAGTTAACAGCAGCTAAAGGGGTAATATTCGACCTGTATACAGTCCCTCCCAACAAATAATTTTATTGGTCTCGGCCCCCAGATAGAAACTGGGAAAACTAAAACAGCAAGTCTCTAGGTTGCCTTAAAAAGCTGGGCTCCTCCATTCACCAGCACTCGGAGACTGTATGCAAACAAGGAAATCTTTCTTCAGGAGGAGAAGCAGTCGTGAACTCAGGAAAGCAGAGCAGCACAACCTACCCAAAGTAAAGAATGAAATAGAGCCTCCCATTTAGAAACATGAAAGTAGTTCCTTTAACTCTGATCCTCTTTACAGTGAGCTCTGTGGCTGTATCATTTTGTCTACTATGATTCATTCCCGGTAGATGGTTTGTCCCACAGGTGCTCCACAGTTCCTGGCTCTAGTCGTGCCCTTGCAGCCCTGTGAACACCACTGGTGCCTTCTGCCAAGGTCTCATGCCATGACCTTGGCACACGCAGTCACTGACACAGGAGCAAGCTGGGACCACTGAGGACCCTGCCACAGGGCTGGAAACAAGTCCTTTGCCACAGAAAAATCTGTGCCTTTCAAAATCTCTTGTAGGACTAGATCCTCCCAAAATCCAGTTTCGCATCCAGCTATCCTGCCTCAGATTACACCTACGGCTGCTGGGATTGATGGATTATGCAAATGAAGCTCACTATAGAAATATTTTGATTTTTTTTCAGCAGTACAGAGCTTTCAAATTCTATGCAATCTCAGTACATGCATTTGATTTATAATGCAATAATTTCAAGCAAGAGAATCATAAGTATATTATAGTCATTACTATTACGCATTATGTCTTCTTCAAATTTATAATACTGATAATATTTTCTGACACCCAGCTCCCCTTCTTATGGCATCAGGGTGGTTATAGCATCTCATTACAGATCCAGAAAAATCTCAGTTATGTTAGGTTAGCAAAAGCTAGGTCACTTAGTAGGAAAATGAAAGACAGATGGATATGAGATTAGCCATCACTTTCTTTTAGCTACTCCTGGTTACAGGAACTATGTTTTTTTTTTTTTAAGCATGGTAATTTTGACAGACCATTTTTGCTATGGATTTATGTGGGAATGTGATCAACCCCAACCTATTTCTTTATAATGAGGGAAGAGCTTCAAGAACCAGGTCCAACTGTATTCAGAACTCCACCTAAGATTCTCTTTCTTCCACATTCACAGTGTGTTTAACTTGGAGACTCCCACAGTGGAATTCTATCATCACAAAAGATATTGTTTCCCCTTAGGAAATTTTGCTTTCAACCCCTTGAAACCTGTTGAAATATGCTACTGGAATTTAGAGCCACAAAGCTGCCTTTAAAGTTACATTCCCTGTAGCAAACTAGGGCATTAAATCAATGGGTCTATTCAAGTGAGCAAACATTCCCTGTTCTGACTATCAAGGATGCTTTCTCAGAATAGCACATGGTTATTGAGGAGAAAGTCAACACTGAAATAAATCCCATGATAGTGAAATTCAGGCCTGGCTGATGTCAGGGAAAAGTCTGTCATTGGCTGTAAAAGACCAGGATTTTGTCCTTAATTTATCATACCAGCCCTCTCCCCTCAGGAGATGGTAGCATTGTTATTTATTTATGTGGTGCTATTAGTGTGATAAGCACATCGGATGTGCTCCTCAGTTGATGCAGAACAGTGGTGCTCCATTAATTCCTGTCCTGCTCCTGTTCTCCAGGGTGCAGTTCTTGCTGCTGGGAACAGGTGGTTGGGCATGGAAACAATGGCAGAATTAAGACCTCAGTGCTAAATTTTCACACCTCCTTATGATCGCATTTTCTAAGCCAGAGCTTTTAAGGAACACAAAGCAGTTCTCAAGAGACACCCTATTTATTTATTTGCATTTTTATAAAGCAAAAATGTTCACTGGGATACTGTGCCAGCACTTATAACCACCCACTGAATAGACATTACAGTAAAGCACTCTGGTCATTATCAAACCTCAATAAAATTCATATAAATATGTAATATAAAAAGCAAAATGATGCTATAGTCTGTCTTAGACCTAATTGCATTAATTCCATTACTCTACCCTTCTGTACTAGCAGAAATGATGTCAGTTCTGGAGCTGGATACTCATGGGACATTCTTCTGAGAGTTCTTCATGGACACAGCATTGTTCTAGAACAAGATGGTGACTTTCCTCTGTTCTACCTCTGGTGTTAACCCACCATGAACAAAATACATTATCTCTCACATCTCTACCTGCCTGTCATTTAGTTTGGCTGTTTGGGTAGAAGATAGTATCAGGATAGAATTTCTTGCTGAGCTTTTGTACAGGACTTTGTACTACTGAACTGCAATCTGTGACTCTATTATTAATATAAAACAAACAAACAACAAAAAAAAAACAACTGTGGAATTTGCAGAAGAAATAGATTTTTCAGGGCGAAAGCAAATTCACACCGATATAGAAGTCTATTTTGTAGAATCAATATGTCAAATTTTTATAGAATCAATATGTCGAGTTTTAGCTAAAAATATAGCAAGTCTCACAGACACTCTTCTCGTCATGTTGGCACCAGGTGACCTAAAGCTAGTCATTTCTGTTCTTTAGAATATGAACTGGCTTTAAGATCAAATTCCTTGTATTATGATCCTATGGAACATCATCTGGCTCCATCTTGCTACAACATGAAAGCTCCCTTCTCACTTTTAGGATATAGCAATGGTGATTTTACTTGGTCTGGTGAATAAATAACAAATGTAGTAAATCACCAGGAAAGGATTTTGTGGTCTTTGTTCTATTCTGTTCTGTTTTGTCTTTCCTTGAGTGTAGTCAAAGACTGGAATGGGTTGTCCAGAGAGGTTGTGGAGTCTCCATCCTTGTAAATAGTCAAAACTTGGCTGAAAAACTCTGAGCAACTTTCTTTAATGTGCCCTGCTTTGATCAGGGCATTGGACTTGATGACTTCCAGAAGATCCCTCTAACTTAAATTATTCTATAATTCTGTGAGTCTAATAGTAAATTGCAAAATCAGATGAACAATCACAGCTTCCGTATGCGAAGAAGGATGGACTAATTTTCTTGTTGAGACATTTTACTCAGTCTGCTCGGGGCTAAACTGGGCCTTTATAACTCACAGAAATAGAGGCTACTCCTCAGACGAAATCCCAATGTCCCGAAATAAAAATATGCTTAAATATTAGATAGAATATTTACTAATTTGCAATGATGGTTACACACTAGAGCAAGCTAGCAGCGACTAAAAATGAAAATCCCAAATATGAGATGTAGAGGAAGGATTAATTTTTTCTCAAAGCAGAACACATCCAACAATATCTGTAAAACTGTTTACTGGTCCCACAGGGCCACGTCAGTGTGCCACAATGCTCTGTGGCCAGGGTGAGAGAAGAATTTGGACTTTGATTCTAGTTAGTTCTGTATCTTGCTGGTGAGCTTTCCAGGGAAGACTTGCATCTTTCCATAAGGAACCAGATCAATTTGGACCAGGCCATTTTTCATGGTCACTGAACTTCCACCAGATTTGCATAAGTCTCAACTGTTACTTGAGAAACAGGAGTTCAGACAACCCACAAGAAAAAGCATGATTTCATTATTTTCTTCTCTAGCTTTAACTCAGCTTAACTAATCATTATTTCATACTTCTTGAGTCAAATTATTCCTTGCTGCAACTTGGTCAAATTAAATGGTGCTACAAAGAATATCGTTTCATAGAAAGAGTTACAAGGTTCAAAAGAGGCCCTACAGATCACCTTGTCTAACCTCCTGCATAACAGAAACCATAGGACCCCTTACCTAATTTCTAGCTCAAATGCAATAGAGCTTTGTCTTTGGCATAATCCTCATTTTAAAATTCCTAATGCCTTGGAACCCATTATTTTTCTCCACAATTCTCTTTTGGTAGTTAATGACCTCAAAGTAAGAAGTGGACATTTAATTTTAGTCTGATTTTTTTCAAGCTTCAGCTTCCAACCCTTACATCTGCAAGACTGGAGAACTCTGTGAACAATTTTTTATCCTTCAAGCAGGTACTTCAGGTCCCCTCCATCTTCTATCAGATATGCAAAGCAGGCTAAGCTCCTTACTTTGTGGTATTTTTTCTAATCCTTTCATTATTCTCCGAATGCTCCCTTAAGCTTTTCAACACAGAAAATCCTGAATTTCTGTATTATTCATGAAGTAGAACTGAACACAGTATTTCAGCAGCCACCATATCAGTGCCAAATACAAAATATTACCTACATACTCTATGTACTCCTTTTTAAAGATCAAAGCAATCACATTTCTTTAATGAAAGAATGAGAAATTACTCTTAATGTATTTAGTTGAGATAAACCAAAGTATTATATTCTGGTCTAAATGGATACTTAAATGCTTTATATAAAAGAGAAAAAAAAAATCAGACAAGATGCTGATCTTTGTCTTAGAGTATCCTAAAGCCCAGGGTAAAGGTATCTGTGCATAGATGCCAGATGTGGGTTTAAATTCCTGCTTCACAGGTTTATTAGGAATTCCTTCCAGGACTGACCTAGCTTCAGAAGCTGACAAACATCTGGACATCTCATGTGGACAGAGTTGCCTTCCTCCATCCCTCCCCCACTGAATGAAGTGCTGAATTCTCTTGTGCTGGGACTCGGAGATTTTTTACAGTATTTCCCACTGGGTCCCTGCTCAGCATGCTGCCTTCTGAGGACTGAATATACACTGCACCTCAAGTGTCACCCTGGCTGCCCAGATTCACTACAAGCTGTTTGAAGACACGGATTTAAGACAAGCTACAGATAACAAGTAAAAATCTTATGCTGGAACCAAGCCTGCCCTTGACTGAAGAGTGGACTATGTCAGCATAGTGAGGAATTTCCCAGCACACATGCACACAGAGAAGTCTGCCAGGCTCCATCATAGAAAGTCCTGATTTCATGTGTAGCGAGACACTATGGGCTGTGTAGACAGCTGAGTCATTTTTTTGCCAGATTGAAGTCATGTTGGGAAAGTGGAAGAGTTGTTTTAATCAACAGTGTCTGACCTACCCTCCTTTAGACTGCACAGACTATGAGCTCCGTCCTTCACAACTCTGTATCTTCTCATGCATTAGGTTAGGTAGCCCCACTGATTCGGTTATAAATTCCAGCACAGAGCAGGCATTGCATACTGGAACCCTGCAGATTTGAGATCTATTCATGAATCGAACCATAAACCATGGTCCCCAGTGCTCAGTCACCCTAAAAAACACTTTTGAGAAACACCAGGAAGACCTATAACAATACCTTGCAGGGCACAGTGAAGCCAAGAATGCAATTGTGGCTCCCAGACTCTCTTGACCCAGATGTAAATTACATGTAGGTAGTAAGATCTACAGCTTACATGAAAGTGACTTCCTCTGTCTGACTTTAATTGTTTTATGGAGACTGATTGCTTCAGCAATAGCCATTGGATTTACAATAGATTTCAAGACTTCCTACTCTAAAGAAAGTTCATGAGTATCTGAGTAGATCTTGGGTTGTCTGCCAGTCATGCAGACACTTCCATTGCTATATTTTAGCAAGTGTTAAGCTAACTAGCTAATCCTTACAGAGCAGCAACAGAAACATGGAGCATTATCTGGGTGCATGGCATCAACATTTCCTGAACGAGTTTTGCAGCCCATCTGAACTGCGTGCTATGGCAGCTACATTGCTTGCTATACCCACAGTAGCTACGCTAATGCATTCCGGGTATGACTCCCTGTGCAATGGTGTAGACATTCTTTCATTTTTTTTAAGGCTAAAGACAAGACTGATGGCCTGACAGGTTTGTTATTTTCATTTAGGACAAATTCTCAACTGAAGTAAATAAAAGTTGCTGTATTGCATTTGTGGGAACAGATCTTCAGCAGGGAGATTTGAAAGGTGGCAGGGGTTCTTTTGGAGATAATGATATGATCCAAGGACATAAAGGACATGAAAGACCATTAGGTAAGACTGCTAATCTCTCCTCTGTCATTGTAGGATTGCTCTGCTATAAGCACATGACTGTGCCCACCTTTCTTTAGTTCAAAATATTCATTAGATTTAATTGAATAAAAAATAAAGAAGACTTCACATCTCTTAAATGTAGCCTTTTGACCCTCCTTTAATTTATATAGAAGTTAACTAGGCTATGAGTCTTTAAAGGTTCAGTTTTAATTCAGTTTCTATGTGAAAAACAGGAGAAAAGGAGACCTCTCATGTTACTTAGGGGAGAAATCCATAAAATCACGAGTGTTAATGTTGGGAGAAGGGTCAGGAGCAGGACAAGAGGTTTGAAACTCCTTTAAAAATAATATGAGTCACTTACTTTCAGTGCAATGCTCATGATGGCTGTGCTACATTGCGGTAAGTGTCATTGTAGGTGGTTTTAGCTGTGAAACGAATCAGAGGTGTTTCATAACTGCACAGTTGGCTTCCTATTCACTGAGCATTACCTCTCCTCTACGACAGAAGCAAGCCACTGCAAAACACAGTGTGAAAACTCCTAGCTTAAAACAATAAAAAAGGCTTAGTCTGTCTGTTGAGGATGTGACAAAGTAGTCTTGTCATGTTTAAAAAAGCTAATCTTATATTTACAATGGGTGTTGGGACTGATAAGATTTGAAGCCTGTTCTCTGCTCTGGCACCAGTTTCTTTTTTTGATTTGGGGTAAGTAATTTCAGGCATGTTTACACAAAATTGGAGATCAAAATTGGAGCTATGGGCCTTGTTCTGTTTCCCATGAAAATTATTAAAACCCTTAAACTCCAGTTTGAGCAACAGTGTAGCTGTGAAACCTCCTGGTGCTTCTTGGGACAACCCAGTTAGAGGAGTTTCACCTTAAGTCTGTAGATATCACAGCAGAAAGGGGAAAAGGGGGAAGAGAGATGGCTCAAGGGCACTTTCCTTTTCTTCTCCTCCTGCCACCCATGCCGGGAGCCTGTGTCCCTCCATCTCTCAGAGGGTCCCCAACTTTGCAAGCCTAGGATGTACACTGTTAGGTATTTCTATAATACTTACTACAATTAGCTAAAAATCCAGACTGAGGTCTTTGGAATATTTTAGCGGTAACATTGAAGATAGCACTACATCCTATTTTTATTAGCAAAGTGAGTTAGCAAATAGCCAAATAGAAGATACAAAGTGCATCTTTTACATCAAGTGAAGAACTGCTTTGGTGCTGCTATTTTTATTTTTATTTTATTTTATTTCTTATTTTTATGTTTTTTTTTTTTCTTAGTTTTGCACTGTGTTTTCGTTTTTGCCCTTTGGGCCATGACTGCCCATGTTTCATTTCTGACATAACTGAATTTAATATTCCAGGACGATTAGTGCTCTGTACATTAGGTTAGAGAATGTAGCTGTAGAAAAACTGGAGAACATTTTGATACTGTCTAGAGACACCAGTTATATGGCCTTTAAAACACCGAGCTCAGGTTTTTATTTGAGTAATCTAAGAAATAAGCAAAATAATAAAATGCTTTGAACCTGATTTCCACCTGCTAAGCAATTCTTTGATTTCCCTTATGAAAGGAGATGCACTGTTCACTTTCTCTCCACAGAAAGAGAATGGTCTCACTCGAGCATGAAGGTCTAAGAGATTTTAGGATATGAGAACTAGCCATCAGAGTGTCAATGTTAACTTAATTACTAATATTTATCTTAATTTGTCTTTTCCCTCTCTTTCCATAATATTTTTATAGACTTCAGTAGGATCCTTCCCTATCCCTTATTTTGTTTGATAAGCTTTTTATTTCTGTGAAGTAAATAAGGGTTACAGAGAAAGATAGTGGATAGGACAGTAATCTGAAAGAAAGAAATATTTAAAGAAAAAATACAGAAAATGAAGAACTTAAAGGGCAATGTCAATCCTCCTTAATTTTAGTGGGGCTAGGATTTCACTCTGTCAGCAGTAAGTTTCTCTACTGCTTTCACCTCAACTGAAAAGGCTTGAATCAGACTGCAGAGTGAGGACACTTGTGGAATTTGGAGATATTAAAGTATGTACTTAAGCACACATGGTGGGATACTGAAAGCTGCCAGCTCTAAAGAACGCTAAATTCATAATGAAATTTTCTGAAAGAGTGAAATCATCAGCAAATCTCAAAGGGCTAATTTCTGTAAGGCTGAATGCACTCAGTAATCCTACTGAATTAAAAAGAAGTTGAAATTGGAGAGGGTTTGGGTTTGGGTGGGGGGATGTAACAGTGGGGATAATTAACCATTGGAGGCCTGAGGATGTGGCAAATTCTTAGTTTCTTGCAGTGCTTCAGGTGTTCTGAGAAGATAAAGTATGACTCTGACTGAAACTTTGGTCTTAATAAAGGTGTTATTGGTTAAAGATGCATGCAGTGAGTCATACAGGAGGCCAGAACAGATCTTTCAAGTCATTGTTGGAAATCATGCACTCAGCATCTTGTAGGGGAGGAACAAAATGTTCAGCTAATCTCATCTAAATTTAGCTGCATGGAATTTAGTTATCTAGATTAAGTTAGTCATTCTCATCCTTAAAGAGTCAATGGAGGGAGATAGTAAGATGTGGTGCCTTCTGGAGGTGTCTGTTTCTCTCCATTGACTCTAAAGGAAGATCAGGATGGCTGAATTACATTGATTAACTTATAAATGGTAAAATGAATTCAATCATCTATGCTTATATCAAAGTAATTCTTTGGTCCTTTTCAGTTACTGAATGATGATTTATCTTCTCAGTTCCTCCTGTCTCATCCTGTTGGGACTCTCTGGGTTTACTCTTGATTTATACTGCATAACAAAAACCAGAACCTCTCCTTCTGTGTTCTCTGAAACAGCAAATGGTTTTTATACATGCATATAAAATGCAATGAATTTGTACAACTGGGACAAGAGACTAGATAGATACAAACTACTGAGATATTTGGTTTATGTGCATAGAGTTCAACACCTACTTTTTATTATTTACAATGTTATATTATTTATAATGTTAAAATTGGAAGGTTGGACCTCTGCAGTATACACTGACTACAATAAAGGATCTGGTTTGTGTTACGTGGTACCTGCCGGAAAAAGGAACATGGCTATTTTTGTTAGGATGGACACATCCTTTAAGAAAGGCCCATTCATCTTTTATACAAATATCTAACTATAGACCTCTTCTACATTGCTCTCATAAAAGGATACCTCATTTAACAGCACCTGTCCTCCGTTAGCAAATAGTCATCTCTTGCAACTAATTTTAACAAATTTAGAAATACACAAGAAAGCATAAAACATGTCTTGCATGTTTTAGTACAGGTCGTAGAGGATTTGTTGGCTTCTATCCTTAGATGCCTGATTTGTAAAAGAGCATACAGTAGTATTAAGTAGGTCCAGATCTTGTGTTTGATGCATTTAGGTGATCTGATTTTGTACTGAATGGTACTCTGGTACACAAAGTTACTCACATGAGCAAGTTTTTATACCAGCATTTCTGTTTCAATGCTGGAGACCTCATTTGATCTCATCAATGCATATAAATACTTGAAGGTAGGATGCAATGACGATGGAGCCAGGCTCTTTCAGTGGTGCCCACTGACAGGACAAGAGGTAATGGGCACAAATGCAAACACAAGAGGTTCCATCTAAATATCAGGAAGGACTTCATTACTGTGCAGGTGATGGAACACTGGCACAGGTTGCCCAGAGAGGTTTTGGAGTCTCCCTCCTTGGAGATCTTCAAAAGCCACCTGGTCATGGTCCTGGGCAACCTGCTCTAGGTTTCCCTGCTTGAGTAGGGGGTTGGACCAGATGACCTCCAGAGGTCCCTTCCAACCTCAACCATTCTGTGATTCTGTGAACCAGTCCCAGTGGCACTTGTAACTAACCATTAGCTACAGAATGAGCAATATCTGGTCTTCCTATTGGACAGGTGGAGTGCCTGAGAAAAATAAAGCCAACCCCTGAAATAAAGAAAAGCAAATTCTACTCTGCTAGTTTGGGACCTATAGCACAAATTCATCTCTTAACTGCCCCCACAATTTGAGTGATGCATTTTCAACCTTCAAAAGATTTTCTGTGAAAGGGGGATTCATTTGCTGGTGGATTCACCTCCACATGCATCATTTCTCTGTGGGGAATAACCAGGAAGCACTGAAATTGGTAACACAGAGCAAACCACCCAAGGTGCTGCTCTAATTTAGCTGAGGTTTGTTTTCAATTAAGAACAGTTGGGGTTTTGTTGCTTTATTTTGCATGTCATCTAGTCACTTTCCTCTTCTCTCCTAAGAAGGATGGTTTTATTCATTTTAGAGAATTTAAGTGAAAGACAACGGAGTTGCTCCCTTAATTGCAGTAGTTTTACACCAGGGATGAAGCTGATCCTAAGGATACAAGGAAGACTTCAGGTACTGCTTTCTATTGATGATGCAAAGTGAATGAGGACAGCACTTATGAAAAGGCTCACCCATTGTAAGGGATGATGGATCTTCTCTGTGTAAATTCTTTAGTTCAGTGCTTCAAGCCTGAAAAAAAAAAAAAAAAGCCTGATTGACAGGGGGTACAAGGAAAAGCCCCATGCTACTACTACAGCCTGAGATCTGTGGAAAATTTAGTGTTAGTGCTTTTTGCCTTCTCAAAATTCAGAAGAGCTGATGAACAGGAAAAGGCTAGACCAAAGAGTTCAAAGAAACTGAAAGGTTTGCTTCATTCATCTATATTACTTACATTTTTTATGAACACCTTGAACAAATAAGAAGTTAAAGAGAGAATACTGTTTCATATGGGGCCAATAAATGCAAGTGCCATGAAGAGGTCCTGAATTATCAGCAGCTGAATCTGTTGTAAAGTACTGACTGTGAAAATTGCATTCAAAACCATGACCTGGTACTTGTACTTTGGACTAAGCAGTAAGCTATGCTAAGGGGGGCATACTGGTTGTTACTAGTCTTACAATACAATTCTAAGCTGGTAAAATTGGCCAGATGTCTGACACCTATGTAGTCAGGGCCAGAGTTTTTCAGCAACAATCTATTTTTTGAATGATATATTTTGTATTTACATACTCTGTTTCAATTGTCAAATATTTTTTTCAAAAAATGAGAGAGGAAGTGAAAAGGTTAAAACACTGAATCACTGCTTCAAAGTACTGTTAGAAAAGTTTTTATTTTTAAATTAATAATATAGCAAACAAAGCAGTTTGGACCAAACAGAATACTTCAAATTGACTATAGTAACATTTTCTTCATTTTGCTACAGGAAAAAATAAGTGCTTTATTTCAGTCTGAACTATATTTTCCTCCTCAGCACTTCTATTTCTTATTTCAGAAAATGAAACAAACCAACCTTTAATTTGCACAGCTCCACCTGTATGTCAGAAATTTTTTTTTTGTGACCAAAAAGGTTCAAAACTAGCCTACAGTGAGAGCAGAAGGGCTAACAGGAGGTGACTGTTGATTCTGGAATGCCAGTGGTCGAGGTATGGTACTGAAGAGCTTTGAAAGGAAAAATGGCACAGATTTGCATTTCCTTTCTTACTTGTTAGTCTGCATTTTCCAAGTAACTTTCTTTATAGATGGGAAGAACTTGCTCGTATCCTGCGTGATTGCCTACACAAATAGATTTATAAACTAAACTGTTAAATCTTTTGGTATGGAAGTCTATCCTTTTGTTCACACAAGATATTGCACAGACTTCCATTGTTAATGCACAAAGATTTCACAGGTGATGGCCAGGAATAAATATATTCCTACAACAGTCATATTTGAGGGTCTGGTACAGTGCAAGTACTGTGTCTCAGGTTTTGAATCCAGATGCACACATATAAGTGAAAATATTGACAACAGCTGTTGGGGAAGTGGCATGAACCTGCTGCCTGGGTCCAAGCCACTTTGCTCTTCCCAGAAGGGACAATAGCAAAGCTGGACAAACAATTTCTGAAATTGCATAACGTTCCTGCAGCAAAAAAAATACAGAAAAAGTCCCAGATGCCTATGGGTATAAAACTTGCAGCCTGAGGAAGTGCAGCGTGTAGTGTCTGACCAGCTTGTTTGCACTTGGAATCCTCTCTCCAATCTATTAGAGGTTTTCACAAAGGCCTGTGATGGCTCAGTTCTGCTTTCACTGACTGTACCTATACTAGTAAACTAAACAGAACAGTTCTGGTGTGTTTTTAATCCATGCTGTTAAATAGTTGGCACATTCCCTGAAGCAATTTTGTTCTAGTGCTTTCCCAGAGAGTGCCCAGACGTGGCACAGGGGCACAAGACATTTGCATTGGGCAGTTTGGATGCCCCCTTGTCTGGGGGCCTTTAGCCATGTGGATGTGCACTGGGTTATATCAATTGATGTCTGTCAGAGACTAGTCCTTTGGCCCTTTTGTTTAAGGCATAGTCCCTGGGACCTATAGGAATGAAGCTAGGATATTTTTCCAGGTATAAAATTGTTTCAAAGCATCTAAATACTATTAATTGTCAAAAAGATTATGCTTTTACTAAAATGCATCCTAAATGCTTACAGATATCCTAACTCTGAAACATAGTATTAATGACAGAATTCTCAAAGTAAAATCAGATTTAGGACTTTCCTATTCTCTGCCTCTCATGTTTTAAAACTTACAACACCATGGAGCTGTTGGGGACTTTTTCTGGTGCATGGAGAGTGTCTTCCCATTTGCTGTTCATGTGATAGAGGAAGTACAAGACTGCCTGTGTGAAGCTGTTAAATAAACTGAACTTGACAAACTCATTCTGGGGAAGATATCTAGCTAAACAACATAGAGAGATGTTTTAAGAGAGAAGGAGAGGTGGAAAAGTGAGTAAGAGTAACTGAACAGATGTTGAAAGGGGGGTTACTATTTAATGCAATGCCAGGACTTTGCTGCTTAAGTGCCCTGTAAGCCTATGCTAAGTGATGTTCTGACTGCACTGGGATGAAATATGTGTAAGAAGGGCAAAAAAATATCACAGTGGGACGGGGTAAAAGCCTGCTAGTGCTTACCAGGCTCTGGGCAGGTGCTGAAAAGGCAGCAGAGTAACCAGCAGCAACAAACCCCCAGACCACAGCAAACCAAGGCTGGATATTTGGAGGGGAGCTGCAGCGGCCGTGCTGCTCCTGCTGCCTCAGCACTGCCTGGTGCTGCCTGCATGCTCTGAGTCATGTCCGGCAGCGGCAGCACAGCTGTGCGGCCTCGCCTTCACCAGGCTGCAGCTGCTGGGCAAAACACGGCTTCAAAAGGAACAAGGGAGATGAGCAGTGATTTGAGGAGAAGTGGAAGAGAAATAGGTATGGGGTAACATATACATATAGACACACACACATATATATCCTGGGGGGAAACCTTTAAAACAGACTGATGCTAAACATGAACAAAAACTCTTACAAGTAGAAACAAGATTTTCAGGCTATAGGTCTACCGGTAATCAATACCAGGACCTGATACTCCGCCCTCGAGGCCAGTTGGCATGGTCTGCCCATATCCATCCTCTTAAACTGTCCGAGCCTTGACAACAGTCTGGCTTCACCCAGGCTGGCTACTGGGCAGGTTCCCAGCCTTGGCTTTCTCTTGGAGTGCTTTAAGAGAGCTCAAGGCGGCCAGCGGCAATGCTGAACCAGGGCCATGGTCTGGTCCTATTTATTTCACTAGGGTAGATGTAGCCTTAAAGTATACATCAAGTCATCTGTTGCCTTAATTCCACAGATTTCAAAGGATTTAGGCCAGAAGGAAACTTGCCCTAAGCTGTGCATTCTTGCAGCATGCTCATTATCACATTTGCCTTTGACTTGCACAGCTGTAAATCCATGGAAACCAGAGTAATTCAGGGATGAATCAGGTCCATTATCTCCTTCTGTTTGTGCAGCACTTAGCACAATGGTGCCCTGATCCTGATGGGAATTCATGTTATTTTAGGACAATCAGAGCTTTCATTCGTTAAAATAAAGTATATTTTTAGCCAGAGCCAGCTTCAATGGCAATGTATGGGGTGTGGGGGGTTGAATGAAGGGTAAGACACAGCTGATCCCCCACCACATGACTCTGAGCACATGTATCATATGCCTGAGAGATTAGCTCCTCTCCTGGTCATTATGGTTGTGAACATATGACTGATGGGGAGCTTGGAAGCTCAGACAGAAGACAAACAGCACAAATTCTGAATGTCATTGGTTCTTTTTTTTTTTTTTTTTTTAATAAATTGCATCATTTTTAGGTTACTCAGGGTGTGAGGCCCAATTTCTGATTTTGGAACATTTGTGGTTAATATTGGTATGTTTAGTGCCTTTCCTGAAAAGTAATAAATCAGATGCCATGCCATCGCTTTCCATGGAAAGTTGTGATTTGCTCAACATTATTTTTTCCCCCCATGCAAATAAAACGAACCAGGAACACTTGAAAAAGCAAGCACTGTTCTTGCTCCATGTTCAGAGGTGCTTGTTTCAGCTCTTTTATGAAATCTTGTTAAGACCAGTAGATCTTATAAACCCTAATGAGATACATATGTGGAACATATATAAAGACATTGCACATGTCTTACAAAATATTTGCTATATAAAGGACCTAACCGTGTGAAGTTATTATTCAAAGCAGAGGTAAGTCCTAGGAAAGGACAGAACAAAGCATTGGTTACAGATCATAATCCTAGCAGGGCTTTCTGTTAGTTCCTATGACTTAGAAGCTGAAATGCATGTTCCACCTTCAAGTTATTTTCACAGACATAAACAGAGAAGATTGAATATCAGCTGCCATTAATCTCAATGTCCTGACATGACAAAATCACCATTACTCCCAGCAAATGTGCTCTGATGCTCACAGCTTAGAAACATTAGAAGCACATATTTTAACAACCAAAAATTATGAGTAATTATTGTTAGAGTTGTAACAACAAGTTCTAAAAACTGACACCTGAAACTAGAGGGCTGGCTTTCCAGTCCTAACTTACCCATTAGGAAAACATAAATGTAAAGATTAAGCTATTTCAAAGCCACTGCCTTTTTTTCCTTCAAGTCACTTTATTATCTCACTGAAACATAATCTTAAAATTCCTTGCAGTGGAAATCCATGTCGAGAAAAGACTGTTAATTTTATTTAACATTTGAAAACCTTATTCTCATACTGTTCTTCTTCATTTTGCAGACAGGCCCACTAATTCTGCTTTACCTAACAAATTAACGGAAAAAAAAAATTGTTTGGTGTGGGGTTAAACTCTTCTGAATCCAGCTATTAGGGAAAGGTCTGACACTGCTACAGCTCTAGGAGACATTAATTTAATTCAAGAGCTGAATTACTGTGCGTGTCTCTTCAGCATGAGTGCAAATTATGCATCTTTCCTGACAAAAGAGCATTATGCCCACACAGTTACCTGATGCGTGTGTGCCCTTCCCCTGTTGTTCGTGTATTTGTTCTAGCACATCTGCCTAAGCCTGACAGCCTGACTTTAATGTTCTCATGGCTGTGTCAGAATCCACAAGTTGTTAAAGGCCTTTGCATTTTAGGAACAATGATGTTTGTAGTTTAGTGCATGCATGAAAATGGTGATAACGATGCCTTTTCCCAAGCATGACAGCAGGCAGTGCCTTCCACTAATATGCCCAGGAATTAGCTAGCCTCTGTTTAGCCTCCTGAAATCCTGCTAGTTGAGTCCTTTGACAGTCAGGGGAGAAGCTAGGAGTTGTATCAAATCAATTGTCATGGCAGCACCACGCAAATTCTATCTGAAAACTAGTCTGTGTAAATCTCAATAGGTAGGTAGATCACAGTAACAAAAACATACATTTTTTACTGACAAAGTAAGTTTCTGTAAGTTGCTGCAAGGCTGCTTTTCAGCCCAGTGAAGTAGTTAGTCATCTGTGTTCTATTTGCTTTATAAAATGATGAGATTCATCTGCCCTAACTGAAATAAATAGAAGTAAAGCTTTGGGTTTGGACTGATCACTCCAGGCTTCTTGTATAATCAGTGAAAGGGAGTGAGGTTCATCTGATATGTCTTGAAACCCATTGTAACGAGCTACTCTGTGGAGATGCCACCCTTCAACCCTTCTGACCTGTATATGGGGAAAAACACTCTTTTAGTTCTTGAAAAGTGTTTTCATTTCTGCTACTTTCTATTGATGTCTCAAAGAAGTATAATGAATGCGTACAAGCCATCTAAATTCAACACAAGAACAGAAGACACAGAAATCTCAATCAGAAATCCCACATTTACACAGATGGAAGATATAATTCCTTCCCTCTGTCCCAGCCTCCATCAAACACATACACTGGGAGATGGATGACAGGATGGAGACGAGAGTGATACCCATCAACTCCAGCGCCAGCAACCCACTTCCTGATGCTCGCCTGAGCAGAGCTGTCAGAGATCAGAGCACAACATCGCCAGCAGGCACAGCACTGACATCGAGCTGGGAAAGACATGCTGTTTCTGGAAATGCAAAGGAGACGGAACCAAGAACCATGCCAGAGCAGCTCAGAAAACAAGTGTAGGTTTTACACCCTCCAGGTAGAGGTGTGCCACAACAGGGCTGATGTACGCGGAGGCACTGGCCAAAGTCTCCCCAACGGGCTAAGCAGCAGCCAGAACACAGATATATCACTTTGGGCACATGAAAGAAAGAATAGATTAAAGCAACAGAATTCCTCCAAAATGTGCTTGGTCAGTAAGTGTTAAAGTGAAGCTTTGTAAAAACTGAAAATGAAGCTAGGCAGCAGCAAATGAAGCTAATCCTTTTATTAAAGGAATTTATTAAATCCCTTTTATTAACAAAAACTGTCACATATGTTACTAAGAATTGAAAAAAAATCCATGAAATCTAAAGAGTATGAAATAGTTAATTTAAACTTCTTAAACCACTAAATACAAAGAATTGAATGCAATAAATTCTAAAAAGCAAATGTTAAGGATTACTCAGAAATAATCCCTTATTTTATTTATAGTTCCAAATAATGTGTGTTATTTTATAGCAATGAATTTTCAAGCAGACAGACAAAGGTCTAGATTGTTATAGGTCTGAGTAAATATACTTGTTGCTAATGGAGTGTTTACCCTTGCCTGCCAGGCTGTGAATCCATGTCCCTTTGTCACCACAAAGAAGTCCAGCAGCTACACTGCTTTTAATAGCACATCAGATTATTTCAGTTCGTGTCATCACTGAGAGTGACGAAGCAAGATACAATGCATTATGGAACAAGGAGGACTAAATGTATTTGGTATAGCAGGATACCTTTCTGCTGTAGGCCCACCTGTGTTCTCCACCAGTACCTCAGCAGTGCTGAGCTTTAAATTACAACATCATTTATCTTTCAGCTTCCTGACCTAGTTGAGAACTATGTGTCTAAATAAGTCTGAGAGGAGCAAGTTAAAAGCCTGAAAAAGGGATGTAGAACAATCAGCCAAAAATGTCATCAAAAGAGACTTAATCTAAAATGCTGCCTTATTCCTACCTGTAAATGCATCCCTGAGTTAAGTGCCCTGTCAAGCTGAGATCTGGAAAACAAAACTGCTAGTGATTATGTACCTAAGCTAGGCATTTATATAGGCAAAATTTTGACTTTTTTTTTTTCCTCAGGAAAAAGCTGATGTTTAGAAAACACTGAGAGTTAGCATACTGACTTCAAAATAGAAGACCTGCGTTCTGCTTCTTCCTCAGCCTGAACGGGGTTCAAATTAATCTTCAATATTCAGAAAAATGTTCCAGTTACGCATGTTATAAACCAGTCCTGGTGGAACATCCTCTTCCTCATTGTTCAGGCTTGGAAACTTTTATGCAAAAGTAAAACCTGTAAAGACAAGAGAGCAGGCTCAGTCTAATTGTCAGACTGACCCAATATGCAAAATCTAGCACTGGATACTGTGCTGTGATGTGCTTATGCGTCTTATGTTACATATAAGTAGAAAATAGCCCCGAAAGCAAAGCCACCCTGGGGTAATTCTTCTAGCCTGTAGGTTAAAATTCAGGTTTCAAGGCTTGCAGGATGAAAGTTCAGCCCAGGTCTTTTCTTTCTTTCCAGTCTTCACATGGAGATCCTTATTCTTTGGGTCTGGACTTGGCTTTCTTAAGTCATTCCAGACTTTGTTGCTGCTTTCTAGTATTAGCTGTAGTAGATGTCAAAGGAAAGCTAGTCTGTGTTGGAACATGTCCCTGTCTGGGGCAAATGTTGTGTAAGTTTTCATTTTTTTTTTTATCTGTTGAGGTCTTCCAACATGCTGCATTTCTTTTTACTTTATTTAAGTACTGTTCAAGGAGCACATCTGAAGAATTAAACTGAGAGCCTTGGTCTGCTCTGAAGAAATCTCCTTTGAGTGACCTGCATATATAGTTAATTTTAGCAGCTGTTTTCTTCTTTCCTCTACCTCTCTTTTATCTTTATTGGGAAAAATGGACTTCTGTTAGTCTACAAACAATTGAACGTGTTCTGGGTAGGTCTACACAAACATACAGAAGTGAACAGAAGAAGGGAAATGTAACACCAGCTCAAGTAAAAGTGTATTAAAGCAGATCTCTTAATTGAGGATTTCTTTCTGAATGATTATTCTATACAATGGTGTTATGCCAATAAAGCTAAGAACTCATTAAGGAAATGTGAGATGTTTGTTCTGAGAACTTAAAAGGTAAAGGAGATCTCTTCTTTAACCTGATAATATTCAAAGTTAGAGGAAGAAAAATAAAATAACGCATTATCATTTCATACTACGAAACTAATTCTTTCCTTGGTTGCACATGGCTCCTATTGACCTCTGAGAATCATTTCCACAGATCTGCTAAGAGAATGTTGCCCTAAATATATAACTAGTAGGAAAAAAATATCTAAATTTTCCACGAGGAAACAGTACAACTTTATACTGCAGTTAAATCCAAGAGGTTGATGTCCCTTATAAAGATTGCTTTTCAAGAAAATGGATCCGTACCACGGGGCCCATTCCTCAGGACCAGACTGCTCCAACATGGCTCCCCCACGGGCAGCAGCTCCCGCCAGGCCTCCTGCTCCTGCGTGGGCTCCTCTCCACGGGCTGCAGCTCTGGCCCGGGGCCTGCTCCTGCAGGGGCTCCCATGGGCCGCAGCCTCCTTCAGGCCACATCCACCTGCTCCATGGGGGCTCCTCCACGGGCTGCAGCGTGGAGATCTGCTCCGTGGGGTACCCATGGGCTGCAGGGGGACGGCCTGCTCCACCATGGGCCTCTCCGTGGGCCGCAGGGGAACTTCTGCTGCGGCGCCTGGAGCCCCTCCTGCCCTCCTTCTGCACTGACCTGGGTGTCTGCAGGGCTGTTTCTCTCACATTTCTCACTCCTCTCTCCCAGCTGCTGTTGGAAATTTCTGATGGAATTTCAATTGCCTGTCTAATTGTTGGTTCAATTTTCATTAAAATTAAGAGATGAAATGATGTTGCATATTCTATTCCTTACAGTTACCTGAGTTCATATCTCCAAAAGAAGGGTGAGACCACAGAAAGAATGTGTTTCTCTTAATTGAATTTTCCTCCCAATCTTCCACATGACCTTCCTGTGACACTTGTATGCAGTTGACTTTTTTCTTCCTTTCACAGACTGAGAAAAACCAAACAAATAAACAAATTTGCCAAGAGACCTAAAGGTTCAGCAAAGTGCTTTTTAAAACAACAATAAACTACAGCCTATGTTTCAGTGTCTTAGGTAAACAAAGTAATTATCATTTTATCTTAATTGTTACTAATTCTATTAAACCAGCTGCATAACTAAGTTAAAATGACACAGTATAATTTGTAAACAAAGCTGAGCTAGATTTGTATTCAATTCACACAATTTTAACAGTATTTTTGTGTCTAACTGGACAGTTCTTTCTAATTCTGTTTCAATTGTTTTTTTTATCAGTTTCCAGTCAACACAATATGTAAGGTTTACTTACAGTATGTTAAAGCTACAGATAAAAGAAAGGCATAGTCTATGTTAATATATATCAAACAAAACAGAATCTTGTTAAAATAACTGACAGTTGGGTGGTTTTATCCTGATAAAAATATTCCTAAATACTGTTGTCTAGGCTCTGTTCTGTCCATATGTTAATTATTTGACTATTATTTGATTTTTCTGAACATGGGTGAAAAGTCGTGAAGTCACTTGAAATTAGAGGATTTAATGCTGGAGGAGGTTGACAGTACTGCACTTATTTCAAGTACTCTCACCCATTTGTATAGGTCTGCCAGAATAGCTTGACAAAGGAAGGTTTTTGCAAATGAATTTCTACCTGCATATGCTCCGATTTAGTTGAATATTATCTCATTTTCAGAGAATATATTGAGTTACAGTGCCTATAGATGTAATATAGCTCCAGACATATTTAGAGAAATTATTCACTATCTACTAGCAGTTTATCACATAATTCTGTGTAGAAAAAATAAGTCTGAATGCTAGCTGATTTATAGAATAAAGAAAAACAACTGCCAAACAAATTATTTGTAAAGAATTATTGACCAAGCTCTAGTCGTCCCTGGAAGCTGAATTGTGCTGTTTTTTCTTTCTTCCCAAGAGATCTTACTGTATGCAGCTTTCCCGATAAGACTTTATTTTGCTCCTAAAAGTTTTATTTATTTATTTGTAATTCTCCATCAATTTAACCATTCAGGTTTAATCATTGCTATACTGATTATGGTTCTGTCCTGAATGGTATATATAGTCAGGTCTTGATATGGGTTGGTAAATAGTGTAATGATCCAAAGAAACCTCTGCACTTCCATTCTTACTGCTATTTTCCATATTAAACTTCCACTTCTCTCTCATTGCAAATGGAGCTGGAATAATCTGAAACAGAGAAACACCCTCTGGCACATACCAACCCATATGCACATATTTAGGGGGTAGTATAGTCAAAAGAGTGCATTGTCTCCCTTTCTTTAGCTACCTGCTGCCTAGGCATCTGAGAAGAGCTTGGATTAGACAACAAATGAGAAAACATAACTAACATATCTTTAACTCATTCCTTGAGAGGTATAACTTTGGCGGTTTGATGCCTAATATGGAGTTTAGCATTTATGCATAAGTAAAATAGGTGCACTGAGTGACAGAAACAAGCATTTTATTGGGGAAATGTGCACTCTGCATTAATGGTACATGTAATTTTTAACCAGTCTGGTTCTTTGAACAATTTGTTCCAGCTAAGAACAGATTGAGCTGTTCTTTGAATCATTCTTCAGCAGGCAGTGCAGTGTGAGTTTATGATGACTTTTCTTTGTGCTGTAGCTGAGTTCATTTAAGGTAAAACTTGCTGAAGCGCAGAAGGTTTGTAAAAGTACTGTGCACTGCCTACAATACAGTAGGCTTGGCATGAAGGCCTTTATGTGGACTGTATATATTGCATTTAAGCAATCAACACACATAGTTTTCTAGTAACTTAATGGTTTGTTTTCAGTTGTATATCCCAGACATTCTCGACATTTAAATGTTAATCTTGCTTTGTATATAGACTTCTCTTGATGAGTATCACAGCAGAATGTATTCAGGGAATTGAACATGAGGCTGGTCATGGGAGGTTTCCCCCTTCTCCGTGAACTGCTGTGAGACTTAGAACTAGCACTACCAGCTTTCAGGAGGGGAAGTGGATATACTTGTAAAGCAAATAGGCATAGCTGCTGTGGAAAGCAGTACAATTTGGAGGTGGAAACTATAACATTGAGGGATATGTTTGGGTCCAAGGCAGTCCAAGAGAGGTCTATGAATTGTATTTATAACTTAAAGCACTTTTGAATACACAGGCACCATTACTTCTATGAATTTTCTGTAGATTCCTGCAGTCTGAGGTCTTAACATGGACTGATTTATACAAATTAAAAATTACCAAACCTGATGCAACTTCAGGATTGCAAAACTATAAAATTTTACTTTTTCCCAGTTAGGTGTACTAGTCCTTTTGATTCTACACTGCAAGGGTCTCACTGAAACTATTGAGAACCAAAAGTAGAAGTCATAATTGCAGTTTAATGAAACCAATTTTAAACATTCCTTTTATCTCTGCTGCGATGTTTATTGTCACAGTTCAAGTTTTCTCTTTTTAGACAAATTCAAGCCATTTGCTAACCTGTTCATGCTAAATGTCACCCTGTAAAATAAGTAGCTTTGACAAATCTGCCCCCACTCTACTACCCCAGCAAGTTAAAAATATCACAGTCACATTCCTGCTTTTTGAAATGGAAAAGGTGACTGTCATTTGTCATTTCTTCTGAAAAATACCATTGTGTTACTTGTAGGAACTCTGGAGAAGCTCTGAATTTCAGTTAATACCTTAAGCAAAACAAAACCCCATTACTGAGCAAGTGTTTATGGAATTTCTGTGTACTGGGGCTCAGGTAGCAACCATAGCAGAATTTCTAATTATTTTTTTTAAAGGTAAGGGTGAGATCTAAATAACAATCACTTACCTACTATGCACATTTTCCAGAAAAATGCCAAACTTTCACACAAACCCAACCTACCTGCAGATGTACTAGATGGTGCAAAAACATTGAAATGCTTACCTAGAAACCTAGTTAAGCAATTTAAAAGTTAGTATTCCCTGTTAATGTGATAGTGACATGAGCATTTGGTGGGTGTTCAGTTACCTAGTAGTTACCTAGAGACATTAGGGGTACACAGATGAAGATGCCTAAGTCTCCCAGGGAGCCCAGTCTGGTACATGTGTTCTAAGAGCACCCAGCAACGTGGGGCTCACCAAAAGGTAAAGGCAACAGTGGCTGCTTTTGCCCAAAATATTACCACAGGAAGAGAAGAACACGAATCCTTTGCTTATTAGCCTGAAGTTGGATTATTCATCTAGAAACATGGGTGGAAGCTTCACCTGCCTGAACCTGAAGAGGTTCAAATCTGTACCTCCCAGCTTCCAAAGAGACAAGCTGGGACAGAATATGCAGTAAGCATAGTCGGGGGATTTCATCCCCCTCTAGCATGTGGAAGCTACTACTAAGCAGCCAAGTGGGTAAGATTCAAGTTTCAGAGAGTGAGAAAGAGAGCAGCCACTTGAGTTTGGATGGGGTGGAAGGAGCATTTTGTTCTGGACTGGGGTAATGGACCTGGTTAACTTGTTCTGGCTGATGTTCCTGGAGCTGTTTTTGTGAAGGGAATGATAAAGACTATCGAAAAATGTTAGTTGTCTGCCCCCCTATTTCCCCTTTCACCTCCCCCAAAAGAGAAAAATGAAGCAAGAGCTCTCCAGATTGCAGCATTAGTTTATGAGTGAATAATGCAATGATGATTTCTGTACAAATTGAAATTATAATTAGACAGTCCTGTGGCCCCCAGCATTATAGTATTTAAACATCTGATGATTTTTAATACATTTAGGCTCACAAAAATTCCTAGAAAGTAGGCAAATGGATAATTTTTAGCTCCCAGTAGTAAGATGGTTACCCAGTTATTATCCAACCTTTTAAATACCCAACACACATACACATTCACATAGACTGTAAAAATATTAGTCACAAAATTACATGCACAAAATTGCAATGACGCTTTAACAGATCTCTTTTTGAAACTGCAGTTTTCAGCTTCTTGTTAAAGTCTGCTCTTCAGTCCTCATTTTTTTTTTTTTTAAGCTTAGCTTTCTGTCCTGAACATTGTATTAGCTATATAATGGATGCTATGATACCACGTCTTTATTTCAAGAGTTTCAACTGAGTTGGCAGCCAATCAGTGTGTGCCCCTGTGCCCTCATTTGAAATAAGCTGAAGCCTGTGGCTCCTTCAGGTAGATTCTGTCAATTTGGTATGAAAAATGATAAGGGACGAGCTCTGTCTTCTGAAGAACTGATGCTAAAGGTAGCAATATCGTTTGACCCTAGGGACTGTTGGATGGCTGCTTTGTACTGTAAAAGAGCTGAAAGAAATAGCTTGGCTTTGGGGGTTTTTATGTCTCTGAAGTAGAATATGAAGTACCTGATGAGGAAGTTATGGTTCAAAGGAAGGTTACAAAAATAACAGCAGCCATCCTAAACTTATCTAAAAGATTTACAAGAAGTCTGCTACAATGTGTGGGTTTTGACCTCCAGGAACACTAAATTTTATTCATCTTGTGCTGAGGAACAAAATGCACTTGGAGCATTAAATCAGCTTCATTTTTGTACTCGAGTGCTTATGGGATTTGGAGCAGAGGTTTAGATTATAAGGAAATAGTTGTCAAGTGTAAAGTATAATTAAGACAGTTTTGGTGCCAGAACCAAGATTTTATTTTTCCTGTGGACCAAAGAATTTAGTTTTTCTCAGCTCTTAATATAGATAGAGTGGGAAGGAGGGTATTTTTTTCTCTTATCTGAATAGTCAAAAATGCACTAATATGACATTTGTGTTGCATGAACTGACAGTTTTACAATGCTGACAGTATACCATGGATTTTCCTCCTGTTTAGGAGGAACCTAAATGACCTCATACTTTAGAAATCTTCCATGTATTTGAAAGTCTTCCTTAGTACTCACTGTCAGTTTAACTAGCCTCCCAGTGTTACATTTCAGGTGCTGCACACAGAGCAAAAGCCTGCTAAATGTCTAGGTTCCCTTGCAAAGTTTTAAACCGTTGCAGTTTTAGAAAGAGTTTGAGAGCAAACCTCATCTCTCTCCAACTGCTGTCTGTGATGCTAATAGAGTTATTTTACTGAGCTACGTACCAAAGACTTGAGAGTACGTCCAGTCAAGGACTTGGACTTCATGTATTATATGATATACAACCTAGGACAACACTTGTTCTAAGAGCCTGTAGTCTTCATATAAAACCGGAGATGAGTAGATAAAAGTGGATGGGATGGCAGAGGAAATGATGATCAGAGAGTGGTCAGAGACAGCGTGTGAAGGAGGCACTGAATTCTTTCTTGCAGTTCAATGACCTATACAGACACATAGACAAGTAATAAGCTTTGTCTTTAAGAGCCACCAGTATAAATCATCAGGCAACAGTAGTTACTTGACATGATTGAGCTCAGAAAAATCCCAAAATTATTGAGTCATGACACTGAAATAACAAAGCAGCATCTTTAGGTCTCAGATGTTCAGCAGTCTCTGTTGATTTTTACCTGGGACAGACAAGTCCTCTGAAACTGACAGACATGAACATCTGAGGGTATCTGTATGGTAGCTTTGTGAAGCCCTGGTGTGTGTAAGGAGACATAATTTTTTCTGTCCCTTCTTACTCAACAGCAGTTGCAAAGCTACTGAAGTCACTGGGAGCTAGATTAATCTCTCTCCACACCCCCAGAGGACCTGTCAGTTATGATTGGAGCCTAGTTGATAAGCTTAGACTAAACAGCTAGGGTTTGAATAGTTGAAGCTAAGTGATATGAATACAGTCTAGGATCTGTCTTCAGTATTCCCCAAAATATTGAATAATTTTCTAAGCCAATCTCTGGACTCAGTTAACCTTCCAAGAGGACAATTTTCCTTTTTTCTGTTACAATTGGTAGAAGATGGGTATTAGGAAAGTCTTTAGGCTTTCTGTCTACTGCAAGACAAGCAGACCCTCCATTTGTAATTCAGCTTAACACAGACAGGTGCTTGAAAGGACAGCAAAGAATCCTGAATTCAAATCTGCTGATTTGAATAGTGACTGGGATTTGGGATCTCTGTTCCAGTCCTTGTTTGCTCACAGGTTTCCAGTGCCCTTGTCTTTGGGTTGCACATGACATGTGAAAGACACCAAGTTATAGGTCTCACCTCAGTCAAAGTGCCTGGCTTGCAATGCCCACAGATGGCCCCTCTCAGTTTGGAAGTGGTGTGGCTAAATCCACAGTGCACCTCTGCCTTCCTTCCAGGTCTGAGCTAGCTTAGGCAAAAGTCAATTTAAGCATCTCTGTACTCTCAGAACGAACCTGCCTTTTACTTCTCTGTGCCCAGTTCCTATCAATTAAACATACCCATCCTTCTCTCACATCATGAAAATAAAAGTGTTCAAAACATTGGACAGATGAAGTACTACAGAAATGGGTCCTGCTAAACAAGGCGTCAGTATACATTGTTCTGCGTATACTGAAACAAAAAAGTGTCAGTTCATTTATTTATTTATTTATTTATCTATTTAATTCATGCACTTAGTCACATGGTCTAAAATTTTGGGTAGACCTGTGCAGTGCCGGGAGTTGGACTCAATGATCCTTATGGGTCCTTTCCAACTCTGGATATTCTATGATTCTATGATTCTATGTATAATGGTGTAATTCGGCTTGCATTGTTTGGTGGGACAGAAGGACTGTGGGTGACTGTGGGAGGAAATTTGTTTCCTGTAGGAACTGCAGTAGGTGAGGAAAAAAATGTGTAAGACAAGGAGGCACAATGTAAAAGAGGAAAATTATGATAGAATCGTATCTATTTATATCTATGCATATACAGAGAAATATTAAAATGTTTCTCTCTTAAAGCAATAATATCAGCTTTATTATATATCACAGGAAAGAAATGTGTCCTGCCTGGTATGTACATTTGGGAAACGGGATAGTTACTGTGTGATAGTTTAGTCCAGCTCCACTAAATCATTAGCTTGGCCATTGTCACTGGGAGAACAAACTTCAAAAACTTGGAGTCAGATGTACCAAAAAATTTAGATACAAAAATATTTTGAAAGATATTTGGAGGATTTACCAAAAACAAACAAACAAACGAAAAATAAGATTTGGATTTAATGCACCTTCCCTTGATGCAGTTTCCCTTGATTCCATTGAGAATTTGCAAATACCCTTGTAACTTTTGGAAATAGATAACCTCAGGTGGAAATCAAGCACCTAACCTGCTAAAACACATTTCAAGGTTTTCCAGGGTCTAAGTTCACATCAGGACTCAGGTGCTGCAGTGCTACCCACACGGTGCTTATGCCCAAGACTGACTACCTTCCAGGTTTACCCAGGAAGGCTCTCAACAAGCTGGTAATTGACACCACACAGCTCCCCAGAGCAATACAATTGTGTTAGTCTGACAACTCACTTAGGGCAACTGGCTCCCTCTTTAGAAGTATTCAAGCTTTAAGAGAGAAGACTAAGATGAATCAATTCAGCCATCTTTTACAGTTTGCTCTTTTACTGTAGATACAATGACAATGTTGATGTGTAAGTTAGCAGAGCAATACACACAAAACACGTGCTTAAACTCATGTGTGGACCCAAAGATAAGGTACAAATAAAACATCCATCTAGTTATGCTTTTATACGCTGAAACAAACCTTTACTAAAAGAAATTGAGCATTTAGTGGTAGAGTCTGGTCTGGCACATTCACCTGTGTGAAGTGGTTCAGCCATGTACCAGGCAGCTACGTGGTCCACATTTTGGCTCAAAGCTGTTTCCATCTCTGGTCACAGCAACTAAAACTAGATGTCTGATCTAACTGAACAACTCAGAGCTTCTGAACCAGGTGCACAGGGTACCTATGGAAAGGGAGAAGTATCTTGAGAGAAAGCATTCCGCAATAGTGGACCCCTATATCAAAAAGAAAAAGAGACAAGAGGAAAGTGAAATGATGCTTGTGTATCTGTTCTCTGAGCCAACATTGATGCAATTAATGAGTTGTATTCTAACAAGTTCTCTCCTGTTTAGAGGGGACATAAAGATAAACTATTGAGAGAATCTTCTAGCCTAAATTATTGATGCTAACATAGGAAGCCTAGAAACAAAAATCTAAAAGATTTAAAAAAAAAAAAGTGCAGCGAGGTTGTTTAGTCTAAAGAAAAGAAGACTGAGAGGGACATATCCATAAAAGCAAGAACAATCAGTTCTCCATGTCCATTAAAGACAGAAACAAGTAATGGATGGACCCTGTGACAAGGAAACTGAAAATGGACATTAGGAAACATTTTTGCAATAGGCAGAACAGTGAAGCTTATTTCACTGCATCGTGACTGTACAGTATCCTTAGGCAAGCAGTAGAGATCTTTGAACGTAGGAGTATTTGTCAGGATTAGCACAGTTTTAACTGACACTGTCCTGAGGTCTCTGCCATCCCTATGCTTTGATAATTTTCTTGCTTGTAATTTCAGATGGGTAACATTTTCTCCACTTCCCCTTTTCTTTCTTATTTTCCTTCTAATATTGTTGTAAAATAATTGTTATGCTCAGATATTTCATGCCAATCATTTAAAGCTTGGATTAAAATTGACCTTTTTAGTTTTATATCAGTTAACAAAACTTTTATTTATTATTATTATTTTTTAATTTAATTGGAAGGTCAGAGAAACTACCATGAGATAAGATTTTTTGAAAAGGGCATTTTTGATGCAGTGGAGACTGTTTATGGCCTCAAGAACATGTCATTAAACCATGTCATGATTCTGATGATCTACTAGTACAATGCGCTTTCCTTGCCTTGGTGTAATTTGAATCCCAGAGCAAATGTCAGGTACCTGTTCACGTTTCTTCATATTAGTAAAAGTTTACATCCATGAAGCACGAGCTATAATTTTTAGTAATAAATGAATTCTGCTGAGTAATTTCATCCTATAAACTGATATAGTTCTAGAAAATTTAAGAAATATGTCAATATTACTTCATCAGTAACATATAATGCCAATTTTTGTAGACACTTACAGGGAAATACTTCTGATTATGCAAGACCTTTGGTTTCAGATAATGAAAATCAAAGTCAAAGACTTGTCTCTTACACTAAGAAGACTAACAGCAAGGCATATATACTGTATCTTAATAACTAAGCAACACATTTTGTACCAGACTTAAACATCTATTTCCTCTTGAAATAAAATAAAACTCATCAATTAGACATCCAAAAGCCTCAGCCTCACTTTTGTTATTCAGAATGTCTCTTTGTGTCTGTCTATATATCTGTTTCCTATCTTATATCTAAAGCTAATAGCCAGATGACAAATTATGGAAGTATATGACATATGAAATCTATATGAAATTTATCTATAGAAACAAATAAAGTATACTTTCAACTGAATACCTCCTGTTTATCATTGTAGAATTGTCAGTGCTGAAAGGTGTAAAAATAAGGGAAAATCTATGGCAAAGGGAAGACTTCTGCCTTCTAGAGCTCTTCACTACAGGCCTGGAAAAAACTAAAGTAACGGACTCTCAAGGTCTGAGGTGATATTATTATAAAGAAAGCTTTTAATTTTAAAGTTTTATGATTATCTTTGAATAAATGAATAAAGTGAATAAAATGTTTAAATACATATTTAAATAATTAAATAAATTAATTAATATCCATAACTTATCTTTTATGGTTAATCTATTTCTTTATGTGATAACACGTAATAGTTGGCATTTTATTGCTGCTTTAATACAAAACTTTTTAAAGCAACCTCAAATGCAAATGAAGAAGTAGCTGTTGTCTTCTGCCATATTTATTCTCTGCCACAAGTGTGGTAAATGTCTCCAAGTGACAGTGCTCATATCCTGAGAGCCACCTCAAAGCAAAAGGTTCAGTTAGCTCCCACGTAAGATTCTTCTCATCTAATCTCATCCACAGTGCAGGAAAAACTGCTTTGGTTACAGATTCCTTCTATCCAGAAAATAGCTAGTTCTGAATAGTAATAGAGACCTTTTCTACATCTTTTATAAGTGTTTTCTTATACTAGTCCACTAAATTTCATCAATCAAGACGTGAAGGGACTCTCTCGGATCTATAGGGATAATTCAGCTTCCTTGACTGCCAGAGCACATTTGAAAAGACCTTGGGCAAAGAAATGAAAATACTGTGTTTCAAGCTGATAGGACCCATAAAAGGATCTTACCTGGTGAAATTACCTTCTCAGGAAAGTGTACCTCACCAGCAAGAAAAGCATGTGAAATAAATCAGCACAATTAATATATGGCCATAAGCAAAACCAAGCATGTTACATCTCCCAGTAACTGGAATTCACTTCAGTACTTGATGTCTGTTTTCCTTTTATCCCTATCAAAGTAGTAAAATGTTTATACATTTTATTGATTTTTTTGTTTTTATTCCCAGGGAATACAGGGAGAACAGGACTGCATAGACAAAAAATGTATAGAACAAAGCCATGATTTCCTTCAGTCACTGCACATCCACAGGGAAGAGTAATTTGTGGAAACATGGAAATGGAGGAGTAATGGATTTCTCTGTCAAAATGATGAGTGAAAGAAAGAAGTAATTACCATTAATGCACTTCAATTATGGCTCAACGGTTTTTTAGCTGTATGTTCCCATTTAATTTTCATTTAAAACAAAACAGTTGCCAGAGACCCAGAGCTAAAAACAGAAATCCCTTTCAGCTACTGGCAAATTAGCTAGTAATGTTCTTATTATATAAGCAGAGGGAAGATTGGCTTCTTCCAGGCAAACACAGGAAGTGCTTGTTTGTTTCAGGCACTACTCCTTCTCCCCCCAAACTCACAGTTGAACTTTATTTCCAATGTTATAATCAGCTAAGCATGATAATACTTTTTTTCTGGTTCCTATTTAGCTTTCAAAGCCCTCACAGGATTTCTGTCATGGATCAGTGGCACCTTCCAGGAGGGAGTGAGGTCAGTGGACATCCTTGGTATACAGGAAGGCATGTTCTATTAGAAAAGGGAAATGTTTTCAAATCCCTCAGATCTCAAGCTACTAAAAATAAACTAATGAGCCTTAAATTAACTTTTTTTTTTTCCACAGCTTTTCCAAGCCAAAAGAAAAGTATTTATTATCTGGGAGTGACATGCAGGAAATTAGGCTTATAAATTGTGTTTAAATGATTATAGTTTCCAACTTTCCTTAATTCTAATCTTAATATCAATCTGTTGTAGAGCGTATGTTTTAACTTCAGTGGTTTTTCTAAATTGTTTCTCATCGCACCATGTGAAATATTTATGGTGGAGGAGCTCCAAAGGACACGTGCTGTAGGAATCACCTTGCTATCCCTATTTGACTGTCTGCCTGGAACAGCTGTGAATTGGTGTCCACATTAAGTGTTACCTCCCTACATACCTCCAATAATCAAAATGAACTTGATAAATTATCTGTACTTTTGAAATGCTCCAGAATGAAGTCAGAGCTGGGATATCAGCAAACAAATTGATATCTTAATGAGTATGAAATGTTTGGTGAAACCTGTCCTTACAGTGGCATCCTTACACTGAATTTCTGTCCATGTTGCAAGCTGTGCCCTTATGTGCTTGCAAGAGTTTCATCAACTCTATTCTACTGCCTGTTAAAGCCACAGGTGATTCAAGCTGGGCCATGTTTGACTCATACATATCAAAGAAAGAGAGTGTCTGGCAGAGTCTGGAGTAGACCAGCAAGCATTCCTCTAGACAGTGCCTTGGTCTGGGGCTTGTCTGTCCCAGCAGGTACTTTGGATGTGACCTCCTTTTTGGAGGAACAGTGAGAGAAGAGGAATTTGAGTTATGCCATGTCAGCTGACCTCAGGAACAGAGAGTGGGCCCATTTTATTTAGTACTATGAACGGTCTGAACAAAGATGTTAAAGAACATCAGGCTATTTTTTAATGGGTTCCACTATGACACGTACCATAAAACCTCTTTGGGACCCTTTCCATGTTGTGTTACTTGCAGAGAGAGTGACACTGAAGTCAGAGCTGTTGCTGGCCCAAGCACTCAGAAGTGTGAGTTTATGAACAGGCCTTATATTAATCAGATCACCACAAGCACAAAACCCCAAATGGGCTGGCACCTACCCTTTGCATTGACTTTTTGGGCTGTTACCAGGTTGTATGTCACAAGCCAACTCTCCAGATCAAAAGGGAGTGAGAGACATAAGTCACGGGCAGAGGAGGACTCTGGAGTGATATCATTCAGTCCTGGGGAAAAGTTACAAATTAAAGCAAGTTACAGAATACAGCAGCCAGAAAACTTACTACAGCTAGCTACCAGCTACAAAACTCATTGTACATTCATGTAAGCTTCAAAAATTTAGAATTTCTGCACTTGCAGAATTGTAAGAAATTCAGATAGACGAGTGTGAGTATGAGACCAACAAGCTGTCAGGGAGTGTTTCCAGATCTTAGTAAATCTGGACCAAATCATGGTGAATAAGAATAGTTCATGCCTTGGGCTAAGGACCCAGCCCTCTTGCAACATCTTTGCCTTTAAATTGTAGTCGCTAATGGCTGAGTCCCACAGAGTCATCACAGGGACATTTAAATGAAATCACTGCAAAACAGTGTCTGCAGAACTCCATGTACTGGAGTCTAAAATCCTTTAAAATCCTTTTAATTGCAAATGCAGAAGAAAGTCTGTAACTTCTAAATGTCAGAACACAGTTCTGAGCCATTTGCAATGACATGAGCTTGATAGAGTGGGTGAGATGATCCCATTGTTTCCCTGTGAAGACTTGTCTTTCTTTTTCCTGCCTCTCCACAGAAGATCTTGGCATTTCTTCCTCCACCTGCAGAGTTCCTGGAGGAAACTGTCAATATTTCATGCTAAGTTCAAACATACCATGTTTTTATCCTAAAGTTTATTTACATTTCTTGATTACACTTGTTCTGGCTCATTTCCTTTGTTTCATTCTTGCCAGAAAATCTTGCTAGAGTGCTTGTCAGTTATTAATAAATTGAGTCAAACAGTAGCAAGTGTGGGTCAACAATTTTGGCAAATATTAATAAATGCCATTTTCATTGTTAGGAGAATTTTTGGCCTGTTTTCAGATCAAACACAAATTCCAGCCCTTTAACATCTGTTTTTACTATATTCAGATTGGCAAGAATACAGATAAAAGGCAAATGAGACTTAAAGATACATTTTCAACAAAAGATGCAGATACTCCATCACTGAATGCATTTGGAGAACTTTTGCAAAAAAAAAAAAAAAGAAAGAAAGAAAGAAAGAAACAAAAGAGGAAAGAAAGAAAAGAAAGAAAGAAAGAAAGAAAGAAAGAAAGAAAGAAAGAAAGAGAAAGAAAGAAATGAATAATTGAGTTTTGTTTGGCTGTTGAATAATTTTTCCTAAAGTCATGAATCATGAAATCAGAAAGAACCAATATCGGACATCCTTAGATTAGGTCCTATGAGAAACTAAGGAAAAAAAACAGATCAATACTTAGTCATGAAATTCTAGTGATGGGCAATCCACTGCTGCCATTAGTGAATTATTTCATTCAGTTACAACAATTACATTTATAGTTAAATAAATAAAAAATAATTTTATTTCTTTTCTGAATGTACCCTGCATTAGCTTCAAACCTTTGTGTTGTTCTTAGACGTTGTTTTATTGCCCTCATTATCAAATTGGTACTTCCCAGGACACAGAGTGTCCAGACAAGTCATCACAACCTCGGGAATTTATTTAGTTCTCTGAAGCTTTTCACAACAATACATAGCTTTCACCCTCAGCTTTTCTTTGAATTCTGCACAGGTCAACATCATCCATTTTAAACTGTAAGTTCAAGAGAACTGGAAAGGGCAGACAAGCAGATTTGCGCAGGTAACAAACAGAACCTCTTTGTTCTCCTGACTATATATCTAGGGATCTCTTTTGGCCTTTTGGCATTACTTTTTGCCTTCCTCTGTCACAGTATGAAATGATTGTCTCTGTTATGAAAATAATATTGTGAACTATAGAAACCAACCCCTTTTCTGAGACTTAAGATATATAAATATATACATATATTTTCTAAAACAATAGAGTACTAATCTCTCTTTATAGATTTTTCTAAGTATCCATCTTCCACCCCAGGAAACCTCCATGGATGTGGTAACAAGACTTTGCTGTGTAACATTTTTACTGCTGCTAGTCAAAGCTGATTATTTGCCTTCCTCTGCTGAATCACACTGATTGTAATGTAGATTTACCTCTGCTAGAGGAGGACAGCATAATTTTTCTTCTAGACTCTCTTAGTCCTCTATCTCAAAGACTCATTCATCTTGAATCTAGAATAAACCACTGTGTTCATCTAACCCAACTGATATTATATTTCTTAAAATTATTAACAAAACAAATTTGAGGCAAACAGAATCAGATGTTGAGAAGAGGAAAAGTCTATATCTTTGTCCTTGCCTAGCATATTCAAGAGACCTAGCTTCCTGAAGGTTACAGAAATCTTCATAAATACCCTGGTCATGTGAGACTGTACCTCCCTTCCACTGGATGGATAAAATGTAAAGCAGCGTGTCAATATTTATGAAAATAGCTCAAAGTCAGCACCTGAACTTCTGTAATAAAAATGCAACAAACAAAAAGTTGTTATACATAGGGAAGGTACAGTATGTCATTAGGAAATGTATGAGGTAAGTTTACATTAGGACATGTAAATGAATGGATACTGATATTGAGATAGTACGATGCAGACAAAAGGAATAAAGGCAAAGAAATAGATTTTTTTTTTCCATTGGTAATTTCACTCCTTCTTTTAGAAGCTTTTACTAAAATGGTTGTAACCTATTTCGTCTTATTACATTGTACAAAAACTCCCTTTTATTAAGTCTCCATAGCCTTCTTTTTTTCCTGGAAGACATTATTCATTAATAATAACATTGTGAACATGTTGGTTCTTAATTTATTCACTATATTCATAGAATGTTTTCTTGTCAAATTCAGAGATGTTATCCATACTAATAAAGAAAAATGCAAATCTCCCTTTAAATATGAAAAGTGAAGTTAGCAAGTCCAGGCTGCCCAAGATCTGCTCAAGAAAGATCTGTAGTTGTGTCTGCAGTGTAAGTTAAACATTGACATGTGGGTTTCTGGATACTGAAATCCGTCCTATAATGTTAGAGTTAGAGCAATCAGATATTTCGCCTGGACAAACTAGTCATCTCCTGAATACTTTGGGAGTTAGAATGGGCCCAAAGACCATATCCAGTGAGTATTTTGGGTATGACAACAGTATTTAAAAGGGCAAGAAGTTTTAATCATATGGATGTAGAGCATTCTGTGTCATTTGGTCTTCGGACCAGAGAATGGTACCAGGCACATTCAATTCACTTGTCTAGATGCACTTTCAGCCCCTTTGAAGGCTGGACATTTGTATTGTTCTAGCAGATTCTGAAATTCATAGACCTACTCAAGTGAATAACTTCCTTATCAATTGCTAAATGTTTGCAATTGCCAATGTTATGTCAGGAATGCATTTAAACATCTAAGACTGTCTGTGCTTTGGTCCCAGTGACACAGTCTAAGTGTACAGTTGAGTATCCTTTTAACAAAAAAAACCTCTCTGATTACATTTCTAACTTTTACAGTGTCAACTATGCACTTAGAGAAAAAGACTGCTGAATTCTGTAAACTTTATTTCTGAAAAATTAGATGGGAGTGATGAACAAGCTGCTTCAGGAAGAATTCAGTGCCTTTTTGAATAATCCATTGAACCTTCAAGTGCTCTTAAGTAGCATTAGCTGACAGTTCCAACTGCACTTTCTAGACCTGAACCAGATGACTTATTAAAGTAGTATTTAGTTACAAAAATAATTCCCTGTGAATTAGGAAAACATCTAGTGTGTGTATGTAAAGATTCCAAAGCTAACCACTGCAGCTGGTCTTTAATTTCATATATTCATAAGGTAGCATAATAGAATAGCAGCTATTTTGAGGACAGTTTAAAATATGATGCTTTTGGGGAGGAAAATAATGTCTTTTAAATATGTTAAAGGACAGGTTGTTTCCCCAGTTGCTTTGTGCAATACATGGGTTGATCTAATGAGGAATGGGGATGTTGTAGGCAGACAATGCAACTTCTCAGGTTTCCCTGTTCAAAGGGAAAGGGAGAATGAATTTAAGAAAATGAATGAAGTCTTTTCCAGGGTGGGTGATAACATTCTCTGTTACTGGTAATATGTCTCCTAGGGTCTCCCTAGACCCTCACACACCTGGCACTATGGATTTTAAAGTTGCTCAGGTAGTACCTCTGGAAGCTCTGAGTGATATAGGATCATCCTTTCTGACTACACAGAAAATGTGATGGAAATTAACATATCAGCAGGAGGCAGCATATTTTTGGGCAGGAGACATCACATTTCCATCCAAATCTTTATGGAAAAGAGGAAAACAATGACATCCTGTCTGGCCCCGGGACAGGAACTGGAGTTAATGTCTTCTCCCTTTCTTTGCAAAAAACCCTATATCCGTAGAGAACTTCTGCAGATGCCAGGGCAAAAAAAAAAAAAAAAAGGGGAATCAGGAATGCCATGAAACAGTCCTACTTTTTATATACGTAAGGAAAAGCCTTATGCCTATGAAGATGACAACCTTGAGATGACATTTGTCTGCTTAAATGTAGAAATGTCTACATTCACATCTGAGAAGAAAATGTAGCCTCCCTTCTTAGCTTTTGGAGAAACGCAGAAATTCATAATGAACAATATATTTTAGCAAAGACCTGTTTGATTTCTAAATGGGAAACAGGAATCATACCACAAACA
This sequence comes from Anseranas semipalmata, assembly GCA_013399115.1. Taxonomy (NCBI): domain Eukaryota; kingdom Metazoa; phylum Chordata; class Aves; order Anseriformes; family Anseranatidae; genus Anseranas; species Anseranas semipalmata. The sequence continues at coordinate 177,570 of VXAA01000619.1, forward strand.
TCTATTTTATTTATTTATTTATTTATAAGTGTCAAAGTACTGATCTTACAAATATAAGGATGCCTACAAACAAGTGAGATAAATTCCACCCACTATTTGCATATGGATCACAGAATCGTGCTCAGGCCCAAAATTGTGGATTTACTTTTTTCTTTCTCCCCAGAAAAGTACTTTGGAAGCAGTGGTGGTCTGCAGTTTATGTACAACTTGGAATATTTAGAATGTAATTGGTCACATGATTTCATGCAGTTTATTCCAAGAAATGGTTCCAAACCAAAGCAAAGTTTCCTGAACACTGGAAACAGTGAAGCTTTGTTTCTAGGTATTCTATCACATGGCTAAATGACTTTGAAAGAACAGTACTAAAGCTTCCACATGACCTTACTCCTTACATTGGAGAAGTCAAATTAGCTTAAGGATAGGCAAGAGATGAAGGATGAAAAAGAGAAGAGGAGAAAATGTCTTCACCAACTGCAGGAAAAGATTCATTTGGTGATCTCACATTGTTATATTCCTGAGGAAAGAAATCTTGCCTGCAGAATGACAATTTTGATGTGTAATAAGGTACAGATTCCAAATGGAACTTTTATTAGTGTTAAATATTTCACCATCAGGCCAAATCCTTTCCCCTGGGGAGGAATTAATATGAAGTCTGTCCAGCTACATATTTTCATTATTTTTACAGGAACTTCAGATTTTTTAGATCTCCTCTTAGGTAATAGATTTAGTTCAAATTCACCCAAAAGTTTAAATGTTTGGGGTGATAATGAGAGATGAGGAGACAAGCAAGCTCACATGGCCCATGGGATTATTTGGCTCTTGTTTAGAAGAGCCAAATAATAGGTAAACATGTTTCAAATTCTTGATCTGAAAGGGGGAAAATCTGTAGATTTGACTAACTTTCCCTAATTAACGTAAGAATCTCAGAAAACTAAAACAAACAAACAAAAAAGTATATCTAATTTTTTTTTAGCACTGTACAATAAATTCTTAAATTCTATATAAATTCTCGACTTTTCTATCAGAACAGCTCCATGCTCTGGACTTTGTCATTGGTTCCCTTTGCCAGGGGCAGATCAGTCCAAAATCCAGGATCCAAATGTTCAAGATGTAAGTGCAAGTTTCTATCTACATCTATTATTCTATCAAAATTTTACAGCTATGGGACTTTTTTCATGATTAAATTAAAAACAGACTGCTCTGTTTGCCCTGTTTGTGGGCTACATGTCATTTCATAGAAGGCCTCTGCTAGCTAGGCATTGTTACTGAAGTCATCATGAACAGAGCTGAGGCATTTCAGGCTGTTCTAGGACTGGTGATGGTGGTGGGTGTCTCTCATTTTCCTCCTTTTTCTGCTTTCCCACTTCTTCTTACAAAAACACAAGGCAAGGTAGCCAAGCAAACTGTCAAAACTGTAATGAATATTGCTTTTTTTCTAGAAATAGGTGCCCAATGAAATCTCGAATCTTTGAGTAAACCAAGGAGTTTCCCTTTAATCCTTCTTTATATTCCATACCAGAATCCTCCACCACTTCGCTGGACTGTCTACACTACTGACACTGACAGGAAGGTTAAAAAAGTCTTTCTCAATTTTCAAAACAATTCATAGAAGGATGAATACAGTAGTGAATAGGTTCAGCATATAAACATTCACTAACCTAATCATATTGCCCTATTAGAGCCTGGTAATCTTTTCTGCCTGCATTTACTTTCAGCCATGCAAATAATGATTATTAGATCCGTAGAATCTTAAAAAATCCAGTTACTATAGTACAAACATGGGAAGGAAACTTAGAACAGGTATTCTTGGAGAGGAAAAAGCATAACAAATATTTGGATAAAAGCTTACATCCACTGAAGGTATAAAAGGAACAGAATAAACTAATTCCCTGTCCTTCCAGCTGGTCAAGGGGATCTTTTTGTAGATGTCTCATTTCTCCTGTGTGATCCAGTATTCCCTTTGCTTATCCTGCTTCACCTGATCATGTGTTCCAGTGAAGTTAAATAAAGTAAGATGTTCATACTTTAGGTATTATAGTCCTCGTTTATTACAATGGCATTAGAAGTAAATAAAAATACTTTGGAATCTGATAGCAAAAAGATAATAATAACAGTGATAAAATCAAAATCTGGAGCTTTACCCCATCAAAATAAATGTCATGGAACTGCTCCAGAAGGTAACTTCTTAATGACACTGATCAGTGCACTGAGCTCATGCTGCACTTCTCATATACCTGCTGCTGAGCCTAACACGGTTTCATGGAATTGCCAGAAGTTTCACCTGGTTTTGTTCCCCTGTGTGTATTCCATCTAAAGCCTGAAAGACAGCTGTCTCAGGAGATGCTGTCAACACAGCTACCGCTAATACTGCTGGTGTGTCTCATCAGTCTGCACAATTCATTTCACAGAGGTTAGACTATAGAATTGCCAGGAAGATATGGTTTGTAAGGTAACACTTTGTTTTGTGATCTTATCCAGATGGTTTCTGTAGATTGCAATATGTGAGCTTAGAGCTGAATCAACAGGATGTCCAGCTCCCTCACCTTGTTCTCTCATTCTGTAGGATTAGGTGTTCATCCTACCAAAGAAATAAATATGGACTAAGTACTATAAGAAAAGCAAAATGAAAAAGAGACATTTCCCAGAAAAAAAAAAAAGAGAGAAAGAAAGAAAGAAAGAAAGAAAGAAAGAAATCACATAACACTTGCACAGTTAGAAAATGCTTGAGTGGATTTGGACCGTGTGTGGCAGCAGAAAAGACTGGAATGAAATTAAGTATTATAACAGTCTCATTTTCTTCTGTTTAAATCTCTACATGAGTGCTTTAAGGTCATCATTTTCATGCTGGTTAAATTAGGCACCTATAAAGTGTCATTAACAGAAATATTACCTTTAATTTAGCATGGAATAAAGTGATTTGTTATAATGTGTGAAAAGCTAGCACTTTATTAATTGCCATCCCAATGTAAAGTATAAAAGAATGGGACTCCTGAGCTCTAAATGAGTGTCTAGTTCCTTTTCCAGGAGGCATTAACTCCTTTTTAGTAATGATCATATTTAATATTCTGCCATTTATCTGCTAACTGGAGTCAGGAGTATCATTCCTGGTTATCTCTGATGTGCCAGCTAGGCACATTTAGGCACAATCTAAGTCAGTGTTTACAAACTTAGAAACAGTAAAACAGACTCATTTTTAAATACATGCCTTCGTTAGTGGTTTCCAAAGATAAATACTGCTCCACCATTCTGAAAGGCTTGGCTCAGATGAAGATAGATAAAGCATAGACATAAAAACGCATGATTCTGCTGTACACAGATCCAAGATTTATTTTTTGTTAGGTTTTTCTTCCTCTCTGCTTAAGAAATTTGTGTTATACTTTGCATGTTTCCTCCTCCAAAAATGCTTCAGAACTTCCTTCTTCAAAACAAAACAAACAATGTCAACCCACAGCCCAGCATGTGAGCAGCCCAACAATAATAAGCTAATGTGTGCATGTAATGGAGCAAAACTGCTGATAAGAAAAATATTTTCAGTGACTGGTCTGAAATTAACAACTCAATCCTCTTCCCATTGAAGTTGGTATTGACACACCCATTACGAAAAAGAAGACTGAGTGGTGGTTTGATAACAATGGAGACACAAAAAAGCTAAGCTTAAAGTGCTCTTTGTTTCTAAGGGAGAAACCACAATAGCTTTCCTGGAAGTTAACAGCTGGAAGCTGATTTTTTGCAAATTCAAATGAAGAGCACTTTCCTAGCAGTGAGGACGGTTAGAAGTGGGGACAAACTTCCAGGCGAAGAATTGCATTCTCTAACTTTTGAAGACTTTAGCTTGAGCTCAGATAGTCTTCTTAATGCTGTGCTTTAACCAGGACAGGTAACTTGCAGCCAAACTTGTGATTAAAGGGGTCTTAAACTGAGGTATTTTGGTGTTTAGGGGGAGCATGAAGTATAAGGTCTGTGGACTCTCATAGTTCAGGCAGGGTTCTTTTTGATTGCAACATCTGTGGAAAGAAGTAAATGGTCCATCCTGCCTTCTGTTCCTCAGTGCTAGGATCTGTTTTATGCAAGAGATTAAACTAGGAGAGGTAAATGTCCCTTCTGGTATTCATGCATATTATTCAGTAAAGGGGAGATAAGGATTGTCTATGCTAATTACAACAGTGATGCTTACTCTAGTATTATTCTATGCCCTTTTAACCACATTCCATGCCTTCTATATGTCTATCACACTTCTAACACGATTGGGCACATGGTACAACATTGTCCTTGTTGGCCCACCAATTGTGTGGCACAGCTCTCCATTAAGGAGACATGCTGTTAAGCCATTCAGTGACTTGCTATGTAGCTGGTAACTGAGTCATCCGGAAATCAGTGAGGTTCACCCAGAGGGCAATGCATCCCCTATAAACTGCATACCTCTCTTAAGATGGGCTGCATCACTTTGAAAGTGGATAGGAGGAGGTTTAACAACTAACCATGAAAAGCTGCCTAAATTTCATATTGCTAATGACAGGTGAGACAAATCTTGCAGTGGGAATAATGGTTCTCAGTGCAGATAACCAAATGTTGGTAGTCTGTCCAAAGCCTTAATAAGAACATAAATCCTTAGTAAGTAATTTGGGATCTAAGGTTCTAGGCTGTATTTAAACAAATACTATATATATTCTAGCTGAAGTAATGAGAACTATATGTTTGAGGAAGCAAGCAACACTTTTTTTTCCTTAAACTAGCAGTAGCCCACCCCAAATGTCTCAGAAGAATAAAAGAAATACAATTAAGTAATTATACGATACATTATCACTAGCAAAATGTTCCTTCTTGAGTCTGTTAACAATTGGTTTAAGCCAGAAGCACAATATTGCTTTATCTTCATTATTATCTTAAACTGCATATTAAAATACAAATAATACTATGGATAATAAAATTATCAAATTTTTTCTTAAAATCAGCAGTAGTATTTGATTTGATGATCTCCTAGGGCAAACAACACACTACTTGGCTAAATGTTCCATGAAAAGATATTGTTTCCATTCTTTTTTATGCTCTTCAACATTTTTTCAAATGTCATTACTCAGGTTATGTTTTCAAGTTTTTACACATTAAAAAGTCTAACTGCTTTTCAGAGCTTTTATTATCACATAAATCTCTTTCATACAGTCCCAGTAATATAAACCCTACCATTGTCACTTATTTCTTGAATGCTATCACACTTCCGGCTCCTTCTTGACCTTCTCATAATCTTTATAGTCTATGACTTTTTCCTTTCTAACAAGGAAAGTATTTGGAAGTATTTAAAACCATTTCAGAAGTCCCACTTCTACTTTCTGTGTTGTGCCACTCTATATTTTGAAACAGACATTTTAGTGATGCTTCTGAATCTTCTGATATACTTCTGATATACATACTGCTGAATCTACAACCTAACTCAAAAACCAAGAAGCTTTTAAAAGCTTGTCAGAGTACAGAAAATCATGTTGTTTTAGTTGTTATAGTTATTTCAGACTGCAACAGATAAATCTTTAACGAGAGCTTACTAATTATTTCTTGGTTGTTACATCAATTATTTTTGTCTGTAAGATCTGTAAGGTGTTCTATTTATTTCAATATTGTGTGCTAGCAAACAGCTAAACTTTTCAGTTTCCTAACCAAAAGAAATAGCTCACAATTGCAAAGCTAGTTTTTGCCAACATTAAATTCTTAGAATTCTTGTTTATATGACATAACCAGATATTTTTTGGACAAGACAGACATTGATTCCTGGCAGAAAATTGAACAATAGGCACCAACCTGTCTTGCAGGAAGCCAGTCAGGCTATGGAGTCATTATTGCCTCTTTGATGCCTGGCACAATAAAATTTTACAGTTCCATGCAACAAGTAGCATGTCCAAGAAAAGGAATTGGAGCTGTAAGGCTTGTAGTTAGCACTCTCCACTGAAAGACAGGAGAAAGAAGGATGTTGCATACCCCAGTGAATTCTCTAACTGCTGACCGATGAGGTAAGAGAGATCAGCTGACTTTTTCATTAATCCAGCTCGTTTTCTTGATTTTTCTCAACAAGCATTTCACTGAGCATGAACGAAGCATTCTATTTGACATGAAAGAATGTGGTTTTAGTGTTTCCCTTTATGTAATAAAAATTTTAAAAGTCTCTTAGGTTTAATCTTACTAGTTTGTTTTTACCGATTAACTGACAACAGCCAGATTCACAATCCTTCTTAAAATATATTGCTGAGAGACTTGACCATCTAGCTGTCCAATTCCTCTTTCATAGATCTGACAGTTGGATTAAACAAAAAGATTGCACTCTGAATTTTGAAGTTGTTTTGTCTTTGCTCCTGTAAACAACCCCTATTTAGTTTCATCAAGTGCAATTTTGTTGCAACTTGATGAGGAAACTGATTCACCTCAGTCCCTCACATGAACACACCCTCTTGGAGAATCTTTTCAGGAGAGCAGGAAGATGTCCTTAAACAAACAAGGGGAGTATTTCTGTGATTTCTGTAAGACCATCAGATCTGGTGGATTTACTATGATAAAGGTTTATCTGTTTGCAGTATTTTAGATCAAGATCATAAAATGAAAAATGTGGGTGGGAGACAAATGGTTAGGCACAACTAGAAGCCTTACAACTTCAGCCTGAACTGTGATCAAGGCAAAAATTTAGTGTTTTTGAAAACCTGCAGAAGGAGAGCCTATCCACACAAGTTTATCATAGCAGTGTAACACTTGTATGTCCAACCTGATGGTGAGGATAATGGTATGAGACCAATAACAGTGTTCTTTATGTGATCGCATGATTTTTTGTTGCTGCAGAAGAGAATTGAGAAATACACTTTAGCTAGTTGGGTAAGGCACAGTATGACTTTTGGGGGCTTAGTTGTCCTTAGTTATGGAGGTTAAGAACAGGGATTCTGCTTGGTTAATAAACAAAAGGAAAGGCATTATCACTACTTCCCTCTAAGAGAAAATGATTTTCCAAATTCCCAGTACAGAAATGATCAAATGACCCACTTGTTTTTCTTAGGTGCTTTGGAAAATGCTATTTTTCAAAAACTATGCTGGAAATCTTGTGAGAAGACAATTTCAGTCTGAAGGATGTGTTCCGATTTGCACTTATACCACCTGGTTCAAACATCCTGCATGACTTACTTCGTTACTGACAAGCAGAGCCTTTGGACAGTAGGCTTTTGGTAATGATTGAAAAATCAGTACGCATAGGAAACTAAAGCATATTAATAACACTTTTCATGATTGTTGAACAATTTACATATTGGTTTATAAACTGTTTACAATGCTTATACTTAGATGATGAATGAACACCAGATTCAGTATTGAACAAAGTGGCAAACCTCCCTTTAATTTCAGTTGAGTTTAGCAAGTTAGATGTAAAGGAAAAGGAGACTCAGGGAAGGGCAGAAATGTTGTACTGGTTAGTTACAGTTATCTTAATTTGAAAATGCAGAGCCTCTTTCCCACCCATTTTGTCTGCCGTTCTTTCTAACCACAGCTGCCATGTATATGTACTAAATACTTTTGGAACAGCAAATAATGCATGCAGTATGTCAAAAGTCCATAGAAGTCACTGAAAATAATTATGTTGACCTCCAAGTATTGTTATAATGATGAAGTAGAATCAGTCTATGAAGGAAAGGAGAGGAAAGGAAAGGAAAGGAGAGGAAAGGAAAGGAGAGGAAAGGAAAGGAGAGGAAAGGAAAGGAGAGGAAAGGAAAGGAAAGGAAAGGAAAGGAAAGGAAAGGAAAGGAAAGGAAAGGAAAGGAAAGGAAAGGAAAGGAAAGGAAAGGAAAGGAAAGGAAAGGAAAGGGTGGAAAAATTGATTCTTGTGTAGAAACTTGTGATAATGTTTTTCTTTTAGAAATAGCCCCACACAATAGAAATACTTCATGAAGCACTAGGGGACGTCAACATCTGCTGGCAAACAGAGTAGAAGAGAAGAAGGCTTCCGCATGCATTATTTGTGCTGACCATTTAAAGCTTCAGTCCACAAGAAGATATAAATGCTTCAGCAAATGAGAGGATCAGACTAAAGAAAATCAACAAATCAAAGAGACACCATATGGGCAAAGACACTCTTTTGTGTAAAGTTTTGTCATGGAGAGATATTTTAATGTGCAAGGAGGTGTTGAATGGGTGCTTGAGGCAACAATGTGATACAGAAACTGTTTCTATTTATATGGAACTATTTCAGTGCCTCCAGGACTAGAATAGTCATCCTGGGTTACTAAGGGCTGCTGACCCGGAAACTTATGAAAGACATTTCTGTTTGGAGAGCCCTTTGGAGAGGTTGCTCAAATTAGCTGACATCTTTCTGAAACAAGCAGCAGTTGTGTGTGCAAGTTGGGAGAAAATACCGTGTTTCAGTCAATGCTTACTTTCTCATGGGAAGAAAGTGTGTGAACAGATCAGAAAGGCAGCGGAGCCTTTGCATCTGTGTCAGGGCAAACGAAAGCTGGCAGTCAGGTGGCTCCCCTTCTCACAAAAGGAACAAGTTGAGGAAGGTAATTACTGTTTAATATTTCCAACAGGATGTTTGAAGGGAGCATTTAATTATCCTGCCAACATCTATTCAAATAAACATGAGGGATTTAGAACATTTTTTTTGGAGCTGCAGGCTTAAAAGGAATACCAAACATTCTGGGGCTCTAAACCTCTTAGATCTCCTCTGTAATGTGGCATAGTAACATGTTTCTATTGACATTTTGCCTTGTACATGAAATGATGCCTGCCCCAGAGAACACAGCAGAGGTGTGTCCTGCTAAATTAGCCTGCCTTCTCCCCCACCCTCCTACTAGTGCCTAAATCCTGTCTCGAACCTTACTGGTGAAGTAATATTTTCAGTAGAGCACACTAGGAGAATAGCTGAGTGTGCCTTTTTTATTTTGAGCTAATTGTCTTTTAGAGCAAAGTCACAGGAGCATTTTGAAAATATTGAGAGAAATATTCTGATCATTCTTGTTATGGATTAAATCATGCTGCAAAGAGTTATACCTGTTGAAATTGCCAAAAGAAAATGGCTATATTAATACCTATTGAAAAAAGTTAATACTTGTCTCCTTCACACATATAGTCACACACATAAACATATACATGTGTATAGAGATTTTATTTTATTTTTCCATTTTTCCATTTTCTTAATCCATTCGTGGCATTGCTTTATCTGTCCCTCTCACTCATGTTTTTTTGTTTGTTTGTTTGTTTGTTTTTTCAATAAAGCCTTGTTCTGTCCTAACTATAAAATCTTCAGGGTTCAGACCAGATCTTCCCAAAAGTCTGTACAGTACCAGGTCAGTGGAGCTTCAGTGCAGGTGAGTTCTGCAGTTACTGACAAGGTGTTGCTGACATCCAACAAGGGAAGTGTTACACAAGTTGGCCAGTCTTTCCTATTGAAATCAGCTGAAAGACCCTTCAGAAGGTCTCTCATGAAACACTAGCATCTTTGACATAAAATGCAGACAACAGTCATCATCCAGTAAGCACACCATGAGTGAATGAGCTTTGCAAAAACCATATTGGTTAGAAAAGAGCTGTGAGTCTGACAGAGAAAAACAAAAGCCCATGCAGAGAAAGGGTGTAAAAGATGTCAGACTGAGTGAGTAGGTGCTCAGCAAAGCTGTCTGGGAAAGAGTACTAACTGAAAGGAGTGGGGAACAGCGAATAAGGATGTGATTTGCGGGGCAGAGGGGCAGTGTGTATGTTGATTTTATTTTTATACCTGAAAACAAAGGAAATATAGATTTATAGCTTTAACATCTCTTCATAATTGCAACAACCATCAGACCTCTGATTATTTTTTTCCAAACTGCTCAGAGAAAATAAATTAACAATATTATTTTTATTACAGTTAAAAGGAGTTAGGAAGAGCACTAATCTAGGCCTTAATGTTAAAAATCAATAGACACATGTAATGTCTAATAGTTAATGGGAACATAAAAAAATTCCACCTCCTTCAGAAATTAAGTGTAGATGAAATTTGAGAGGATGGTTGATCTCAATGTGAAAGGGAACAAAAGTGGTAAGTGGAGCAGAACAGCAAAGACAAGAAAAAGACCTGGAAATCAGGCAATTCTAGTGTCTTTTGTTATTGTGAGGTCTTCTCAGTATGTAAGGAAGTAGAACATCGAACTATATATGGCTGTGCCTGAATATACCCTTCCCGAGTTCTCTGGCATTCAGGTAAATATTAAGGATCTTTTTTCTAATAATTGAGTAGCCCCAAGGTTCCTTACAGTTGTCAGAGTTCCGTAAGCAACAGATGAGAAAAATGAAGGACAACCAGGGAAAATCAAGATCAAGGGAACAACAAAACAGTGGAGGCCTCTGTAAAACTGTGTGGCTTAGACATGAGCTCAAATCTAGACACTTATTTAAATGTTCCTCTGAATTTTATACATTAATGCCTGGGTATGCATTTTCAGATGTTGCCGGTGTTTCTCTATGAGTTCTCTTTATAGTTCTGCAACAAGGAAGGTTATTCCTACATTATATTGGTGGGTCTTGCATGCCCCCATAATATAACCAGTTTTACTCAGATCTGTCAAACTTTAAAATCAGTTTTATGTCTATCTAACCACATATTTACGTATGTAGGATGAATGATGCAAGATTTTTTTATTTTAGTGGTAGTATTTATATTCATTTCAAGAGATTACAAGTGAAAGAGGCTTATTATTAATGAAATGGGGTTGAAGTCCTTGTAAGGCAAGAATTCACTTGTGCAGTATCCTTGAAAACTCCCATTACATTTGAATTAATAGGAACCATTGCCTCAAAATCATATCCATTTTCCCATTTGAAAAGTGTATTTCTACCACCTTTTTAACTTTTTTGTTACTGAGATACCATCCAGTGTTGTAAGTAAGAATACAGTCTGTAGGGTTTTGTTGTTGTTGTTGTTGTTGTGTTCTCTGAATGTGGCATGCGGTTTGAGTTTTAAGGCTTATTTTCTTTTCGTCTAATGAGACTTTGAAAGTGATTAAATAGAATAAAGACAGGTTAAGCCAATGACATTTTATCAGAGGGAACTGTATCAAATCTAGTCCCTGAAAAATTTTTTGTAGGTTTCCAAGATTTCTCCCAATGAAATACTTTCTTATAACTAGACTAGTTAACAGAAACTCCAGGCATCAAATGTTTGTCATTCAGAGTTAAAGAGAAATGCAAGCAATGATCATAAAAAATGTTCGTGTGTGCTATACTCAGTTATCTGGTATTCCATTCTAGCTGTGTGTTTTCATACTGTAATATACTTTTATGTTGAACGGCCTTCAAGAACAGGGAAATTCTACCCGAATCAAACCCTCAGTTATGGTTTTGAAGAAAGTTTAAGCCTACTCTGAATACTTTGTCATTGAATCCCAAATCCTCAGGTTCCACAGATTAAAATGAGTTCAAACTCCAGCTTTTTGAAGATGTAGAGATATGATGGGTATACAGAAACTGTTTGAATAAATCACTTCACCTTTCAAAGTACTGCCTGTGCCATTGTACATCTTGGTAGGGAAATGATGGTTATTGGATTTGAATGGAATGTTACTAAGATGATGGAAAACAGTAAATTTGTCATTGTTTTGTACAGGGGCTTTGATCCACCACCAGAAACCCACCATGCAAGGAATTACACATGTGGTTGCTGGTAGAAGAGTAGGAGCCCAAGACAGTGCAGTGATGTTGACCAGGATAATGACAGACAACCAGCTGTCTACCCTTTGGTTGTTTTGAACTTATGCCTGTGTCCTAGAATTATGCCCATTGTGTTATTTTTGTTATTTATTAGGTTTATTGTAAAACCTAAAGCCCACACAGATGGTCAAAATATGGAGAAACATAGGCAGTAAGTAAAATAGACTTTAAAGTGGCTGACATTTTTTTTTTCCCCTCTTCATCATCTTTAAATTTAACTTCTTGGAATAAAGGCATGACCTTCAAACAATGCATTTGCAAGAACCTCTTTTATATCTCTTAGTGAGCTGTGTAGCTAAGTAATGGTTGTCTGAATCTGGGAACTCTGCACTCTTCAGCCCACTCCCTGGAGAGAGATGCATAGCTATATTGTTCTTGGGCTTGCTGGAGACCACCATGATCTTGCTGAGAGACTAAGCATAAAATTAATCTAATTTATCATTGCCATCTAACAGACATGTGGTTTAAGAGGTCATTTGGAAGTTTTCAGTAGAGAAAGACATACCTCCAGTGGAAGATTCATCCAATTCTAAGATAGTAGTCTAAAACACAAGGCCTAAATTACCATTTAGAGGTTGCTGTCTCTCTCCAGTGCCTGTAGAGACTACATTTTGATAAACCATACTTTCCTTTACATGCCAAAAGTTAAGGAAGATGAATCTTGCTTTTGCTGACAACTTCTCTTTATTTTTAATGATAAATTTGAAATGTTATTATGTAAGTTTCAATTAGAAATGGGACTTCAACCTTTCGTATCATGGAGCACATACACAGTAAAGTAGCTTTCACAATTTTTTGCTTTTTTTATTCTTTAATAATAAATAATTCTTTACATATGTACTGCAACTTGCATAAAAAAAAAAAATTATAACAAGTAAGCCACCAATGTAAAAAAAAAGAAGGACAGACTCCAGCATGATGCCAAGCAGAATGCTTGCCAAGGACATGAGCATCAATACAAGATTGCTTTCATATTATTTTATCCTCATTACATATATTTGGTCTGTAATAATGAATCTGTTTTTACATGTGTTAACACAGAAAAAATGATTTAAAACAAGAGAAACAAACCACTGCAGAGGTGAAACACCCAGCTCCTCAGCTACAATCCATGTTTTCCTTTTTCTTATCAAATACATTCATATCATCTCTTTTATCCTTGCTAAAAATAAACTCGAAACTTTTCTTTAAAAATAAATCCCTTAGCTCTAAACATAGTAAAACAAATCTTCCCTCTTGATTCTTGTTTGTGATTTGTTTGAAGAG
>VXAA01000619.1:190552-203253 GCA_013399115.1 Anseranas semipalmata
AATTCCCTCCTTCACACAAAGATAGGTGATAGATTCTCTAGAATGATCCTTGGATGGATCTTTTGCCTATACGTTTAATAAGACATTCATTTTTCATCAGCATTTCTTTCTGAACTACTACATCCAGAAAAACATTGACAGTAACATTCTAGTAACAAAATCTCTGTGCTGTTGTTAACAAACCTGTCCTAATGCATTAACCTATGGCTTTATTATCCACACTAATTTTGAAGCTATAACTCTCTACCTTGCTAGAGTAATTCTTTTAGCATCTACTTCTATAGGTACAGATGCCTTAGAAAGAACAAACCTAGAGGAAAAATTGACTCTAGGACAGGTTAAATGTGTTAAAGGAAACAACAACAACAACAACAACAAACACTTTAAATTAATGTTTTCTTGATAAAACTATGTCAACGGACTGTTTGTTGGTGGTTGGACAAGATAGGGTGATCATAAAAGGTATGATTTAGATGTGTGCAAAAGACAACCATAAAAACCATTTTCAGATAAATGACAAAAAGTAAGTCAAAAGTTAATAAGTTGAGGACAAACCAAACTGACTACATTTTACTTTTTCCCGTGCCACTTTAAGCATTGATTAGTTAACAGATTAGAAGTGATAAAAGGCAGTAATTTATTTATACAATGTGTATAGCCATAAACTATATTTGGAGTCTAGATTGAAGGAAGGAGAGTTTAACTTTTCATAAAATTCAATAATAGCTAAGGATTATTAGTGGGCCCAAGATTCTGGGAAGGTTACAAGCTGTAGACATTATACAAGAAAATATAAGCCACTTCCTAGGTATTGGAAAGAATAAGAAACTTTTGTAGGCAAATTATTCAATAATTGCTGTTGGAGACATTTTTATACCTTCCAGTGAAGCAGCTGGTTATGTCACTGTCACCTGATGGATGAATCAGGATAACGAAGATGAACTATTGGTCTACTAAAAGTGACTGCTTCTCTGGAAACCTTTCCATGGAGGACAGTAAAGTCTTATCAAAGCTTACAAAGCAATTTCTAGCATGTGGCTTAAGTTGTGCTGCTGAGAGTAGGGAACAACAAACCCATTCTGGTTTATAGTTACACCCATGGACTCAGGAAATGAGGGTGAAAGGTTGGCCTGGACATCCTGAAGTCAATGGAATTAATTGCCTCTAGTTAGTGCAGTTCTGGTATCACAGGTGGTATTAAAAATTGTTTACACTTTCTAGTGCAGATACACATGTATATTCAAAATGGTCTATCACAATAACTAGCCTGACAGTCAGAAAACTGTAGTTTCATGTCTGTATTATTTTCTCCAGGTAGTTCCATAGAGTTTTATTCACCCTTTCCTCTCCTTCCCACTTGTAATAGAAGACAAATTGCCAAAGTATCTCCTGATCACATTCCACATACTTCTGTCAGCAGGAAAAGTAGAATTTAACAGAGAGCCCGGATACCCAGGGTGGTCAAAACCTCCAGTTCCAGGATTCGGGGATGATGGAAAAGAAACCCCTGCTTGTCCTCCAGGGTGACCTTCCATCTGAGCTGTCGGGTTATCACATATCCATCTGTAAACAAAGGATAGCAGGTTCCCTGGGCAGTGTCAGGATCACACTCAGTGTGACACTGTGTTTGGATGTTCAAAGAATCCCTCTCTCCTTGCTTTCTTTTCCAGGCTTAATAAAGGAACTGCTAAAACCTATGTAGCCTGATAAGATGACAAGACAGTCTTTTAGTGTTATTGATTGTATACAAGAGGTGAAATGATTAATTATTTCCTATAATGTACCATGAGTGGGTTTCATCTTTTTGAGAGATGTTCTTAAAATTCCTTATATGAATTCAGCTTCTTGCTGGAAACAAAAGGGTCTTCATTAGGCCAAAGGGCTGGGGTAAGCCAAATATCTTTTACCTGATAACAGAAGGGAGAGAACTTTCAGAGTGCATGATCTGAAAGGAATAAAGATGTATAGCACGTAAAATAAACTATGGATTGCTATCATGAGAGTGCTGTCAAAATGAACCAAGGGGACAAATTGTGTGCCTCTGAAGGCACTCCACATGTAATAAACTTCAACCTTTCACCACCTTACTTCATGAGTGGTGGCACAGCTGACTGACTGCAGCTTTTTTTCCTCACTAAAGAGAAAAACAATTTTATTACTCAGCAAAAGAAGTCCCATTAGCAGGCCATAAGCATTGGTATCAATTGTATGCAGTGATGATACACAGCATACATAGGATATTGTGTGTTGCTACCCTTCTTATAACTGACACCTGTCATATTCAATCTTAGCAAAATGGCTTAGAAACTTAATCTGTTATGAGGGTTAGCCATAAAGAATTTGCCCTATAAGGTTGCTGAGGAATATTTTCTTCTACATTTATTCTGTGTGAAATAAACCAAGTTAAACCTAGAACTTAAATAAACAGCATTTTTTTCAATAAAGTAATTGAAAAAAAGAATCCAAAAAGAGTGGCTTTTTTTTTTTTTTGTAGAATCATTCTGTAGGCCTCAACTATGACCCAAAGAGGTCTGAGGTGCTCAAAGAGCAGCTAGGAAGCTGGACAACAGGAAGGGTTGCAAGTGGGCCCAACCTGAGCTGTTTACTGAGCTCAGCCTCACTGAAGAAGTTTCAAAAATATACTTGGTAATGTAATTGTAATATATATAATTTATTGTAGAAGCAAACATCAGAGGTGCAAATCTCATTCTCACTGAGACCTTCTTACTCACCTGTACATGTACATGAACAGGCTGTTTTTTTCCCTGACAAAGCAGTACAAGGAAGTCTTGGCGTAAATGTAAATCAGGTCAGGAAACCTTTACACAGATGAAAGGATATTCTCTGTTACATGCAGACAAAGATATCTTCAGGAAAGGTTTTGATGGGTTCTCTTTACTAATATATTTAAGTTGTTTTAATTATTGCTTATTCTAATTTCAGTGCATGATAAAACTTCATTTACGTATTGTTCCTGTTGCTCAGATGCCAAGGAGGTTATCTGGGACCTTCTGACACTTGATCAGAGTTTGCTGATGAAAGCATGACCCTGTTGTCTAAATCTGTCACCTCTCTGACTTTACCACCATCATTGAAACTGCCAGCAACAGTTTGTCTGTAATGAGTTTGCTTGGTGGTTTCTTTGTCAAGCTTGTTTTTGTTGACCTGCCCAATGTGAGGCACTGCCTCTCACTTGCAGGTCAGTCCAAGGTATTGTATACTGGTAAATATATCGTGACAGAACAAAATAAACACCGGGGCAGGAGGAAGTTCAGATAACTTTCACAGCCCAGATAGAAACCTGGGCTCTTTATACTCACACTAAGCATGCAATGTGAGTGTGCAATGCGAGTGAGAACACTGAGCAGTGGGGAGAGCTCTAACCCACCCTTCCAGGAATCCTTTCTCATCATATACTGTGCTCATTATATAGCTCAGGCTCATGTACTCATAGTTCTGTCTGAGATGGATCTTGGCATAACTGATTATCAAACAGTACTATGTTTTGTAATTTTTCTATTGTTCTTAGGTTTCTAAGTTACTTTTATGTTTATCTTTTTAGTCTTGAGTTTCATTTATTCACAACATTTATTCTTCCCTGTTTAGAAGTTGATTAAAATGGTAGCAATACATGGGGCTCTGGTTTATGAAGCAGGAAACTGTGAGTTTTGTTGACTGATTGATTCACAGTACAAGCTGTTCTGAACCCTACAGTATGTCTTTCACAGTGCAAAATTGAAGGTATAAAAGACATAAAGTTTTCCAGGTACTGATCCTAGGTGGTAGATGAAAGGTCAGATAATCATACGGATGGAGCACTGGACTGAAAAACACATTGGGTAACTATAAACTTCCTTTTAATGGAAAAATAACTCTCAAACCTCTTGATAATCCTGCAGACATACTTTAGATTTATTTACATATCTCAAGGGAGGGATCTAGTTATTATTGCAGTAGAAATTATATTACATAAATTATAGGGGTGATCTGAGGGATCAGTTAGGACTAGAAGAAATTAAAAGAAGCTAAAAGTAGAAACATCCTGTCCATCATCCTCCAGTACTTTCCTAGAGACTCGCTCAATGAAGTGGAATCAAAAATTCTTTCTGCTATTCCTTAATCAATTGTTTTGGTTCACTAGTACATCTGTGCGCCAAGTAAAGTAACCACAATTCCCTGTGTAGATGTATTTAACTATGTATATAAATATATATGACTTTATGTATGGACTTTCTTATCCCCTCCCACTTCAGAAGAACTTTGCGCGCCACTTTTCTATGGCTATGTGTGCACGCACAATAACTCATTCACTGACTACACAGCAGTGAAATACACTCTTCTGCAAGGACCTTTAGCATTGTCATAGAACACATAAGAATCACAATGAAAATATTATGTGAAAATTCAAAACCATTTTAAACTTGAAACATTATTTTTATATTTGATTATTGAAGATCAAGCCAAGCAGCTGTGGGTTTTTTTTTTTTTTTCATGGTTATATTTTAAGAATAGATTTTTACTATACAGAGGACCTGTCTGAGTCATACATGTCTTAGAGTGAAAGCATTGATAACATTTATATTGGCCACAGACTAGTATCAATTCTCACCTATCAAGAAACATGAGATATCCTGGTAAAGCAGAAAAATCTGTTTAGAGGTTGGGTTTTTAATTAATTATTTATTTTTAGTCCAGAAATGTGTCAGCTTGTTTTTGACTAAATGGTTCACAACTCAAGTGAACTAGAACAGATCATCTGAACTTCACATCACTAATAAAATATTATGAGCCAATTAGTGAGGTATAAATAAAGCCTTTTTAAAACACATTTAAAAAACTGTTCCTCAGTTGTTTCCCTGCCAACACATAGGGTTCTGCATCAGATACCCCACTAACTTCTCACACACTACAGAAAAATAAATTGGATGTAGAGAGCTTCTTTTACAACACACAGAGTGCCTAAGGTTCCAAAATTAATGCATGTACTTCCAAGGATTTTTTTTTACCTGCTTTTTTAACATGAGTAAAGGAAGAAATTATTAAATATTTATCTGTGTGATCTGAATCACATGCATATGCAA
This sequence comes from Anseranas semipalmata, assembly GCA_013399115.1. Lineage (NCBI taxonomy): Eukaryota > Metazoa > Chordata > Aves > Anseriformes > Anseranatidae > Anseranas > Anseranas semipalmata. The sequence continues at coordinate 195,634 of VXAA01000619.1, forward strand.
ACTGGAATTGTTACAATCACATATCTTTTTTTTCATTTTCATAAGATATTTAACTTCCTAGCTCCAAACAATATCACATTTGCGCATTTAGATACAATATTTAAAAGAATTATTATTTAGTAACCATCTGACAACGGTTACAAAATAATAAGATAATAATCAAATGGTTACTGGTTCTCCCAGTAGGAATCACAATTGTTAACCTAAAATTGGAAATCTTTCTTCATTAATGAAAGAAATCTCCATTTTATGGGTAAATGCTAACACAAAGTCCATTTTTTTTGGTGTTTCTGAGAAAAGTACAGTGTCTTAAACAGTAGAAATATTAAGGAATGTTGTGGTGTTGATACGATCTGGGTACCTGAACTATCAAAAAGTATTCTTGAAATCAAGGTTGGTGACTCATCTTGGCAGCCTGGAAGTGGAGATACTGAGTCAGCTGCTGGCTGGGAGCACTGTTGTTGACCAGAAAGAGCCAGACAGGATTTCTCTATTTACTGCCAAATCTGAAGCATTTAGGCACAGCCTGAAACCCCACAAAAAATAGAGGAGCTTCAGTGACAAACTGCCTTTTTGAGCTGTGCAACAATAAACAGAATTGACCATGAAAATGATCAGAGAAAGGTGTTGATATGGGAGTGTGGGGAAATGAAAGGAGGTGGATGCTATTCCCCTTGCTCAGACTGTTGCAGAGGAGTCACAGCTCATACAGAGGAGTGTGCTTGAGCAGCAAGGATGGCATTCTGTACAACGAAGAAACATTTGTGGTTTACGTAGAAATAAGCCAATACCCATATGCCCAGAACCTGGATATTGATCCCTGGTGTGAGCTGTGCAAAGGCAGGTCTTTGCCTTCGGTGACAATGGCAAAGGTGAGGCAAGGGACTATACCAGTGCATGGAAAACACTGGGAGGTGTTTGGTCCCAGAGCAGATTTTCAAAACTGTCCATCAGAGAAGAATATTCAAAGCCACACTTAGTTTTGTGTCTTTACAGGACACAGCTTATTTCTTCTTGTTGCTTTTATGGTGCATGCCACAATCTGCCAACTTGATGTGCATCTTGTCACCCATCTTTATTCACTTACGTTGTTTCTTGTCTTGTTCAGTACCTGGTACAAGAACTAGTAACTTCTGCCTTCTAGCTCATAAGCGATGGTCCTAGTAGATGCTACAATAGAAATTAGTTAACACATCACATGTATTACTAGTTCCCCATCACATACAATTTCTTTTCCAAAAAGAAATGGATATGAAGGATCCTAATTAAGAAAGTTGAAGCTTTATGTTATATAATGCTTCATTGATACTTTTCATCTTAAAATTTGAATTTCATTTTGAATTTCATTTTCACAACCTTGGCCAGAAGTAGGCTGATTTCTTTCAGTGAAGGAAAGGAAAAATGAAGTATAATTAAGATGAAAAAGTTCCTTTCAAGTAATCTGTTTTTATTTCCATGTGTACTGACAACCTTTTCTTTTCCTATTGCTTACAACAGCAGTAATATTGAAAGAATTGATGAATAAACATTTGGGTGGTGTATTCAGTAGTTGTTGACAGGTGGTGGGAAATATAGCACCCCATATTTCAACAGGTGCAGAAAAGTTATAATGCTGAAAGACAGGAAAATAATCAGAATCTTGGTATTAACTCTGTATCTTGCATGTCCTGTATGTAACTTTTCTTTTCTGTTAGTAATAATCTTTATACATGGGATGAAATACCAGAAAGTGATTGCCTGATTTATATACTCTCTCTTCTGCACAATTGTATGGTGCATGGGTCTTCTTGGAAATGAATATTTTGATCGACGGACCACTCAACTTCTCTCAGGTTTCTTGTCTTAATCTGTGGAACAAAACCACACCCAGGAGCAAAACCACATATGGAAAAATGTATATATGCCCCATACATTTATCCAGCTACTCCAAAACTAGTAATAAGAATACCATAAAAATGTATTGAGAACTGTTAACTATATTCACAAAAATTATTGCTAACATTAATGTTATATACAGTTCCTGAAGGTATGGAGCTGGTCCCATACTTTCAAAATTTGGTGACCAAATTGGTCATTCATTCTGAGACCAAGGCTTTTGAAGATTTGTCACATACAGCACAGTTAAAGAAAATATTAAATAAAGGTAATAAATAAATAAGTAAATAACATGTCATTCAGCCTCCCAAAAGAAGTGTAATGGCTCTGCAGCTTCATGATCAGAAAATGTGTCCATTATCTTTATATTTGTTCTGCTAAGACAAATATTCCCCTCTTATGCACCAGAATCATATGTTTTATATTTGGAGTTCTTAGATCCGATAAACCAAATAGCTGTATTTACAAATCCTAAGCAAGAAGTGTTTATTCCAGGCCATGTCCAAAACAGCAGACAGCTTCAGGCAAGAACAAACAATTTGCTTTGTAAACAGCCCCCCTGACTTGCCTGAACATCTTTATATTTCTTTCCCAGAGATCAGACAAGTGGGTGACCCAAGTAAGAACATAAGCACGGCTATGTACGAAAGGCTAGAATAGCCTTGAGAGAAAATAGCATTTTTTACAGTAATGAGACAACAAAATAACTGTGTTACATTGAATATATATTGATGGCAATATGCTACTAGATGCTTCCAATCAGATGTTTTGAAAATTGTGTCCAAAGGTACTGATTCAGTCATCATGACCCTGCAAGTGCTTTAACAGAAGTGAAATGCATCTATGTGCAAAGGACAACCACTAAACCAGTTTTTAACATATTTCATCATGCCTATTCTTCTGGACTGCATTGACTTTTAGCAGAGTATTGACATTTTCCTTGGTACCTTGTTATACTCAGCTGACTATTTCCCATAGCTGGTTTCACCATCTGTGTAATGAAGGAAATAATAACTCCTTTTCTATGTAATTATTTCTATCTCTAGAATGGAGGATCAAGAAACAGGTATTTAATAGTAGCTGATTATGGTTTGTTTAAGTCTATGAAACCACAATGTGGCTGGGAACCTGAAACTGAAGCAGATTTTTCCTTAAATATTAATTCTGCTTTCAGTTTTTTTGTAGCAGCTCAAGCAGCATGCAGCCATTTCTCAGGCTCAAGGCTGTCTCTCAGGCTTTCTAAATCCTTGTTACTAATATAGAAACCCTGATCAAATTAAAAAAAAAAAGGGGGGGAAAGAAATCAGGCAAAGACATCTCCCATTTTTCAGAATTATTTACAGAACTATTTATTGTATTTATTGTGAGTTCTCCCACATATTATATCTTGCAAAAAAAAAAAAANTGAGACAATTTATATACAGACCAGTTTGGTGAAAGGAAAGAAAAAAAAGAAAGAAAATCTGAGGAAACGTGGCCCTGATCACAGAAACTTTCTTGCACCAGAAATGATGATGTGACAAGATGTGTCAAGAATAAGTCTTTCTTAAATGCATTTACCATTGCAAAACATAAATTCTGATGTACATTTTTACCCATCCCTGGTTTCTGAAGTATTTACTGACAGTCTGCTTGGTTCCTGAAGTCTTTTTTATTTCAAATTTGTAGCTGTTGCAAATTCCCAATGTGCACTACAATCCTGGCTTATCCCTTTTCCTCTCCCCCTGCAAATATTGTGGAGTGGGAATGCACTGATTTGGTTCTGCTGATTTATGTGCTACTTTGTTCTTTATCTGTTTGCACCTCGCCAGTAAAATAACATCGTGCTATCATTTCCAGGGTTCACAGGACCCTGTCAACACTTAACAGTCAAAGGTCAACCAACTTCACAACTCATGGTTAAATAAGTTGAAAAATCTCACCTAGTATTAACCCCTAACACATCAAATGAAGAAAAATGGTACTGGCATCACTAGCAAAGTAGCATTGCCATACAGCAGGCTGCTCTCACTGTAGCAAACTGGTAATACAGGCACTGAGACATGAATGTCCTTGAGATCCCCAGTTCTAGAAGTGGACAATGAAACTTGTGTTCCTGATTGCCATGGATTTATGTCTTGCTCTGTTCTTTATCTAAGTATCCAGGAGAGCCATCCACATGTTGTTATCTTTCTTTCATCTTCTGAGCTGTCTGTGACCAGTTCATCTTTCCCTGACATTATCTCTCTGTCCTGCAAGCCCTTCAGCATGTGTTTCCTGCAGTCATTTGCAAGTTCACAGGAACTTGCCAATACTTAACAGCCAAGTAGCAACAAACATGCCTGAAATAGTATAAATAAATCCACCTGATATCCCCTAGTAAATACTTTTATTTTTGTGTAATAGGCCTACATAGTGTTGGCTGTATTAAAGACAATAACCTCACCAAGGATTTCATTTCCAGGTACCTGTGCCATTGCTGTTCTAAAGTTTCATGTCTCCTCCAGACAGATGTTGTTATCCTGAAAAAGTTATTTCAAATGTAAAATAATTTATATGAAAAACACTTCTGGAAGTTTATATGTTAACTATCTGGATTATCTTTTCCTCTCATTCTCAACACTACAAAAAGTTTGAAGAAGTTTTTAATCTAACTAGTACATATCTTTCAGCTTTTAGTTTTTACAACTCTCTTTCCCGTCATCTGTCTTTTAAATTGGAAAAACTTGGGAAGGGAGAGACAGAAAGAAAAGAGTTGGAAAGCAAAATATTACTGCATATTCATCTAAATAATTAAATGTTTTAAACATTTCAATTAGTTCATTAAAAAAAAAAAAATAGTACCAGAAGACAGACCACAGGAAAAAAATGTACAAGGCATTTTCAATGAAAAGGGCATTTTGATACTAAAATTTCAAACAACTAAGTCAACATATCCAGGTTCTGTTCAGCTGTTCTGAGAAACACTTTTAATATCCACTACTGATCGAGGCTCAGCTGTTCCAGGTGTAGGCACATTTAATAAGAATCCCAGAGAACAGATCTCAGGCTAGTGCTGAATAACACAGGGAAGGAAAGCATCAGTGGGCTGACCAGCCGACAGCTGGTTTGAAGGGTAATCTGAAATCAATAGTCTTCTGATGACTGAGAGTACGTGACTCAGTACTCAGCTGAGTACTTTGCTCAGCTGCAGTACTGTTGGTAGCTCAAGGCTCTCCATGTGCACATCCTATGATAATATTCCGGAGGAGAGGTCAGTAGGCCATGATAATTCACCCTGACCAGGAAAGAGTATAAAGGAAAGAGAAATATTTGAAGAAGAGCTTTCCAACACTAAAATTTCTCCATAACCCAAGAAACATGGCAAAGAAAGCAGCTTTAGATATTCTTTCTGACAGGTCTCTCTACTGCTTAAAAATTACAGAATGAAAATCCTGCTCAAGTAACTTGCAGCTATAAGATCATACTTGATCCTTTAAAATGTCTTCATTTCCAGAATAAGGCACTTGGTTCTGAATGCCTTATTTATTCTGTGGTTCACCGTAACATGTTGGACTACAATGACCTTTCTTGTAACTTCTGTTTTGACTGTGGTGCCAGTCCTTCCCCCCCCCTCCCATTTGTATGCTTACCAACCTGTGAACTGCAATATTTGCATTCTAAGGCATCAGAGTATTAAGGATATGCAAAAATGTAGTGAATCCGTCTGCTTGGATTTGCATGCATGTGTTGAGCAGGCCAATAAGCCAATAAGTCATTCTTTAAAACTCCCACAGTGTGGGAAATTCATTGGTGACAAACGTCAGCATGATATTTGAGACACATTCAGACTCTGTTATGAAATCGCTGTTCCTCTAAAGGCTGAGTCTTCTTAGCATTGCTAATGATCTGTAGCCTTCATTATCTACCCATTTATCCACTCTATGAAAATCTTTCAGTTGCTGCCATCTTTTCTTACATAAAATTAAGTACAAATACAACAAAATAAAAGTGTTGCCAGTCAGGCTGGCACAACATTGTCTATCTGTAAGAGACAGGAAAAGGTATTATAATAATTTACTCTGTGGTGCCCTTCACCTTTTATTGGGCTTATACACTTATACTGAACAATTTTTCAATGAGCCCATAGGGTTATTTTGCCAATGTGAACATATGCATATATACTTCTGGACACCTAAATCAACACTGTGAATTCATCTTTAGAGTAAAAACAATGTTTGACAGTGCTATTTAGGCCCTGATTTGTGCAGTAAATGACTAGCAGCTACTCAAGTAGTCATTAGCATTTCATGTAGAAACAGATGATATCTGTGCTCAGTACCTTCTTCCACACGAATGAGCAAACTAGGTTTAAATTTTAACATTCGTTATCTGTCCTAAACCTATAAATCTTGTCCTTATTGAAACCTGTGCTTATGTTTCCTTAAACCAACAGGCCAAGATTTCAAGTAGGAAGTTTTATAGTGGTGCAACTATGAATCTGGTCATTAGTTGTTGCAATCAGTAACAATATGCAATGTAGACCAGACCTAAAAAAAAAAAAAAAAAAAAGACCAAAANCAGACCAAAAAAAAAAAAAAAAAAAAAAAAAAAAAAAGACCAAAAGCAGACATGGAGTGTTTTATATTGGAAACTCTGAAAGCAAGCAAAATATATCTGGTAAGGCAGGTTAGTAACTGCACTGACAGCAAATACAAAGAATCCTCATTAAAAGAGATTAAAAAAATTGTAACGTCTCTAAAAACTATTTCATTTACACTTAGAATATGATCTTAAAGAAGAAAGTCTATGCTTTATATGCATATTAATGAATATTTACAGCTTGTTGCAGTGATTTCTTTATATCAAGAACTTTTTTTTTTTTTTGGCAGTGAAATCATAAAACAAACAAACAAACAAACAAAAAACTTGATGCTCTAGCAAAACCACTTTCTACAACCTGAATCAACCAACCAGGGAACAAAGCCATGCCATGTGCTTTCCATAGCAGGACATGTAGGATGCAGTTTCAGTACTTATACTGATAGCTTGCAAACAATGTGTACAGCAGATTTGTTTGCATAACAGAATCGTTAAACAATTCTCAACTTTGAGTGAATTTACATGAATCAATCTGTTCATAAACAAGATCATAGTCTTTAGATCATTTTTTGTTCTCAAAATGACCTCCTCCCTCTGCCCTGTTTATGCAACTATGCCATTATGCAACTATGCCATTAGTTGGTGGCCAAGCACACATATGGTATGCTTGGTTATGTGCTTGGTTCTCTGTAAAACTGAGGTCATTTTTGCTGTGGGAGGAGAATATTGTCAAAAATAATAATTAAAAATAACAGGAGAATTTTCCATAATGTGGGAGGCAGAATCATTAAACTCGAGATTCTGTATCTAGACAGTCCTATAATGCTGGGGACAAAGGACCCTTTGTTGCCTTTTGAACTGTAATCCTTAACCCTTCAGAGGCTCTGAATTTGAGAATAACCCAAGGTATGGAATAAGGTGGCATTCAGGGTCTCATGCAATGCAGCTTAGAGGCAAGCTAAATGACTATGTTTGTGTGTGCATTTTCTGTTCTCTATTTCTGTCAAGTGAATTGTGGCAAAAAAAGAATATATCAAATCAGATGCATCATTCAGAAGCAGACAACTACCCCCTCAGAAACACATTGGTTCATTTCAGCATCCAGGTTTATAATCACTGCTTGCAACAAAAGCAAAGAGAAACTCCTCTTTATTGTTAACATCTCTGAGACATACCTCGATGACC
>VXAA01000619.1:203264-221762 GCA_013399115.1 Anseranas semipalmata
AGCTTTATTATTTTCAGCATCCTAAGGCTAGTAATGGCCACACTTTTATATATATATATATATATATATATTTTTTTTTTTTTCCACAATATTAAGCTTCAGATTATCTTTGGCCAAGTGCACAGGTGAAGTTTTCTTATATTTCTAGATCCAGAAAAAGGGCCTAGACCTTGAGGTCTCAGACAGATCTGAATTTTGCCAGGCTTATGTAGGTCATTTCATACTTTTTTAAAAGACTGGTGATTACTTCATAAATTTTCAGAAAACAGGCAGTTCTCTTTACAAATGTATACCTCACCCTGACAGGCAGAATTTGCACTGTGGAGCTATTAATCTTAATCTATTATTCCTATTATTTACTGAGAACAGATAATCTCCTATGGTGAAGTTCCTTGCAACATTATTTAGGTATTTTCCTGAAAGGTAACATGTACTTCTAATAGTTCAAGGTGACTGGAAAAGAGTTAGAACAAGATCCATTATACAAGTAAGATGAAAATAATCGTGACTTAGTAAATTATGAAGGTTACATCTGAAGAAAGTTGTGGGAAGTGCTAAGTAATTGCAATAGATGAAACTGAGCGCTGGGGCCCATGATATGGAAGTTATGATGTGTAGCCCCATGCACAGTATAACCTGAAAGCCAGCAGAGGAAATTACATCTAGACTGGTGCATCAAAATTTAGTGAACAGCAAGGACTGAAGACAAAACTCTCATGAACTCACTAATAAGTTAGACCTTAAGTCAGGTACAAAAAACACAGGGAAGTGTGAGGTGCATTTGTGACTCTTTCAGCCATACTTAGAATTTGACCTTCCAGACCTGTCCAGGCAGAAGCATATGCTTTCATTCCTAAGAAAACCCTTTCAATTTTTACCAGCTGAAGGACTGCAATGACAAAATGAACTTTCCTTAAACGAAAGCCTGTTTTGTGGCCTAGCACAACAGAAATATTCTGCTGCTTCACAGAATCACAGAATGGGCGGGGTTGGAAGGGACCTCTGGAGACCGTCTAGTCCAAGCCCCTGCCAAGCAGGACCACCTAGAGCATGTGGCACAGGATGGCATCCAGTCGGGTTTTGAATATCTCCAGAGAAGGAGACTCCACAGCCTCTCTGTGCAACCTGTTCCAGCGCTCTGTCACCCTCACAGTAAAGAAGTGCCCCCTCATGTTCAGCTGGAAATTCCTGTGCTTCAGTTTGTGCCCGTTGCCTCTCGTCCTGTCACTGGGCACAACTGAAAAGAGACCGGCTCCATCCTCTCGACACCCTCCCCTCAGATATTTATATACATTAATGAGGTCTCCCCTCAGTCTTCTCTTTTCCAGGCTAAACAGGCCCAGTTCTTTCAGCCTGTCCTCATACGACAGGTGTTCCAGTCCGCTAATCATCTTAGTAGCCCTCCTCTGAACTCGCCCCAGTAGTTCTATGTCCCTCTTGTACTGGGGAGCCCAGAATGGGACACAAGACTCTAGGTGTGGCCTCACCAGGGCTGAGTAGAGGAATTGAAATAGTTCAAACACAGCAAAAATCACAATACATAGCCTAATAGTTCAGTAAGGGAAGAAAATGAAAATGAAATCATTCACTGCTGTCTTTTTGATTGTAGAAAGCTGAGAAAGCTGTTGGTGAATACATTTACCAGAGAAGTGTAACACTAAATGTAATCAAAATATCTTAATTTCCAAGAAAAATCCCAACCGCCACCAGTACACCAGATGTGCAACATATTCAACACTGATATTTTAAAAATCCATTGATTTCAAAATCAAAATCATTGATTTTACAGTACCTAGCTCCAAATTAGTATGTGAATAGAAAAGCTAGAAAATTATTCCCATTGTGAAAACTTGTGCTATACTTCCAAGCAGAAATGCTACATGTGGTTTGGGTGTACAACACCCATTTCATCCATGATCAGCCGAATACACAGCTTCATTTGTTACAAACACGTTGTCAGCTTGTTGACGTCAGATCAGGAATATTGTGGCTCATTTTGCCAAAAGAAATGTCAGCTGTTTGCTGATCAGGGAAGTTGATAAAAATTATTTTGGTGGAATTAACAGCAAGGCTGTAAGTGAGCATAGCTTTGACATCCTACATTTTTGCAAAACATGGCTTTGATCCACAATAGGACAATCAAGACTAAACTGGAGTATGATTTGACATGTACACAAGGGCAAAACAGATGCCTAACAGCTTACATATGGTGCAGAATTCTTTTAAGAAAATCAGAGTGAGGAAGTTGTTTGCAACTTTTCAGATTTAGAAAGCCAGAGTTTTAAATCAATTAGAAAAAAAAATAACACTTTAGAATATTTTGTGACTCTGATTTATTTTTTGTGACTGTGATTTATTTTTCCACTTTGAAAAGAAGACAAGTGAAATAGGCATTTGCTCATTTGACAGTGTCACCACTCATGCTTTGTGAGGCAGAGAACTAAAACCCTGACAAATTCTCCACAGTTTATTCTTATGTTCTCTTCTCTATAGTAGAAGATACTTATGTGATACTAAAATTGCCATGTATGAAAGTGACACATTTCAGTAATGAACTTATTTTTATAAAGCCTCATAACATTGGGAGGTCACATCTCTATTTTATAGCTGGAAAATACTGGCATAAAATAAGTTCAAGAGCTTACTTTCACTAACATAGTGATGCCCGCAAACAGAGCAGGGACTGAACTTCAGTTTTTTGAATCCCCAGCACTGTTCACTCTCCACAAGACCAAAGACATTCATGAGTCCTTTGCTTTCATATTCTTTATTCTTCAAAATTTTATTGACATGCAAAACTGTTTGCTGAGCTCCACTATGTAATTTTACACAGTCTATATGAAGTATATATACTGATTTCAGACTTGTTGCAGCATTCGCTCCTCTCCTGTAAGGTAACTGTCGTGGTCCCCATGTGACTGCAGGCAGAGAAGCAACAAGTCCATCTCTCACACCTACAGAGTCCATAGTACACATATAGGACTTTTACATGGTCCAAACTTGACCACAGATACTTGTTTGAGTCCTGTACAGAATCATCTGTACTGTAATAAAATGCACTTCTGTTTGTGCTTTTCTTTTCTTGGGAGAATAATTTCAAAGTCGTGTTACAACCTGGTGGTATTAAGCTGATTGGTTGTGTTCAGTCCTGAAAACCACAGTGAAAAAAAAAAAACAAAACATCAGATAGAACAGAGCCTATATGAAGTTAAAAGAAATTTGCAACAAAGGCACACATTGGGGTTGAATACTCAAGAAGAGCAAAATAACAGTGGATGAATAATAACTCTACTAACAGAAAACAGGCGTGCTAGGACTGATTTCAATTTGGCATTACTGAGCCACTGTTACTAGGGATAATCCCTTTTCCTAAACAGTCTTTACAATATATATACCAACTAACAATTCACTTATTCATCAATATTGAAAACACTATTTCCTTGGAAGTAATGTCATTTGTGTACATACATCACTCACATATTTTTGTTTAACTAAATCTCTGTGGCCTGAGGATTCTCAGCATATTATTTACCTCTTCACTGATCATTGGCTTGTTACAATGTAGAGCCAACTAAAGAGTGATTAATGCAAAACAACCCTGGTAAACCTCCTTTCTGCACATGCAGAATAGGCCAAGATTATTTCCATTATTACAGCCATGTGAGTGGCCTTTCCCAAGGCACACATCACACTGATGTACATCTCAGTGAACTGCAGGGAGATGTTAATTTATGACATATTTAGAAAATCATTGCAGTTTTTGAACATCAGAAAGTGTTTACTGGCTTACATATGGGGCTTGGGCTTTATTTATAAGAAGTTAGAAGGTTTTTCATAAACATAGCTACATAATCTTAGTATGCCACACTATAGTTCCTAGAATGTGTGAAAATATGAATGAGATGCATAGATGAACTAGGTAGGCAAGACAATACTTCTAGGTTAGATGCATATTACAGTTAAAATCGGTGAATCTTTTTTAAGTCACAGCTATTGATACTATGCATTATTTATCACTGACCCCTTTGAAACAGTCTCTCCAGAATATTATGCCATGTTAAATTATCTCCCTTTTTCAGAGTCATCTAATAAGACATTAAAGATGTCTGGCTGCAAGCAAAAGCATGAAAAAGAGAATGGCACATACATCATATGTGTTTTATGCAAGGACCAAGGCTCATTCACATCTCAGTGCTTATCAGAAGCACAAAGCACACCTAGTTACCCTAATTTTGATAAGAATTGAGCTCTTAAGGACTATTTACCTTATAAATTCATGTTTCGACAGAAGCTATGGGAAAACTCCCTACTCTTCCCTCCTGCAGACAAGCTTTCTGTCATTTATATTATTAAGCTATTCCCCTCAGGAAATTCTCTGTACTATGCAATCAATCCATGAGAGAATGAAGGCAAGCCAGTGCAAAACCAGGGAAGGCAGCATTAGCATTCCCTTCACTCTAAGTGGAGGAGAAAAATCTGAATCATTTGGATTTGACTGGATCACCTACATCAATTTCTACAGTTTGCTGAAGTATTTACCTGTTGTCTTCCTAATTCAATTTTCGTGACATTTACTCAGCTATCGGGCTTCACCACTTCCTCTGTTCACTTGCATTTAATTTTTAAGAAATGTTCTTTCTTTCTCCAAATCTTTTAAATTGATATCTGTTGTTTCAGTTGACAGATCTTAAGATCAGCAGTCACTGGAACCTTTACTAATAGGCTACTAATAATTTAACACATTTCTCAGTAAGTTTCCTAATCATTAATTGTTTTCAGGGTTAAAAAACTTTTTTTTTTTTTTTTTTTACATCTTCTGTGTCTTGCTTTTATCTGGATCTTGTCAGGTTTTATCAGATACTGCTAGCTCTGCACAGTGTTCTCATCACTACTAACTCCAGCTGCCATTTCCCTCTCTTTCTATCAACTAACACAAGTAAATATTGAATGAAACTTGCAGCCACAAGAAGCATAGGTGTTAGTGTGTGACCTACTAACTGTAGATTTCTACATGTATATTTAAATTTGTGCATGAGAATGCACACATGTACACAGGGAAAACTGCATGTATGTACTCAAAACTATTACTGAAGGAAGTAGGCAGCATTATGGCAATGCCAGCAGTGCCAGTGGTTGGAGAAGAGAGATGAGACCACTGCACGTAGTCTTCAGGAGTAAAAATATACTTGGTGGGTATTACTAAAACAAACACCTTAATGATTGCAAAGTGTGTGACTATTTGAATATTACATTTTTCATAATATAGATATGGAATATGTTATATTCCCAGGAGTTCCTTAGTTTGGTTAGTGCTGACACTTCCCTATATGCATTGATTTTTTCTTGGTGGAGCTTTAAGACTTTGTTTCTTTATTCTCAAGAGGACATGAAGAAAGTTCAATAATGTGGAAAATGTAGAATATATTGTCCTAAAATCTCTCTCGTTATTAAAGCTACAGAGAGAAATATAGGAAATCAGTCTCAAAACACAGCTGAAAGAACTGAGAGTTGAATTCAGCCACCAGTGAATTGCACTCCCACACACGTACAGCTCCAGACAATAGGCTGATTCAAGACAATGAATGCACAAGAAAAAAGTCACTATTCTTCCTTTTCTCTCTGCAATGCTAATTCTTTTCCTCAAATTGAATGCCTGAAAAACAGATCCATTGTTGAAATCCTTTCTCTCTTAGTTGATAACATCAAATGTACTATGATATCACTTTGACTTCATTTTGACTCTGAACATAAACTTTGTCCTAAGAAACATGTATATTATCAAAATTCATCTGCTGTGTGAATTGTTGTTCTGAATGTATCAACATATCAAGATGAAACCTGCTGAGAGATGAGAAATGGAACTTCATAATGCTACCACTATCTTAAATTAACAGATACCTGAAAGCTCTGTTATAAAGAATGACTGCAACAAGATGTTAACATTTTTCATAAAGGATCCTAAAGCCTTTTCATATACAAGATAAAAGGAGTCAGCTATTAGTTTATTATTTTTAAATACAGTTAAGCTTACTTACATAGCAATCAAGGCCAGATAGTGCTACATTGTCAGCTACAAAGAGAAGCCAAATTTACTGTGCAGTCTGATCTTTACCTAGCATCTTTTGGCACATGGCATTCTATGCAGTAGTGACAATAAAGCCATACGTATGCTCTTGTTGTACCTGCCAGACTGCTACCTTTCCTCTTGTTTCTGAACAGTTACTCAGAGATGGACTGGGAGTGATTTTTTCAACCAGCTAAGAGTGTGCCCAAGCCATCCATCGGGGTTCTTTCTTGAGGCAATGGGCTGAGACGGGCACCTCTGGAGGATGGTTCGTCTCAGAGCACCACATAAGGTGTGTAAAATATGTGAAACAGTTTGCCTTTGGAGATGGTTATCTCTTCCCACTGACTAGAAAAGGAGCTTTGCTTTAACAAAACAGCTCTTTTATCTGACAGAAGTTAGATGAAAGGAATCCCAAACATATGGACCTATTTGGCCTGTATGTATTATAATGTGTCACATTGGCCTGGATCTTGCAGATCTCAGTCAATGACTCACCGTGTGAAGCTACCACAAAGGTAGGTCCCTGTCCTGTGAAGCTTGCATTAGAAGATCTCATTATGTACGTACAGTCTTGATATACGTAAACTGATGTAAGCCTAACTAGGCAGAATCTTCCTCATTCCTCCTCTGGGAAGCTTAATTATTAATTAATTTACTTTTCTTGGCTTCCTGACAAGAAAGATGGCAACACCTCTTGAGTAATTAAGCAGGGATTGTCTCCAATCTGATGAATTGGCAGGTTATTCTTCACTTTAGTTTCTCAGTTTAGGCATAACATGTAGGTACAATTTAGCAATTTAGTAGGGAGGCAAACAGCTGTAAGTTAGAGAAGTGGAGGATAAATATATGTATGTGTTTTATCCATGCTTATATGCATGTTTACTTTCTAATTATTTTGAGATTTCCAATAGAATCAAATTCATTAGTTGCTTAAAATAATAATTCAGGAATATCATTTTAGTCTAAGAACTGAAGTTTCCTATAGTTTTCGTGGAAAATTAATAATGGTTGAATGATAAAAAAGTAAATGAAAATCAGCTATAAAGCGATGTATTGTTTGCCCCCACCAATTCAAAGAACAGATTCACCATATGGCCTTTTTATAAATATTTCGGAAGTAAAGTGACTTCTGGAAGGGATTGGAGTCTGAGATATGCACAGTTATCAGCATTTTAGAAGATCCAATTTGAAACATCTGCTAACTCTTGAGAGAGTTATGTTGAAACAAAAACCAGTCCTTATTTAAGAGAGTTGGATGTTCAGAGTTTTATATTCTCTGCTCTTTTCTGCAAGGATAGTGGGAAGAGGAAAGAGTTACACAAGCATTTTGCTTCCACCTTTTCCAGGTCCAAGATTTAAAGCTTTATGGTGAGGAAAATCAAGATGACAGATGCAAAGAGACAGTAAATTACTGACACACTCCTTTTCAATCATGCTTTGAAGTGCTAAAGAATTCAGACCAAATCTCAACCATGAAAGCTTTGTAAGAGTCAAGCTGCAATTTACCAGGCCAGTGGAATGTTACTCATATATATTTAAAGAACGTATTTTTTTCAAATCCTCAGATTTGAGACAAGACAAAAAATTTTGAAAACAGTACATGTTTTTGACCTCTGCAATGTTTATGTGTTTGGTTATACTGTTATCAGTATGCAGTTACAAACACTACAACTTGCACTTCTTCTAACCTTCCAGACAGACTATAAATATTTAATGTTTCTTGCAAGTTGATTTACATAGTACTTACTGGGTAAGTAATACCCCACTTCTGAAAAATGTATGCACACACATAGTGCAGTGTAAATAATTAATCAAATATAATAACAGCAAAATAATAACAAAGAGAAAAAAATCAATTTTCAGAAGACATAGTCATCTTTAGATAGCATTTTTTGAAACATTTGTCTTTTCTTTCTGTCATTATTTCTTTGTTTCTTCCTTCCTTTATCCTTAGTTTAATGAGTTTATTATTGATATTATTGTAACATAAATTTCAATCAGAATGATTTTCTCTGAAATGTTTTGCATACTGTTGGTAGAAAAGCCATTCAGCATATTTGCTGAGCTTTCATGTGTCATTCCAAATGATTAATTCTATTATGGACTCAAATCTTGCAATAGGATCACAGATGGAAGCAACTTTTATCCTTTAGGAGTGGCATTGAAGTCAGCGTAGATCTTTGTCACTTCATGGGTCTGCACAATATGATCCAGCTAGTGGAACCACCAGCAAATTCTCTAACATGTGATCTATGTCTGAATCAAGCATAGATATGCAAAATTAATTATTTGCAACACAATATTAACATATCAACATGTCTTTGGAAATGTCTGAGGCAGTTCATGTTCCATGAGCTGTCACATCCCTCTGTCTCCCATCGTAGGTTGCATCATAGAAATATCTCATCCATCTTTGATTGTGGTGTTTGCGAAGTTTTTGTTTGAAAGGCTAGCAAGTAGTGGCTATGATCATCATCTGATCTGAAGAAGAATCACACACATTTTAACAGATCAGAGGAGAACAGGATAGCCATGAAAGACAATAGTCTGTGACTGGCTAAACAGAAGAGAGAGAGTCAGTAGAGGTCTGTTATGGCTAAGGCAGTAGTCTGCATAAAATACCTTCCTAACAACCTTCTAAATGAATAGATGAAAGAGACAACTGTGCTGATCAAATACAAAGAAAGGACATAGCAGCAATCAGGACAGTACAAATGGAGTCCGGAAATAGCTTCAGCCATATTACTGGATAAGAAAGGGTACATTTTAGAGATTTTATACAGCTGCTGCTGGAGAAGAAGACACAGAAGCCCAAGTCAACTTAAATATGAATTCAGAAGGGAACTACACATGACTCTGCCAAGTGAACGTGACTTTTGCCATATTTCACCTTATCATTTATAATGCTCATTAGTAATTTTTGTGCAGTTAGTTATTTCTTTTCTTTCACTCTTAGAAACTCATTTAGTCTCTTTCCAATGAAACTTGCCCATAACCTAGATGAATAAAAATATTTAAATGGGACACTAACCTACACAACTTGATAAAAGCTACTAAAGAGCTGTCAGTGAGTTTTCCAATGGAGATTTCAAGGAATGTGTAAAATTCAAGGATAGTTTCCTCTGTTATCTGGTTCAGGTCAGGGAACTGAGCATCATCTAAGTCAAGTTTTACCTCTTCGTAAGGAGGTGATTCAAGTCTTGTGCCATTCTTGGGCAGTTCTGCCACTTTGTAGTTGTCTTCCTTCATGGTAAATAATAATTTTTATTTATTTGTTTGTTTGTTTGTTTGTTTCCTGGTGCAAAACAGTAGCAAGGGGAGAAATCACATGAGAATTTCTTTGTGAGTTTCATACCTTTTTCATGTCTGGGTACTACAGTGTTCCTAAAAATGGCCATGTGAAAGTCAGAACCTTATAGTTACCTCACTTGGAAGGTGACACCACCTATTTGCAATGATATCATAATTCATAAACAGTTGTCGCTGAACAATTCTCCATCTATTCTTTAAAGAGTATCCTCTAATAGTTGATGAAACTGCATTTTTCGTATTAGAACAGAGGAGAGGAAACAATGCTAGAAAAACACTCAAAAGATATGTGTTTTGGATTCCCAGTTTGCTGTTGGAGTTAAAATTCCTCTTCCCTTCTTCAAGAGCTACTATTGCTATAGATGAGCTCTCTACCATTCTCCCATTTTGGTCTCCACAATATAAAAAGGGTGTTAAAGAATCCAGAGGAGGGCAACAAAGCTGGTAAAAGGACTTGGAAGGTATGTGCTATGAGGAGAGGCTGAGGACTCTTGGATGGTCTAGCATGGAGAAAAGGGGGCTGAGAGGTGACCTCATTGCTCTCTTCAACTTCCTGAGGAGGGTAAATGGAAAGAAAGATGCTGGTCTCTTCTCCCTGGTAACCAGTGATAGGACACATGGGAATGGCACAAAGCTGTTCGGGGGAGGCTCAGGCTGGACGTTAGGAAAAATTTCTTTACTATGAGGGTGGTCAAACACTGGCACAGGCTTCCTAGCAAAGTGGTTGATGCCCTGTGTCTGTCAGTGTTCAAGAGATGTTTGGACAATGCCCTCAAAAACTTGCTTTAACTTTTGGTTAGCCCTGAAGAGGTCAGGCAGTTGAACTAGATGATCTTTGAAGGTCCCTTCCAGCTGAACTATTCTATTCTATTCTATTCTATTCTATTCTATTCTATTCTATTCTATTCTATTCTATGCTTGTAACCATGGGACAAGGTGCTAGAACTGCCATAGAGAAAGAAAATTTGCAGAAACAGAAAATTTTCTGTGGAGTGGTGTTGGACAGCAGAGATCTTAGAGACTAGCGCTCTACTTATAAATTAAATAGTGACAGGTAACATTCCCAGGCACTAACATTTAATCACCTAAATGATTAAATTGTTGGGACAATCGCTATTGTGGTCTGGGTCAGTTAGCAATCTTCCCAAAAATTCCTGGGCATGGTTAAGGACTTAGCATGAGAAAATTTGCAGAAGAGGTTAATAGTGTGGGCAAGTACCATTCTTTGGCAGCTGGCTTCAGGGTCAGAAGATAAACCCATCTGCCTTTAATTTACATATAGACGCAATCAGTGAGCACATCCCAGAAACACATGGAGCTGTTTCCAGGATTTCCTAGACAGCACAGAAACGTCTGCATCAAGGTACTTTCAAGGGTACTTGAAAATCTTAAAGGTTTTTTTTTTTCTTTNAAAAAAGAAAAAGAAAAAGATAAAAATAAAAAATAAAAAATAAAAAATAAATAAAACAGAGACAGCCATGCCCACGTTTTGTTCTTGTGATTTCTCTCCATGACATATTGTGCCATTTAGGTTTGAATTAACTAAGAAGACCATGTGCATTATTTATAATACCAGCAAAAGGGAAGAAGAAAATATGATTACAGCTAAGTTAAAAGGAAATGTGTCAAATGTCATTGCGTTTTGATGTCTTAGAGCAATACCTTCATTCCACTAGAATGTGCTAAAGGCCAAGCCTAAACAACTTCATTATACAGGTAACAAGTGAGTCTGAGTTTTTCCGCTGTAAAGAAGGAACTTATAGGGATACAGTCATAACCTGAAGTCAACCTGTTCATATCTGCTTTTTTATCAAAAATAATTTCTTTAGTTTTCTTATTATTTTTCTCTACGTTGTTGCTATATGAAAGACTTAATAAGGAAACTAGGCAATAGCTGTAACTATCTATGTACATAATACTGTAGTACAAACAATGTGATGACAGCTGGAAAAATGCTTTCCCATTGTTTTGTTTTTCATTTCTAGTAACTTGGTGCTTTTGCTCTTTAAAAAGAAGCATAGAAATCTGACACAGACAACTATTGTGAGGGATGCCTTGCTCCTAACCAATGATTTAAAATATAATACTACTTTATTTCTGTTTTAATGGAAGATTTTCCAAAACAGTACCTCTTTTGCTTTACTTTAATTATGTTTTTGTAAACATTTAATTGTATATGGTTACAGACACAGTGAAGCAGTCCCATAGTGTTAAAAATATGGACGCACCATTTAAGTCCTTGAAGACTCAAGATTCAAAAGTCCCATATTGACCTTTCAGAGCAAAATGCTTAAGGCCCACAGACACACTGACTTTGTGGTGTTTTTACACTTGTAATGTTCCAACATGTCAGAAAAGTATTGTCAAATAAAAGATGTTCATCTCAAGTATAGCCTGAATTGAGACCTTCTGAGCAGCACAAGCTTCATCCCTGTGACTCCTGGGTAAAATCCTAACACTTCTGAACTGAGCTTTTAGACAAGAATTTTGTCCTTGTTTTCAGCAGAGCTTGAACTTGAATCACCCTTTTTATTTTCCCTGTAAAGAAAGTAAAATAAAATGTTGATGAAGGAGAGAAATTCAACTTTCTTAGCAATGCATAAGAAATTCTTCCTACACAGAAGAGGGTTATTGCAGGGTAGTGAACAAAGCCAGTGTGGAAAGCTCCAGCGCAGTTTTGGAAGTGATCATGTAAGAATGGTAATGTAGCCCTGCACTGAATTTCATAATAGTTCAGATGAGCTGTGCTGCAGCTCCCAATGGAAGGGACCTCAATTAAAAGGTTGCGCTGCAAAGCCGAGCCACCAAAAATGGTGCCAAACTACTTTGCTCCATGCCAATTTTTAGAAATTAGAAAGGAAGCAAAATTGTGTTTGATGCTCCAAAGATCGTGATCTAGTCCAATATCTGAACAAACTTACGTGGTAAAATATTCTCGGAGAGCTGCTTTAATTCAGCTAGTGTATTCTACTTGAGTATTGGAGTTTTAAAAAAAGCAAAGATGATTTACCATCAAGAGAGCAAAGACAGTTCAAGAAAAAAGACATACAAATTTAGCCCTGGTAAATAAACCAATTGCTGGGCTTTAAGTTGCTAATCAGTTTAACTGCACTTTTCTACTTCATTTGGCTGAATCAGCTCTAGGGAATTACCAAACAAAGACAGGGAGAGGAAAACGTTATTTCACAGAGTGCCTTGTGATGTATCTAATAAATCTAATACTGGAGCTTGATTGTTCACTGATGACAACAGACCATGCCTTCGATGTCATGACCTCTGGTGGGCTAAGGGGCATGACTCTCAAAGGGTTAATCTTTTCCACCTGTTGTTGACCACAGAGCAAGCTTCCCTGGCAGCACTCCTACCAGGAGAATGTGGCCCCTGACCTTTGCGGGAGTGGGACATTGCAGCAAAGATGCTCCTTGCTAACAAGCGCTGCAGTCTGGCATGCTCATGCCAACCGTCTGGTGGTTGAATCAGGTACTAAAGCAAGCTGTGAATAACCAGCAAATCATGAATTTGAAAGGCAGGGGGAAAAGACGGGGTACACCCCTGAGAAATCTCAGTTGACTGTGAAGGTTACCACGAGCTACATATGCTATGTTGCTGGTTTTGGCTTTTCCTTATGAAAATATTAGAATCAATCCAAGCTGAAACAACAAAAATAATTACTAGAAAAGTCAAGAATGTTGAAATCGAGACACAATTTCAGCCAAAACCAAGCAGTTCAAAGCCAAAACTGTTGCTCTGCTGAGTCAATACAGCTGTTCTGGTCTATCAGATACAAGCACATATAAAATGCAATGGCATAAGAACATTCTCCATAAAGCTAGCCTCTATAAATACGAAGAACATCTTCTAAAGACTCATGATATCTTCATGAAGCCAAAACACATTTTCTTCTATGGTATCTAAGTCACACCCATCTGCAAGGGAGTTCCTGAGACATCAAAATGTTTTACCTGTAGACTACCTGATGCAGGAGTCTCTCCGACATCTAAGTTGTCTGCTGCTGCCCTGTGCTGCTTTGCTACTGAACTAGGTTGCCTGTTTGAGCTTTTCTCTATTTGTGGAGAAGCTCTTGGACAATTTCTTGTTGATCACAAGAAAGAACAGCGGGAAAAAAATAAATAAATCTGTAGAGATGCTTTCACCAAACAGTCTGCCTAGGGAAAGGTTGGACCAGTACTTGAGGCACACACCTAGGACATCATAGGTCCCTGGACCTATGTGCTACATAGCTTGGAAGTGACCTTGATCAAAACCGTGTAACTGCAGCTTTAAAAATACCTCAGTGTTTTAGTGTCTCCTTTATGCTCTGTCATGTGGTGGAAGTCTCAGCCCTGAGGCAGAGCAATACGTATATGTATTGATATATTAATTCCAAGAGATTTGGGGAATTAAGGGGGCTATTCCAAATTATGAAGGTTTGAAATATATATGAAAGGGTGTGAGCTCTGGTGTCCAAGAAAAACTGTCTGGTCAGATGCAGGCCACCATCTTTAAGGTGAGAGGGTTCTAACTGTTGGAACCTGGCCCATGAATTTGTCTTCGAAGGCAGCTACTTGAATTCCACCTGGAGAAAACAATAGGAAATAGGAAAATCACAAATAGGAAAATCACAGGAAAGTACATATCCTAGTCATGATGGGTCTAAGCCCACAAAATTTTAATGAAATGAAGCTATATTGCTATTAAGAAATGCGTATGTGAAGGTGAATACTCTCAATACAGATGGTCAAACATTACAAGGGGCTTGAATGTCCATCTGCTGCTTCTTGCCATACTGATTAATCCACGTACCGCAAGCACAGAAGCTCCCTTCCTCTACAGCCTAGCTGCAGGAAGATACTTAAATTCACTGAATGCTGTAGCCCAACCTATACTACAGTCCTGACAGGGTGAAAAAGAAGGCAGAGGTGAATATAATTGCTATCCCACAACCTCCTTCATCTTTGTCTGTCTTCGTCTCCATCAGTAATAGTCTCTATGTATAAATGGGAAATCCTCAAACTGCTATAGGAAATCACAAATCAATAAGGGGAATTAGGAGGAAAGATGCAGGTATAAGACCATGAACAACTGGAGTTCTGCTGTTTGCTGCCAAGTTGTTCTTGTTATGCCATAGCCTGCTTTTCTGCATGTGCAGAACTGCTTTGACTCTGGCAGTTTGGCTGCTTAAAAAAAACTGGTTGCCTGCAGAACTCCAGTGGAGAACTTCCCAATGGAGTTTTTCCAGGGAACCTGATCAGGAAGCAAGACAAACATCAGGGATAGAGGAGTATGGACACTGAGATTTAAGTGAGGGATTTAAGCCATAACATTCAGTTAGTATGTCAATACAGTAAAATTTGTTTGTAAAAGTGTGCTTTGTTCATAGCAGCATTCTTTGATTCTTGTTCTTCTTGATTGCCTTTCAAAGAAACAATTAGATCAACTTCCTTTTTTTATTTTGTGGGTTTTTTTTTTTAGTATCTCACTTTGACTCAAATTCCAAAGCTGACCTGTCAGAAGTGACGTGTTAGAAATAAGTTCTTCTTGGAGAACTGCAGAATCATAGACTGGTTTGGGTAGGAAGAGACATTAAAGACCACCTAGTTCCAATCCCCCTGCCCTGGGCAGGGACACCTTCCACTAGATGAGGTTGCCCAAAGCCCCATGCAAGTGGGTTAAAGCTTCAGTTTACTTAAACCCATATCAGAACAAACATTGGAGAGTGCATGAGGGAACCAGTGAGAAGAAAGGGCAGAATAATGCAGAGGGGATTTATTTCAATTCTGTTAAAGCCTGAATACTCTGTAGGGTACCTATTCTACAGAGAAAGCTGAACAGTGGGTGTAGGGGTAAGAAAGTCAAGTTTTCAAAAGATAAACATTGTGATCTTTGCTATGGTGGTTGTAATCTAACAGAAAACATTAAAATGATAGAGGGAGAGAAATTTGCTTCTTCTACAGAGGAGAAATTGTATCTTACTTACACTTTAAATGCTAATCTTTTCCACCCTTCACTTTCATATTTATTTATTAATGCATTTAAGCCTGCAAATCTGCCCTACAGTTCTCTTGCTTATACTATAACCATTTCAGAAAGGCATTGGGCATTGAATGTTATTGCAGATTCCCAAGCTAACATAAATGCAAACTGTGAAGTATCGGGTATAGGTACCAGCTCAGTTTTAAAAGTAGTATAGTCATATACCTGCAAAAGTCCCTAACTTTATTTGTCTAAGTATAATGTAATGAGAACAAAAATATATGTCTTCTAGATATCAGATGCTTCATAGGAGGATGGATGATCCATCTATAAATCATAACTATCACCTATAAAGCATAATTTGGGGGTTGCCTGTTTAGAGTATTTTCTGATAATCTCTGAACCCATAGTCTATTTATGTCCACCAAAAGTCTAAAGTAGCTGCCAACAAAAATTTTTAACATGATGTTGACTAGAAACATTCCAAACCAGGTTTCTGTGACAATGTTTAAACCCCACCAAAACATATGGTGACCAAAGACTGCCAATCCATACTATACACAGATGTTTCCAGCTCTCACAAAGACGGGGCACTTGGTTCATGAAAACAAGTCTTTTCTGCACTGTTTACACAATGTAATTTTCAGAAATGACTCTGAAATATAGACATTCTGTTACCTAAAAAAAGAAAATAATGGAAAAAGTTCCTATATCTCCCTGTCCAGAATGTTACAAAGTTTCACATTCTAAGGAGAAAAAAGTACTTTGAATGAACTTCTAAAATAAAATATTTCTTCCAAAGAATATTTCAAATATTTATTTTTAATGGATGCTCTTGTATGAATTCCCAGCTTGGAATTTGGGGAAATGCATGTTAGCTTGGGATGGGGAAGTGTGAAATCAGGACACACATAATAGCAAATACAAGACATGGATCAGTTATTAGCTTCAGACTCAAGTTCATGGGTAATTAGCAGTTTGGTATGAAACGATGAAACCTCCCTCTGGAGGATTCTAGATCATACAGATTTATGACATATGAGTCTCCTTTCAGTCCAATGGCTTTGAAATGTTCTGTGTGAAGAAAACATGTATGTGATATGAAAAAGAAAAATGTTATGTAAAACGATCGTGTTTTTATGCTAAAAAATCTGGTATACAGGCAAACGTGTATTTTATTATAATTTTATTATATTCCATTTCCAAATTTCATTACTATCTTTAAAAATTATCTACATTGTAATTGTTTTCTTAAAAAAAAATGTAATTGAGATTAATTTGATCTCATGTCAGCCTCCTGACATAATTCTAATTTTATCATTTCATATATTGCAGCAAATAAACAGAATTCATTGCAAATTTCCTTTTCTTTTACTTATCTGATATTAAGACTTTATACAACACATTTTATATATTCTTGTTGCTGATATGAAACATTTTATTGTTACCATTATTGTTATTGCATCATTCAGATAATGTCTTGCAAGATATATTAAAGGGGGTTATGAAGACAAAATCCTAGTTCTCAAACTGTGCTGTAATTACACTGTTTTTATGATCTTCCAGTTCTGAGCCCAGCTAGAGGTCATTTTGTTCCCTAACAACCCAGCTCAGAGCCACTTCAAGACTAGTGAATTCAGATATGCCTTGAGGTATGTTGTACTTTGTAGGCTACTGGGTTTGTCCTTTGTTTTCTGCAGCCAGCAGCCAAAATTTGTAGAGTGACAAGGACAGAAGATGAATTTTTCATCTTTTTTATCTTGTGTTCTGTTTTTTTGCCTTTTGGCTCTGGATGAGAACATCACATCAACAATTGCTCATATAATTTTTCTGCTCTGAATTGTCAGTTAATCTCATAAAAACAGAGTGTACCTAGATGCTGTCACCTTTTCTCCTCACTCTCACTGATCTTTGTCAGCACATAGTGTACTTTGAAGAGAAAGACACATCAAAAGCTGACATAAAAAGGGTGCTTCAAAACACCATGAACAATAGAAAGCTGTAAGACATTTTGCTCTGCAGAATACAGCAATGTGGACTGTATTGTATGTCCAAGAGTTTTGCACTCTGAATGGCCTGGTGGTATAGCTGATGACATCTGTTATCTATCAAAATCATAAGTAAACTGGTTCACTTTTTCATTGCCTAACACAATGGTTCCCTTGTCGTTCTTGCTGTCTCAACATCTATTACAATATTAAGTAATGACAAAAATTGAGTAAGTTTATTACTAATAGCAAGAAAGATTGTAATAAATGTTGTATAAATGTTGTAATAAATGTTACAGATGTAAAGGGGACTGGTGGAGCAGGAAGAAATGAGCAGCTGGGTAGTCTCATCAATGGCATGTGATAGTGAGCATGCAAATACTGCACCATGATTCGTATGGAACAGGGCACAGATCCTTTATGTATATCCCAGCAGTTAAAACAAAACAAAACAAAACAAAACAAAACAAAACAAAAAACTTATGAAACCTATGCAGGCATGTTTCCCCATTGTGTTAAGCTGTGCTTGATTTTCTTAATCTAATATCACAGGACAGCACTTTCTCTACTACCTGCTAAAATCCTTTCAGCCCCTTGGCTGAGCCACATACCAGTGATTATGGCTGTGTCAGTCTTTCCTCACCAGTTGCTCTGTACCACCATTGCTATCAATGTTCTGTTACTAGTGTTTACCTCAGGGAGCCATTTGTTCCCAGGATCTCAGCCTAGGGTGTTTGCAAAATGGTTTTGGTTCATATTTGTGCAGTCCATTCTTGGCTGTTAATGCCTTTGTTAATTAACCCATTTTCAAATGGAAGCTCCCAGTTCACCCCAGCAATCCTGCTCCACTTGATGTTTGAGGGGGGAAATGCCCTTCTGTGTGCTAATAAATTAGCTGACTTGTCCTTGAAAGAAACAGCGGCACAGTGGACTGCTCAGATTAATTTTACCTCTAGAATATGTATTCCTTATATCATTCTTCTAAGTTTTTCTCTGGAGCCTCTTTTCTTACTCAAGTTCTGATCTGTGGAGGTCTAGAAACCTAGGCTGATTTGGTTTAGCTCTTTGTATTTGCATATCTACTGCATTATCTATTGGAACGGGGATAGATTTCAAAATACTGAAAACTCAAAATTTCAAGTAAAAAGAAGTGAAAATAAT
>VXAA01000621.1:0-20876 GCA_013399115.1 Anseranas semipalmata
ATTTCATCCCTGTCCCCCTTCTTGCCTAGTTTCAAGCCCTCTCAATGAGCCTTGCCAGCTCCTGGGCTAGGATCTGTTTTCCCCTTAGAGATAGTTGGGACCCGTATGCAGCCATCAGGCCGCGTGCCAAGTAAAGTGCTCTGTGGTCAAAAAAAAAAAAAAAAAATTCCTGTGATGGCACCAGCCTCTGAGCCATATAGAACACACTTAGACTCTTAATTCCTCCTTGGTTAATACCACATGTGAGCTTATCAGGAGGGAATAACTTGGTATGACAGTTCACATTGTATTGGTGTTCCAAACAATTACTACTACAAAAAAAAAAAAAGAAAGAAAGAAAGAAAGAAAGAAAGAAAGAAAGAAAGAAAGAAAGAAAGAAAGAAAGAAAGAAAGAAAGAAAGAAAGAATAAAAGCTCTTGCAGCTTGGGATCTCCACTACTATATTTTTATAGGAGACAGGACACATTCTTCATATTGAGTAACAGGTTTCCTTGGTCCTGTAAAAGCCAGGAAGGATATTACATTTTTTATTGTTTTTTGGTTTTTTGTTTGTTTGTTTGTTTGTTTTTTGTTTTTAACCACCAAGCTTCTTCTGTAGTAGCAAACCACTTACATATCAACATCTGAGCAGCACTCTTTGAACAAGATTTGGCTAGCATGTGTAACATAAGCTGGAAATATCACCAACAAAAGTGTAATTCAAATGCTATGTGACTGCAGGTCATTAAATATTATATAGTGTTGTTTTTCTTTCTTGTCTGAATAATTTATGTATGTAACCAACAGATCTCAAAGGGCAGATTTTGCAATGAGATTGTTTCAAAATTCACCAGCCTTGAGAATTAGACTGTGTGTTGAAAGTCACTTTTGCTGTTTGTCCCAATAAATGTTCAAGGATTTAGGTTCTTATGAAAAAATAAAAGGGGGATTAAGAGGAAACTTAGGCTGAAATTGTCTTTGGAATTTGGAATATTTTGAAGAGAGAAAAGAGGGAATCATTTCTTTCTAAACATTTATCTAAATGCATAGAAATTAAAGGCAAAAACAAAACCCACTTAGACAGAAGCATGATTCCATTGCCAGCCAAGTTCTTGCAAGTTTTTATTTCCTTCAATAGAAGAAGTAAAACATTGCACAATATGTAGTTCTGAGGAAAAAATGAACGGTCTGTTTTTCCTACACAGTAAATTGGAACCATTTTCTCCCTGTCTCTGAACTGTGTTTCATTGCACCATAGTTGACTTAAGGAGTGATCCAAAACCCATTTATGTCTTCAGGAACAAGATTTGCATCTCCTAATTTTAGACAGGTAAAAGTTAGACACCTAATCTAAGGTAGTCACCCTGGGCTCCTGCCAGAGTCAATGGAGGGTAGCCTACTGAGGCAGATTCATTCTATTTATCTTAGGATACATAAATCACCTTAAGAGGAGCTCTTCGCTCTTCCCTGACTATAAATGGAGCTGTGGGTGATGGATTCAGGTTTAAGCAGGTAGCTTGCAGACATTTAACTTAGGACACATGCATTTCACACTGGGAAGCTTATTTTTTACTTCTCAGAGCTGTAGACCTGATCTTATATAACTCCAGTAACCCCAATCATTCCTTGCAAGGCACATCAAATGAGGAAACAACCCTGGTCTTTATATTTTTATACTGAAAAGTTTTGCTGTCAAATCATGGCTGTTTATAAGTAAAACATATTCTAGGCCCAATAATTATGTTTGATTTCCAGAATATCTGTTTCTGTCTTTGTCTGCCTTCATTTTGTTCTCTCCATTCTCTCACCCTCCTGCACAGGATCTCCTACTTTCTCCTACATCTATGTGTTTGGGCAAGCTGTTCCATATGCTGATAGGCCATCAGGCTGCTTTCTCCCCAAAATAAGCAAAGAAGTGATTTGAGCCCTCTTTCCCATGGTGAGGGCACTGTTGGTTATCTTTCACTTCCCCAGCTGCCAGCTTCCACAAAACCTGTCAGAACAACATGCCTCTGAGACATCTAACCTCTCAGTCAAATGTGGTTGAAATTGGACGTGATTGAAAATTATCTGGGGGAGGAAGAAGAGGAGGCAGATTTATTGACAGACGGGACATATTCTTTTAAAATTAGGCTAAAAATGTGCTTCCTTACCAATAAGTAATCTGGTAAAAGTTCTAGTATAGGCATAATTACAGAGACAGGAAAGACATTTATTTTTGGTACAGTTCCTCTCTTTGTACACCCAGTGTAAGCTACAGCAGCCAAAACACAGTGTTAGAAAGCATTTATTTTTCTGAGTATCTTTTTCTAGCCCAGATGTTCTGGCTTCCTCTTCAACCCTATTCTGTGGACAGTTATCTTAGCATATTTACTTTTACTTTTTACCCGCTGGGCTTTTCTTTTATTTTCCCCCCCCTGGGAATGCCTTAGTTTGTTATGCCCTGAAACACAAAGTATTAACAGCCTTTTAGAGAGTGCCAACACATGGTGGAGGTAGCTACCTGTTCTGTTTTCCATAAAATGGGTGTTAATAGGCTCTAGAGGGGTCCTTCAGTAAAGAAACGGAGGAGTTCAAGCATTTATTGACTGACTTGTATCTTGTAGAAATATTCGAAGTGGAACACAGGAGATGTGGAGAAAAGCCACACAAATGAGAAGCTACTAATGAAGTGTTTTTACAGTTGGAGTTCGATGTGTGAGCTTGTAAAAGCTGATTAACTATTATTGTGTTTTCATCTAACTGGTTTGATAATTTGTTGGTTAAATGGCTCAGTTGAGCAACCAGTGAGCGTCCTTGGAAACATGCTGGTGCAAGAGTTAAAGCCTCAGATCCACACAGAGGGGGCAAGTTTATGTAGTGGATCCATGATACACTTCTCTTTTAATAGGTAAGAGGAAGAAGTAGCAGAAAAATGATATTTTGTTCTTACAAGGTTCTCTTTCAGTCTATTCCAGACATTATAATTCAAAACCTCTTTATAGTTTTTCATAATAAAGTTGATTAACAAGTTGATTCTCTCTTTTTTTTTTGTATTTCTTTTTTCTTTCTATCTCGATATCTTCTTTCTCTCTTCTTTTCTTTCTCTTTCTTTGCCTCTCCATCTCTGTCTCTTTCTTTTTCTTCCACTTTCATTAAAGGACTCTAGAAGAAAATATTCTGGGCTTGATTAACAATTAACTCAAAATGGTTAACTATCACATCAGAGTAGCAACAATATAATTGAGGAGACTTGAAAAAGCAGGTTGGAAAAACTGCAAACCTCACTTTCTAAAAGAAAATCATTGGAAGTCTGCAATAGGGGATGGATAGGAGAAGGAGATGTGGAAGATTTTAATTATTCTTCTTTTGTGGCCCATTTGAAAAAAAAAAATCTTTCTTTACTCATGGAATATATTCACACTTCTGAATGTAAATATAGCTAATTTAAGGTTGTGAAACCTGTTGGCTAACATAAGAACTAGGAATTTTATGGCCTTACAGTAGATGTATCTCTCTGAACCAACAAGTGCCTGTGAATTTCCCTCTCAGGGTGGAACAGGCCTAATACCCTCAGCCTCTCCTTGCACAAAATATGCTTTATTCTCCAGCTACCTTAAAGACCTCTGCTGGACACACTCCAGTTTGACAATATAGAGCTTCCCGTAAGCCATACAGAGGGGAATAATCACTTCATTCAATCTGCTGCTCCATTTTTGATAATGCAACCCAGTACAAAGCTGGCCTTCATTACTACAAGAGTGCACTGCTGACTCATTTCAGCTTGTTGTCCACCAAAACCCCAGCATCCCTTCCTATAGAACTGCTACTTAGACAATAAGCTCCCAGTCCATGAAATTTCAGGAAATCTGTCTGACCCAAGTGCAGAATTCTTTTGTTTGTCGTTGTTAAATTTCATGAAGTTCTTGCCAGTTTGTTCCTCTACCTTGATTCCTTCTGAATGTGAGCCCTGCTCCCCAGCATCCGTATCCATACTGAAGAGTCACAGTCATTTCTGGTGTACAAGAACCGGAAAAAGAAATATCAAGAATGAAAGGAACCCAGAGGAATGAAAAAAAAAAAATGCATTTATATATTTTGAGGCCCAGAGAAAATGCATCCATGTGAGACAACTGAAACAGTAAAGACATTACAAGACTGATTGTAATTTAAAGAAAGACAAATTGAAATCAAAAAGCAGTCATGAATTTTGAATACTGAAATAAACTATCAAAATGACTGATGGAGTCTCCAGTTTTTGATGTCTTCAGATTAAGTCCAAATGTGTCTCAATGTAAACTGTTTTAGCCAAACACAAATTACTGGTCTTGACACAAGGAGAAGTAGATGAAATGTAATGCACTGTAGTATACAGGATGAGAAAGTGAATTATCTAATGGAGTCTCCCAGGTTAAAGCTTTTGAATTTATGAATAATGTCTGGGACAAATTTGTTGCTGAAATGATACAGATGTCTATAATGATCCCTGCTCATTCTATTGTGTAGCTACTTTTCTTGCCAATTGCAACTACATAATATTTCCAGAAAAATGGGCACTGAGGCACATATCATTCCAGGGATTTTTTGGTCCAGCAGGACTGATAATACACACATTTCATTAAATTCAATAATACAGATGTGTATACATACACAGTAGATACAGGTCTCATAGTTACACTTTGTATCTATTTTTATTTCCTGTGTACACATATAACATAAAAGTTCTACAATAAAACAAAATAAGACAAAACAAAGATTTTAATTTAAATTAAAAAAAAAAAAAAAACATAAATTACCAATTACTTCAACCAGTAATTCCTATGTACTCTGGAAGGCTGTGCCAGAAGCAGGAAAGGCCACCCATTTTCCATGGAAGCATTCTGCACAATTTATGACCACCATTTCTCATCTTCCTACCATGCATCTCTGAAAAGAGCCTAGTCTGGTAGGACCAACAGCTCCTTCTCAGCAGAGCTGTTCCCAGCCAGTCAGACTGCAGCCTGCATGTGGAAGACTTAAGATTTGCCCTTGTTGAATTTAATGAGATTCCTAGTGGGCTGTTCCTCTGGTTTGTCTAGAGCCATTTGTATGGCAGCCCTGCCCTTCATCTGCACTCCTCAGCTTGGTGTTAGACACACACTTGATAATTTTCTGTTCTCTTCAGGTCATAGAAAGATATCCTAGGATAGACCCCTGAGCAAAAAGCCTCCAGGTAGAGTATGAGCTATTAAGCATCGCATTTTGAGCCTGACCTAGCCAGTTTCTCACTCACCTAATCATTCACCCATGATATGGACCAGAACCATACAGCAACCTATAGGAAATTCTCACATAAAACCCAATATGTCGTATCTTACCTGAAGAATAAGTGTATGGGAAAGAAAAATAGTCCATTTTTTTACAGTTCTTGAACTAATTTCACCTTTTCCCTTCATGGTGCAAATGTTTTTTCTTAAGATATATCTACATGAAATGTTGTTCCTATTGCAAATAAAATCTATGTTTACAGTTTGAATGCATTGTTTGGATATTTGTGGACTGAGATCCTGAGACCCCTTCCTAGCCCAAGCATTTTACCCAGTACTGACACAGAGCCTTCAAAATGCTCAGGATGGAATTCTGGAATTATTGCCACTATGTTATTGTGCTCTACAAGAGAAATGCAGCACCCACAAAAGAGAAAGGAGCCAGCTACTCATGCTGTGTGTTTTTGTGAGGGTTATAAGCTCTGTTGAAAATATAATGACACATGTAAAATCTTCAATGATTCCTTCTTTTACAGAGATTTAGTAAAAAAGGAAAAAAAAAAATGAAAAAACAATTAAGTTCCTGAAACATGTACCACCACCAGACAATCAAGAGTGAGAAGGAGAAAGAGAAAGAGAGAAAAAAAGCTGGCTCCATGTGGGGCCTTTTTGCTTACAGCTATGAGACAGTACTGCACTTTCTCCTAATAACCTTGACCTGCTTTTCCTGGCTCAGCAGTAGCATCTGTGTCACATCGGCTTAGCATCTGTTTATCAATCTAACAGCACAAACCTGATTCCTGCTCCCATTCTCTTTAGTGTTCACAATATTAAAATAACTGAATTAAACCAGCAGAATTCAGGAAGCATGAGACTTAAAGATGGGAACAGCATTGTGGAAAGAAAGAGAAAAAAAAAATGAAGAGGGAAAACATATGTAGGAGCTGTTATTCTCAACAGATTTAAAGGAGAAGTATTGAATAATCATGACTAAAATCTCTTGTGCAGAATGGAGGCTTTCAAAACAGAGAAATTAGGAATTATCTCAGACTTTTAGGTGGATCTTAAGAAAAGACAAGGCAGTACAATAAGGTAATAAATTGCAATCTGCCTGCAGTCCTAAAAATCTCTGCCTCCAGGAAAAATAAAAGAAAAAAAAAGAGCAAAATACCAGTGAATAGGATTTAGTACAGATTTCAAATAAGCAGGGTGGATGATATTGGGAATGCCCCAGGCTTATCCCTGTGGTTTACTTTCCCCATTTTACTACCACTGCTCTTTCCAGGTCTGAGATGGCTTTGAGCACAAGGATAGTCCTGAGTTTGAGGCGCTGTTTCATATTTAATGCTGGCCTGAGAAGATGCAGATTATGTCCACGTGCTGAAGCCATTCGGAAGCCCCATG
Organism: Anseranas semipalmata; assembly: GCA_013399115.1. Classification (NCBI taxonomy): domain Eukaryota; kingdom Metazoa; phylum Chordata; class Aves; order Anseriformes; family Anseranatidae; genus Anseranas; species Anseranas semipalmata. Next base: position 6,609 of record VXAA01000621.1, read on the forward strand.
TTACAGGACAACTTCTGCTGTTTGGAAAGGTGTCATTTATGCCCAAAGTAAGCACCCAGTGCAAAACAGCTCTTGAATCCAGAGCTATTTCAGAAGAAAGGAGAACTGTCAGCTGGGGAGTTCAATTGCACAAAGTAGGCATGGCAGGCCAAAACTTAGGTGTCAAATATTCTAATGTCATTATTTATTATTTGTTATTGTTTGTTACTGTCACGCTCAGATCTGAATGAAATCAGAGTCCCACCATTTTGTGCACACACAGCACAGCATTTAACCTCTAGTTTCCATCTACACGGAAACTAAGACAATGGGAAAAGGAGGTTAAAAAGAAGTAGAGAATAACATATATAAACACCATATTTATCCTTCCTGCATTCATGGAGACTTTGGATTACATCCACTGTGATGCAAGTCAAGCTGCTCCACCAGATTTTGTTTCTGCATCCATTATTTTGTGACTGTAAGTAAGGGAGGAAAATAGATGGAAAGAAAGGACTCATTGCAGTTATACAAAGTACCAGCTATCAAAACCATATGACTAGATCTCAGTGTGAGGTAAATACATGATTTACAGGCTAATTCACTGCTCGGGCCACCTCCAGTGAACTTAGATTAGTCAAGAGATGAGTTTGAAAGAGAAAACATATGTAAACAATTGCTGAAACTCCAAAGAAGGTTTCTTCCATAGGGAAGCAAAGGATAAAAATGATTTGGACTGTAGATCTGTGAAGAAGCAGACAGCTAATGCCAACTTTGATCCAACTTGCAGTTATTCCAGAGCAATTCCTAATGTAGCAGTGCACACGGTTTAACTATTATATGAATGTGATATCCAAGCCTTTTCTTGCCTTTTTCTTTTTAACAGGCTTTCACTCTCTCCATGTTACTTCACCTTTTGTCTGAGAGCAATGCCAGAAACTTATATGGAAACTCAGCCAATGTCACTGAGGTTGCAGGGTTTCACCTGTTTTTCACACAGGAAAGCTTTACCGCCCCAGCGTCACTCAGAATCTTTCTCTAGCTGATTTTTTCAAAGGCCGGGCCTGCTTCACATCTATAGTTGTCCATACTTCATTTTAGGATCCCTCATGCCTCAGGCTGAAGGCAGAAAGTGCAGGAGGTTAACAACAGGTTGGTTTTGAGATCTGGCTTTTATGGAATCTTGGGCTTTGTCACTATATGCATACACATATGTGTAAAATAAGACACAGTTTTAAGAGCATAGTAGCTAATCTCAAGATTAGAGCCGATTTTTATCCAGGAGGCTCTTTGGAGCAGCCAAGAGGTAGTTAAAGAAGCAGGAGAAAAATCAGCCAGGAGAAGATATGAAAAAGGCACACTTGATGTATATGGAACTTTATTCCTCTGTAAACAAATTCTAAGAGTTTGGACAAAGTGTGTTACAATATAAAAAGCTTTATTCAAAAAAAAAATAAAAAACATATACAAGGAATCTAGGTAAGGTGCCAACAGTTTTCACTGAGTAACAGCACTGCAATATAACTGAAATTTAGGACAGTTGTCATGAATAGTGTATTAAAGTCTCTGGTTTAGGAAGGAAAGAATGAACTAGAGAAGATATTATGGATACATAATGGTGGCTTGATATACTGATGACTTTACTACTTATAAGTGCACAAGGAGATGAGGTTCATACAACTGTCCCATCTGCCCATTAGTCCCTATCTCCACCAATAGCTTACAAAATCCTTAGCTAACTTAAATCTATTTTGACAAAGAGGCAGCAAGTGGAGAAAGCAAGAAGAGAAAGCTTGTCTCCACATGGCTGTGAAGCCAGCCACAGAAAATACCCCTGGATTAAGCCAAATTCAGCAGACAGAGATTAAGCAGCTAAACAAGCTGAAGAATAGCAAGGATCAGGTACTGGGACAGAGCTGGGATTGCTGTGTGGGAGGATGATGTCCTGGGGAGGAAGCAGAGATATTGCCATGGGGTTATGTGAGAAGTGGGACCATGGTCTTGGAGGTATAGGCATGTAGGGTATGAGTTTCATTGGTTCTGTTCCATTTAGAACAGTCTACTTTGATATTACTAAAAATGTAGAAATTCAGGATCTCAACTGGCTATGCAAATGCATTATGTCTGCATATGCATATCTGCTGTCTTATAAAGTCTGGCTGAGGTATTTGAGAAAGCAGGAGATGTCACAGATCACTGAATCAAACAGTCTGAGTTACTCCCTAAGCAGCTATCCATAATGAAAAAAAAAAAAAAGAAGAAGAAAAAGAAGAAAATATCTTTTTAATGGTGGGCTATAATTTGGGAGACATATGCAGCCAGCAGTAAACTTCCCTTCAAATTTAAGAAAAATATAAAGATGAATTAATTACGGGCTGGCAGTTGGTGGTAGCCTACGGACCAACTGTTATTATCAGATTGCACTCCATACAGACTGAGGACAGGACAACTCAATAATAAATACTTCTGACTCTCTAAAATAACCCACTTCTCAAAACTGGGAACTTAGAATGAGTCTTAATAGGTAGGAAAAAAATAATCAGGAAAATGAGAATGAACACTGGGAATTCTTTAAAAGAAGTTCATGAAGCTCTGAGTTCAGCTTTGGATAAAAGTAAAACTTTGTTCAAAGGCAAAGGAAACACACTAATTAGAAATAAGAAGGCAACATGTGACAACAGGAAAGAAAGAGACCTTAGCACACACAGCAATATAAATTAAACATTATAAAGTGTAGAAAATTGATAAGGGAAGCTAAAGACATCAAAGAAAATCCCATGCTTAGTAGGATTAATGACAATGAACTTAATTTTTAGGAATAATTAGGAACAAACTAAATCCTACAAATAGCACAAAATATTTAATAATGGAAACCACAAAACAGTTTAAACCATGCAGTGTAGGGTCAGGTCTCCATACGTTTCTGTTTATCTAATACAGCTTGAACAATTTGCATTCTCAAAGAATTTATACACTGAGATGTGCTCTATATCCTGCAATTTTAAAAGTCATTATTAAATTAGTTTTATGGCAACTTTTCTAGTATTTTTTCCAGGGTCAACTTCGAAGTAATTGGTCTACTCCTTCTTGTCGGTTCACTTATATCTTTTTTAAATACACTGATATGTCACCAGCATATTTTCCTTTTCTAGAAGTTGTTATGCTGAGATTATTAAAAATTAGCTTTAATGACTGACTGTGTGATTCCGTGGTGAGATTACAAGTCCATTTGATAGTCTGTGGAGGTAACCTAATATATCTGAAGGCATATGATATTACCACCACATATTCTAATACACACACACACACACAAAAAAAGGCCCATTCTGAACTTTAGGTAAGTTACATATTATAAGAAAACAAGCACTCAATTGAGTAACACAAACAAACAAACAACAAACAAACAAAAAAGACAGTAAATTTTAAAAAGATAGGCTTCATAGAGGAACAAGCACTGAATAAAAGTTGTTTCAGCTGAATTTCACTGGGAACAAAATTAGCTACTCAATAATTTCATGGTCTGAAAACAAATATAAAATCAATGATGCTAAAATCTATTAAAATATCCAACATGGGTAGAATGACACATAATGATAGAGCCAAGCAACCAGACAGAGTAAACTGAATATCTCGATAAAACAACTTCAGCAAAGGATATGTCTTAATACCATTGCAGAAAAACATGGGGGCAAGTAATGAGATTCTATCTACCAAGCGTTATCTATATCCCGGGAAGTAGTGACTGTGAAAAGGACCTAGCATGATGCTGAAGCAGGACAAAGCCCTTTGGCAAAATGTTAAGGCAAACAGAAGTTATTGGGTACCATGCAGTAAGAAGGGGTTGAATGTAACAGTCTGTGAAACAACAGAGCCTGGTCTGGGTGATCTAATGGTCCTTTCTGGCCTAATCTGCACATGTTGATGAGATCTATTTCATCTGAATGGATTTGTGTATTCCCTGCTAGACATTCCAAGATGTTATTGCTGAATGCAGTGAAATACGTAGAGTTTCATAGCTACATAGGTTTTCTAAACAAGAAGGGACCATTGTAATCCAGCCTCATGTATAATGGGGCTACACTAGCTATTTTGTAGCCTATGGTCCAAAACATGTTGTCGTACCTGGTAAGAAGAGCATGAATATGCCATTCAGGAAATCTGAATCTGGGCTTGTGTTGCTAAGCAAGCAAATTAATCAGAAGTTCATAAATGAAGATTAAATAACTCAAAAAATGCTTCCTTTCTACTCCCGCTGATGCAGACAACTGCTAACTCTCTGCCTCTGTTTATAGGATAGACTAGCCCTATAAATAATATAAAATATTCCAATGTTTCACAACAGTCTTTTACAAAGTAATTCTTGTGTAAAATCAAAATCTTTTGCATAATATGAACATATTTTATTTTTTTACAAAGAGTGTTAAAATGGGATCCTACCTAACTAGTTTAGTCTTATGCCTTTAGCTATCTTTTAGTTTAGTCCAATGAAATTTTACGTGATTTTTGAAATTTTCCATCAGCATCCACATTCTCCATATGGTCAACAGTCAAAGGATGCTCTCAAGGACTTGCAAAGGAAGACTGTTTTTTTGTTGTTGTTGTTTTTTGTCCCAGTGTTTATTTGGCACCACTTTCTCATCAGAGAGTCACAGCCACATATGCACATGAAAGAAAAAGAACCACTTACGAAAAGTGAAAGGCACAGATCATTGGTTTTGTATTGTTTTCTGAACTGGCATCACTATATTTTGTCTAGGCACAATACAATAAATGCAGGCTACAAAAATGAACTTCCAAGGACAGCATCAGTGTTCAGAGCACTGCCTTTTCCAGTCTAATTTGCATCTGGTCCAAGAATAAGATAGATTTATGAGAGATTTGTTTTTTTTTTTTCAATTGTTTTGTGGGTTTTGTTTGTTTGTTTTGTTTTGTTCTGACTCCATGTTTGAATAGTCTCAAATGCCTCATGTCACCAAGGACCTGACCTATTCATGGCATAAATTAAAGTAAACCCAAGGCTACTTTAATTTACACCATTGTGTTTGTACAACAAGGAACTTGTTCTCATGACAAAGAGAGTGTGGTTTGTAAGAATGTCCCAGATAGGGTTATTTTACTTACGCTCTTGACACCAGAGTGGTTTATACAGGAACTACTGAGCTTGCTCTTCACCATCTGGAGATTTACCCACACAGAAGGAATTCTCAAGGGGACCGTTAAACTGGTTTTCCAACTGCAAAACAGCCTGAGCAAGGACCAACATCTGGCCAAAGTATCCTGTCAGGGACCTATGTTCACTGTGCATAATAAACATGGCTCACTATTATTCTTAGTTTATTTTCTTCTTCTGTCACTTGAGAATATAGAGGGAGAAAAAAAAAAAAAAAAGCAGCAGATCGAGAGGCAGAAGGAAGTCAGAAAGGATGTGGTAAAAAAATGAAAGAATTTTCAGAAATTTTAAGTTTAAAATGGCATCACCTTCCTTAGGAACTTGCATCAATGCCATTTTCTAAAAGACCTCTGGCTTTGTCCTAGAGCCATTAATTAATGCTCATGATGGTGCTACAACAACTCTCACTTGCAAACTGCAGCACACCATAAATATTGTGAATTACTCTTAGATATTTCACACCTGAGATTGTCGTCGGTTCCTGTCAGAACTGAACAAATCCTTTCATCCTTTCTTGAGTTTCCACACATTCTCATCCACCAGAAAGAACACTTCATCTTGAAGAGCTTTTGAAGAACCATCCAGCCTTAGTTATCCTAATTCCAATTCACAAGCAGCACTGACTGAAGAATCCTATCACCTTTTAAATTTTTGTTCTCCACGGCTCCGTATGATCTATAGCAGATATACTTTTATCCTACCTGTAGCCCACAGTACCTGTGGATCAGTGCACAATGCACCCAGCTTGGGCATCTCATACTTTATACATCAGCAATATATTTCTCAGCCCCAAAGCTTAATCCAAGATTTAGTTTACGCATTGCCTATTTCTCCTGTTTGTCACCTGACACCTTCCCAGCCCTCCAACCATTCTCCTCCATACCTTTGGTTGCCATAAGGCTGTCAGCACCTCATTTCTCATCCATGAACCTGCTGCAACACCTTTTTCCTAGTCCTTCTGCCTAACTCCCTTAAATCCATCTTCATTAAGATTATTTCTACAATGTAATACCCAAAAAGTGTAAAAGCTTAAGTATCACCTAGACTTTATTTTGTATTTGAGGTTTAATTTCAACAGCCTTACCAGTCTTCCAGCACTGTGAAAATTCCTAAATGTTTATAATGTCCAGTGATAGGTCCAGTAGCTGGGTTTTGTTATTTCTAATATAAATATATTTTCTTATATTTCTAATATGAGTAACATGAACAAAAATAGTTTTTGTCCCTTTTTTGCCTTTAATAACCCCATACTTGGGAAATACCTGGGCTCTTGTATTTCCTTTAATGGGGTATTTATTCCTCTGAGACACCGGTCAGCTAAGAGAATATTTATGTGGTAATAAAAAACTTTAACAGAGGGTTGTTTGGATCTAATAGTCTCAGGTATTTCAACACATCTCTGCTTGTCATGTGTCATGCTGAATTACATTGTGGCCTGCATGTGACAGCAGCCCATAATGTGACCTATGTAATATAGTTTGAAATGTAATGTAATGGGAGGGGGGCTTAAAGGGAAAAATCCCTTGTTCGTACTGGATAAAAGCTGTGGGTTCGGAAAGAAAGCAACTTCAAACTGTCAAGAAACTGGAAAAGATTAAATGACAGCTCAGCAGCAAGCCTACAAAGAAATCTGCAGTAATAGATTAAATGATACCTGTGGCATTAATATTAATAACTGCCATTAATATTTTTCAGTTTTACAGCACAGATCATTTTTTGTCTAAGTCATCATATCACTACTAAATGTTAATTTGTCAATCCAGACTAGGCAAATTATAAATGGTTTACAATTAAATACAAATACAGAAAGGTAAATAAACTTTCACAGACGATAAATGGCTGGCTGGGATATAGGGACAAAGCCACAGGGAGAAACCAGGTGTCCTGATTCTCAACACTGAGCTTTAAAAGCCTTTTGGTAACAACTCTTTCCTCCAGTCATGCACTCATCCCAATACTTCCTGCTTCTGGCTACAGAAAAACTTGGTCCTTTACTGGATAGTATGGCTGTATCTGACACAAGGTGAAAGTGTTAGAGAGATTTCCATTTGAGGTAAAGGAATGAAAAAGTCTTGTTCTTACAGAAGACCTGATTCTCTAGGGAAATAATGCTATTTGTCTAGCTGAGGAGGAAAAAAAAAAAAACTGTTTTTTGCTGGCAGAAATGGTGAAATTTCACCCTTCAGCAATTTGGTGAAAACTGATAGTTTTGGACACTTCTCAGCCTGGGTAGCACAGCAAAAGACTGCGCCATGTGAACTGGCAGATGCAAAGAGAGAGAAAAAAAAATAGCACCTTAAAACCATGCACCAGACTGTCCAGATCAGATATTTGCTCTGCAGTCCTCCTTGCTTGCACAGGGTTGGCATAAACAGGAGTGAACTGTGCTCATATTTTGAGAGCTGAGAATCCAGCACATGATAAAGCAGATCATGGAGAAGCACTGGTGAAGGGGCTGCTCTTTAAGGGTCTCCTTTGGGCATAGAGGTTCACTTGGAGGCACACCCCAAACTGTGCCTCAGTCACAGTCCCTTCTATCCTGTGTGAAACATGAACAGGAATCAAAATGCAGATCAGAACAACCAGGTCTGACTCAATTTTTGGAGCCGCAGATGGGAGTGGGACTATGACACCCCTCCGCAGGAGAGGGAAACAGGCCAAGCCACAAAGGAGAAACGGTGAAAAATTCTAACAAAGGACAAAGTGTGCTTGCTGTATTTTGCACAAGTCAACAAAGGAAAATAAGTTCAATTTTAAATACTGGGAAAAAAAAAATAGAGGAATGTTTGACACTAGGAAAGAGTTGCACTTACATCCAGAGATTCAAGTGAACAATTCATTTTGATAAAACTTTCTTCCCTTTGAATGTCATACTGAATGAAAAGATTAATGCTTCTAACATTTAATTATTACATCATAATTACTACATAATGCCATACATTATTTTTAAAGTAGAGCATGCATTTTGAATTGCTAAAATAAAATGAAAATGAGCATCACAGTGTCTATGCTAGTATCATTATTGTTGTTGTTTCGTTTCAAATTAAATTTCAGGAACACCTGGTTTTGAAGTAAGAAAAAATTCCAAAGGTTTTTTTCCTGCAGAGTGGAAATGTGGGTCTCTCATTTTTGGATTGTCCACACCTTAACCTAGTTTAAGGCCACTGTATCAGACAGGGATTAACTATTCCCAAGATCAGCAATGACTTGTCAGGGTGGGGACAAGCTTGTAACCAATATTTAGTTCACCATTAAGCTCATCTCGGTGTGTGCCCCAAAAGAGAATGCTGCTTTCAGATTTGAATGAACACTTGAATGTTCATTTCAATACTGTTTGGTCAATAGTTAGGGAAACATTGCCATAGAGAATTCAGTAGGAAGCTTTGAAAGTACCTGGGTGCAACACCTGTAGGCACCTAGTGCTATCTGAGATGCCCCACGATACCGAAGATGGCCACACATGGCTGGCAGGTGTGTCCCAGGATCTATAGGAGATCAAAGCCCACCTGGTGTGGCCACTGGAAGCTAGGTGGAAAATCTGAGCTATCTCCAATGGCACTGAAGACTTAAGTTTAGGAAAGTAAGTTGAGCTCCCTGTTTCTCTCTATAGACTATAACAGAACTGGAGGAGACTGGTTCCAATATAGATAATTATGAATCTATTCAGTCACTCACATGTAGGCATCTTGTGCCATCTGAGACATCACAGGTTTTCCCCCTGGCCTCCAGCTGCCACTCCAGAAGGCTGCTGGTTTCCATCAGTCCTAAGTCCTATCTGTCAGTATTGTGCAGATGTCTTAGATATCCTGAAGTACTTCAAATGGCATGAGAAGCCAATGTTAAGGCAACTGAATTCTGCTACTATAATAGAATTCAGCTTCACATTTAAACAAAGCTCCAGATTTAGTTATTAAATGCAGGCTTCTAGTGAAGTTTGAGATGCTTCAGCATTCCTGAGACATCTGCACAACACTGGCAGATGTGACACAAGTCTTACAGGAGACCCACAAGGTCTGGATCAGAAATTGGAGGCCAAATGGAAAATCTTACAGAGCCAGAAGCGGTACAATGTGTGTAGGGAACCAATGCAGGCAAAAAGAGTCTAGTTGACTATCCAGATGATCATGAGGAGATGTTACCCCAAGATAAGCTTGCTTCCTGCCCAAGCTCTGTTGGCTGTATTGATTAGATCTCCCTTGATTTAATGGGAACTTCAGTACACAGTTACATGGTAGCACTACCTTTGTGCATGCAATTCTGAAACTGAATTCTACCCATGTTTGTAGGATGAATCTTACCCTTGTTTACAGGAAGGAATGAGCACCTCTTTTTAATAAGGAACTTTTTTTCTTTTTTTTTTTTTAAGAAGGTTTCATCTTAAAGTTCCCACTATTTTCATTGGTCTCCCAAGCACTCACACATAAATAAAATGGAAAGACATAACATATTTGCCTAGTTCTGCTCCGACAAGGACCTTTTCCTAAGTCATCTGTTATAGATTCACATAGTAAATCTTTAAAAGAGCTGGTAAAACCTTTGCCAGCAACTTAAGTCTACCATTTTGGAGCTCAGCAGAGGTATCTTTCCCAGCAGGTTCTGAATATCACACTTTACGCTGCTGTAGTTAATGTTGACACTTGAGTCAAAAGACAGGTAGTTCTTCAGTATGTCTACAATAGACTGGAGGTGTTGCATTGAGAGAAGGGGTGTGAAAAGTAGTGTAGACATACTCTATAGCCTGGTAAAAGGTTATTCTCCCCAGGAGTTAAGGAAATGTCATGTTCTGCTGAACATCAACGTTTTTCAAAGCATTCTGCCTGTCCTTAATAGGCAAGATGTTTGTGTTCATACTTTTGCAAAGGATAAATTTGAGGCAGATTTGAGATTAATTTAACTTTCTAATCAAATCACTAACCTGCTGAAGTGATTTTTTTCTTTTTTTTAATTTGGAAAATGTTGGCTATGATGTCCAAGGTATTCCATCCTGGCCCCAAATTCATCCTCTGTCCTCTTTACCTTGTCACATTATTACATGATGAACATCAGGAGGCAACACAGCCTGTGCTAGAAGGACCCAGACATGATGACTGGCCATGAAGGTTGATGGGATTTGTAGGCAGACTCTGTAAATGGGAAATTTGGTCTCAGAACACCCACGTCTAATAACCCACCACAAGACCTCATTCTTCACATATGTAGCCAATGAAATTTCAATATTGAATAAAAGATTCACTTTGAAATCCTGTCTACCCTGTCTTTTTCTTTCTTTACAACATGTAAGGGGTAACACAATAGCCAAGTAATACAATAATAACAAAAATATTTCCAACAAGCTATGCTTTATTCCATTGCAGTGCAGCCTATGAGGGCAATCTTTTCTTTCTTTTAATAAAGCTTTTATTGCACAAATTCAACAGAATTATGCCCTAATTATAGCAGTTTGGTTTTATTTATTTAGTTAGTTAGTTATTGCCACTGGGAGGAAATACAGCAGATGAAGCTGTTTGAGAGTGCACAGTTCATACAGATGTATTAAATGCTTCCAACTACTGTCTTTATAGTTGTTGAAAAGTCAGGACCAGACATGCATAAGTTTTCTGAGTGCCTTTGAGGATGGCATGGATTATAGTTGTACTTTTATAGAGCTGCTCAAATTATTTGCTGAAAAATAATGTCCAGACCTGCTTTCAGAACTGTTATCTATAAACCAACTAGAAAGAAATGGATCCCTGAAGACAGGCAAATCACATTGCACGTATTTAAGGCCTAAAAGCTCCTTGTCTATACCTAGTCTACACTTCTTTGGAATCAGCAGAGGAAAAAAAAACACTTTCTGAAGGGGTTCATTTCTTCCTAAAAAAGATGTGCAGCAGTAGGTCACCAAATGGACTCTCAAAAGATCCTTATTTCTCTCCATCAATTTCAAAAGGAGCCTGTGGTGAGTACTTCACAGAGAGAAATGTAATTTTCAAACATATATATTTGGGTGAGATGAATCCTACACAAAATCTTAACTCTTTTAGCATGTAAACTAAAGCTGAACAAATACAGTGGGAAGATTTACATCTTCTTTAGCAAGCACAATAAAAAAAAAAAAAAAGGCAATTGAGTCTTGACCTTATCTGCTTCTGCACCTTCCTCCTCCCTAAGTAAGGGACGAGCTGTTCATTCCTGTCCTGTTGTAATCAGTGTATGCATAGTTATACCCACATAGATCAGATTACAAACTGGCAGCATGGGAAGCTAGATTTAGAATCACTTTAGCCTTGCGATATTTTGAGTGCCAAGTGTGAAACAGGTGCTTGATTTTCATAAAATCATGATCACACATGAAAACCCACACCAAAGAAAATTAAACAAAGTTGTTATCCAAAGCCAGGGACATCTAAAGTAACTGGTTTTCAAATACAGATTTTTGAAAGCTGTAGCTTATATCATCATCTCATGTCACTGGTGTAAGTCCAGAAAAACTTGAATAGTTCCGTTAACAAAGTAGGTGTTGGCTCTTTGACCACTAGCAAATACTGATAAGTTTCTATAAAGTTTTAAATATTCAATTGTTTTATCCTAAATTACAAGCCATGGCTCAACAAACAATTTACATTGAACGAATATGTTTTTTTTCTCTCTCTCTTTTAGTAGATTGGCCATCAACAGGAGTTTGTACATCATCCTCAACAAATGCTTGTAACACCTGAACATCATTGTAGCACAAAACAATCTGGAAAAGATCCCAACAGGGACAAAATTCCAATTAGAAATTCTCAAGTGTTTTTCATTTTCTTCCTTGCTGTGGTTCATATAATAGGAACAAGAGGTGGATAAGATCAGCTAGTTAATATTAGTTCCCAGTTTTGCCTGCACATTCCTTCTTGTTTACTGAAGTGTGTCCAGTTCCCTGACAATGTACGTGGCTATTGACCTTAGCAAGAAGTTTAAACTGACAAAGTTTAAAAAAATCACTAGCATGAATCATTTACTCTTTGCATTGTTTTTGTTGTTCCTGTTGTTAGAACTGGCAAATTGTCAAATAAAGATCAATCCTTTTTTTTTTTTTTTTTTTTAAGAATCTGCTGAGGAAATAGGGAATTCTGTGGGGATGTGGGAGAGCCAGAAGTCCACCTGCCTAATCAGAAGAACAGAATAAAGCCAGTGCTTCATGAAAGGAGATGTTCATCCATTTGTTGTGCAGACCAATTGGACAAAAGAAAACTGTTCTTTTAGTGATGCATTTAGTCTGTAAGGATCTGACTTCCAGTCCCATCTTCGCCCTAAAATTTCTGTGTGACTTGGTTAAAACATTTACTTTTCTTGCATTTTTGATTTTTCTTATCTATGGTGGGAAAATAATAGTTCTTTCCCTCATGAGGGGTTTTGTAGCTCATTATTGTTTGATAGATGTCTTCTGGGGACGTTTTAAGTAGAATCATTCATCTCTTGAGGCCAAAATGACCTCCCCAGGTCCCTCTTGGCCCAATTTTCTAAGCCTCTGTGATTGCTTAGATGCTGCAGTAATAGGGAGCATATGATGACCTCGACAGATAGATACTTTTAAATGACTCAACCAATAGAGCATCTGTGGTTACCTCTGGGAGACTCTTTCACAAATGATCTAACAGACACTTAAAAAGTTTGTCTAGATACCCAACCTCATTTTCCCTTTGCTCAATTTCATCTCATTGCCCCTAGTTATGAATCTGTGAACCACCCTCAACACTCCTTCTCCCTCCTCGCTGCACACATCCTTCAAATGCTCACAGAACTGCAAACATCTTCTCACAGCGCAGTTGGGGACAGCAGGGGAGAGGAGTGGGTGAGCACCTCTTTCACGCCCCTAAGCACTCAGGAAGAGAGCACATTGCCTTCAGAGATACCCATGTGGATTGTCTATATTAGAGCAGTGAGCACCTGAGGAGAAACCCACCTGGTGAGTGAGCTTGCTTTCATTTATTTTTTAAATATCATCAAATAGTGTTTGCCTTACGATCTTAATTCAAGCACTTAATTAAAGCCAACAGAGGATTCTAAAGTGAGGAGAAAAATTAGAGCAACAACTTTTTAATTATGCTGTAGGCATTTTCTCTCTTACTTATTCTTTCTCCCAAAATCAAACATCTCCTCTAAATACACGTTTAGACAAAGATGATGGCATAGTGATATGATGGGCTAGAGTTTGCTTAGTGCTTAGTGAACAAGTCCTGAAGGCTGTCTGCTCAAATTCATGACCTAAATAGCGTGGTCATCCCTTTCCAGGCATCACCCCAGAGTCACTCCTTAACATTCCTTTCCCCTAGTCACGGAAAAAGAGTAGAGGGAAAGAAAGGGCAGGAAGGTGCTTAAAGTGCAGGAATGTCTACCAAACAGAAAAACAGTCTAGTTGTGGAGAAGTGTTACTCTTCCAGTGGTACAGCAAGTTGCTATCTGCTTCCAAACACTAGGAGAAATGAAAAGTCTCCTGGAACAGAATAGCTCCTCCTCCTTACAGTAAAGTGGTAAACCTACATCACCTACCCTATTCCTGCAGTATTATCAGGTGCATAGCAAAAAAAACATCATCTTTACAGATAGCAGGTGACTTTATATTACTTGGTATGGAAAGAAAAACAATGACTTGGACATGGTCAGGCTTTAAAAGTAGGTCCTATCAGAGTCGGATGGAAATAGCTTAAAGCAAACCCCCTTGCAAAAGAAATAAAATGTTCTTGTCATATCAATTCACATAAAAATATGAACAGGGTTACTCCCCTTCTGCATGCAGCAACTCCTGTGATTTTATCATCCCTGTCTGCTTAAAGCCACCCTGTGTCAATCTTCAAAAGGATCCAGAGGATCCAATCCTCCTTTTAGGAAATTTCTGGCTTAGAAACACTATGATCTGTGCTGAGCTTTATTCAGGAGAACATATTTATTAAAATCTGTGGAACTAGCCAGGATAACTGTTAATGGATTGGGTCGATAATTGCATTAAAAAAAAAATGCACATTAAAGAAATGGGGTCTTAGGAAAGTGAATCTTACACTGCACAGAAAAGTTTAAGCATCAGTTCAATACAGTCTGCACAAAATTCAGATTCAAATTTCAAAACATCTTCCTCACAGAATAACAGAATGGCTTGGGTT
>VXAA01000622.1:0-26530 GCA_013399115.1 Anseranas semipalmata
TCTGTTTCACTGAGGTGTTCTCCTGAGTGCAGGGTTCTGCTTTTCAGTGTTGCTGCGGGAATGCTTGTGTGCTAACAACGCCCGGAGTACCGAAGCTGCTAACTGAGGGAGAGTTATGGCTTGGAATAGTGTCACTTTTCCTGAACAAGTGGGAAGTTGTGAATCAAAGTCATTGCTAACCTGTGAGGCCAGCTGTGTACTGGCAATGTGCTTTCAGTTATCTAAGAATTTTAAACTAGTCTGGGGAAAATCGTGCAGTATGCGGTTCAGAAGCTGGTTTCGTTAGGTTTGTTCCAGACCACTGACATGAGCAGCTCAGCTCCATACTCTTGGGACATGTCTGAGGGTGTAAAGCATAACACATACTTGCTGGATCACTTATGCGCTCTAAGCTTCCTCAGTAATGATGCAAGGTGAATCTCGAGATTCATTACCAAGCATTGTATTTGCCTGCTGTGGAGGCAGAACAGTTTGTTACACAGCATGGGGATGAAGGAGCAGAAAGTGATGTGTTTTTTTATTGGGTCTTCTGTGGTATTTTGAGTTTTTTGTGTTGTGGTGTTTTCTGTTTGTGAAGTAATTTGTTGACTTTGAAACGAAGTCCTCATCATTAATGAAAATGACTGCCAGTGACTATACAAAACCCAGACAGGTAGAAAGGGAAATGCACATGAGTTGTATGCAGGAAATGTGCAGAAATTCTGATCTGTTTCCCGTAGGGCATGTGCAAGGCCATGGAGAGTAGAAATATGTAATCTGGGGTTCCTAGTGTAGGGATGGTTTTTGGGGGTGAAGCCTTCAGGTAAAGCTAGTTGGTTTTCTGCCACAAAAGTGAAAACTGTGACCACACATCCATTGGCATGAACCTTGGAGCCAGAATCGGCAGGAGAGGTGGTGGTTTCCTCTATTTCCTTCTTTCTGGTGTATGCCATCAGGCCAAACAGGTGGACTGAAAGTTAAACCTAATGCAAACATCTCTGATATCAGTACAGCACAGGGAGCTGGAAAAGCAGATTCAGATTGCCAAGTCAGTGAAAAGAAAGCAGCCAGCCTGTCGTCGGCAGCCACATCCTGGTGGCTTGTTGGTTTTAACTACCCACAGTGGATACGATTGTGCCATGGTAAGTGTGAACAAAGAGCGTGTGTGTGTGTGTGTGTGTGTGTGTGTCTGTATCTCAGTAGGCTGCCTGAAGCTGGATGGCAATGAGACTTCACCGCTGACACTCGCTTGTAGAGAGGGAAAATACTTAGCACTAATTTTAATTTACACTCATTACAACTAAATGGAAGCAATCAAGTTCACAGAAGGTCACAACCTTTCTTTTACCTACTTCACCATATTATGAAGACAAAGAACTGGGAAGCGTTAAGATATTTCTAAGCTAACTGTGGTGTTACTATTATGGGTTAACATATTGGCAGGTGAAACTAGTGGTCATTTACAGTCCTCGTTCTTACTGGTGGTGTTTATGATTTGCAGGTTAACTACCGGCTGGTGGAGCTTCCCCCCTCGCAGACGACGCGAGCTGAGCCGAATGTTTCCCTGGTGCAGCGCGCTGCGAGCGCAGCATCTCTCCACGCACATGCCAGCGGGCTCTCCTCCTCTGCGCCTCGCGGCGGGAGCGTGGAAGCGGCGGCATCGCGGAGACTTCCCCAGCAGGTGGGACGCCGGCGCGCTCCTTCGTGCCCTGGGTGCTTCAGCTCTCCACGGCTGTAGTGGTCTTGGGGGTAGCTGTTTGCCCCGGGGAGCTGGGACGGTCTGAAGGACAGCCTTCACTGCTTGGCCTGATGAATTCTGTTTCGCTGCCTCTTTTTCTACCACTTGGCTGGAGCACAGCACGGGTGGGTTTTAGCCTCTGGAGAGCAGGTCGGTCCCTTGTGTGGCAGCCTTTCCTAAAACGGCCGATACTAGGTTGGGTTGCCTTAAGTGGGCTGACTCATGGCTGTCGAAAGAGCAAGTAAGCAACGGGCTGTGGTCAGGTGGAAGAAAATACTGCCAAAACTTCCTCCTCCCTGAGAGATGTCAAGTCCCAGAGAAGGGCTCTTCTTCAAACAGAAGGAGCACAGAGTGTGTGCCGTTGCACGTCTAATCCAGGTTGGTGTGTATGGGCTGCTGTGCGATGCTCCAGAAGGTGCAGCGGGTGACAGGTCAGGCTGACAGGAGAGACGAGATGGGTTTTGGTGGGCAGCCACCCTTTGCTTGTGAAAGACATTCTGTGTCGATCAGGTGGAGTTCTGTGTCCTGAGCCGCCCAAGCGGCGTTTCTGTTCGCCATTCCTTTTTTGTCAGGAAGGTGATGTGGTTCGGGTGAAGGGCATTTTCTGATTTTCCTTTGTAGGAGGAGCATTTGGGGTCTCCTGCTTGGAGCAGAGGTCATCTGGAGCAGCTGTTTTTGGTGAGGTGCTTGGCTTGACAACACAAAGCTACTGGGATTCAAGACTGATCTTTCTCTCCTTGCTTTTCCATGCCTAAATTGTGCTTGTTTTCAGGCAAGCAAGAGTTGTAGATGGTGAAAGGAGTAGTTAGACCTTTCTCTGGGAAAAATGGTGGCAGTAATTGGTGCTTCTGTGGGAGGAAGGAAGAATGCGCCACAGGAGAAGTTGTTGTGGCTGTGATATCTCCTGCTTCTTGTGGACCTATCACTGATTCGTCTTTGTATACACACGCACGCTTGCTGTGCTCCTGTAAGTTGTTTGTTACAGTTTCTCAACTGGAATCTGCTGTGTGACACGGGCACTATTACCGGTGTTTCAAGGGGCAGGGCAAGAAATAGCTGAAAAGCACTGACTGTTCATGTGTTAGGAATTACAGTATCAGGACTGGCAAATTTGATCTATGCTGGAGTTTCTTTTCCAGCCTTAGATTTAAAATGCAGTTTCCATTGAAACTTTGCCTTTAATGTTTCTTTGACAAAAGTCTTAAAAAACAAAACAAAAAAAATCTAGGTAGACTTTCTCTTTATTTGACGCTTCTATGCAGAATGCTAAACTGAGTGAATAACAGGAAAAGCAACAAATGCTATTGCAAGGTAGGTTTCTTCAGTATATAAGATGCACATCCTGTAGTTCTACTGAAGAAGTGTTTTGTGAACAACTCGGTTATTGGGTTAGTCCTACTTGGTTCAGAGAGGTTATGGGTACATGCAGAGGAAAACACTGTTTAGCTACAAGCCTCTTGGAGTTCTTAAAACTTTTCTGTTGTTAGTGAATTTACAATAGTTATGCACTTGTGTTATCTGAGAATAACTAGTTCAGCCTACGAGAACCTTATACAAACTTTGTCCTGAAAACTATGAAGCTGTCAATTACAGTAATAAATGGGCTTCACATATTTGACCAGTTGTAGTGCAGCGCTGGATTTTGTTCAGCCAGGCTCAGAACAGGAGGTTTTCATTTATGTCTTCTGCAACAGAGGAAAATGTAAACAATCAAACATTTGATGCCAAAGTATTGTTTTTATGTAGTATCATGATTAAGAAAGTGACAAACTAAAATTTCAGAGGGCTCAGGTATAGAAACATTATTGGTACTGTAAAAAACAAGTATGGTTGCTGATATATTCAGGAGCCATTCCTTTTGACCCTTTTTGGTAGGTGTTTCCTTGCTTCTAGTGTTAGGTCTCAAGCTGCTTGTGAGTCGAGAATCCCCCCCACCTTTGCCTCACTCTTTACAAATGACTAACCCTAAAACCATCTCTGGACAAGCTATCGTTAGCAGCAGTACATGCATATTATAACTCGTAGCTTATTTCTCCACGTGGTTTGTGACTGGATGTGAATCTAAAATCAGTCACAGCAGCTTCTGTTCAGCTGCTGCTGAATTCTGGAGACATCACGAGCACAGTAGTGCCTATCCTTTTTACCTTCTTAGGTATTTCAGGTGTCTCTGGATCGACCTGAACCAAACACATGCCTAGGCCATTTAGGATTTGGAAACACCCTCTGCCAAAGCCTTGGGATGCACAGAGTCTGGTGGGCAGCCTCAGAACGTGGCAGGTTAGGTTATATAAAATGCACTCCTCAGCCTGCCACTGCAGTGTGATGATGGCATCTGTATTGCAGGTAGTAATTTAGAGATGAGTATAGCTCACTGCAGATGTCTCGGTTACTTCTACTGCTTGCCCTGAGATTCTTCAAGTGCATCTTCAGTCAGTATGCTCTGACCAGTGATTGCTAAGCACAAGCTTGCTTAGCCTTCCCTTGGGCACTGAAGGGTGAAAAAAATCTATTTCTGGAGTGATGGAGACAGGCAGAACATACAGGGTCAGACACCTCAGAGAGGAATGATTTGGTATTTATTACAAACTACTTCCCAAATTATTCCTGGTGGAAAACGTGACTTTTTCCTGGCTGTATAAACCAATTCAGAACCTTGCATCTTTTGCTGTCTTTATCATTCCTGTTCCTTTTCCTGTTGTGCACAGAAGTCATGAGCTTCTTGTGCTTTGTGGTCTGAGACTTAGCCTAATCTTAATAGGAACACTTTGTCCTGTGTGTCTTCCTGGTTTTTGAGGCTTACCTTCCTTAATCCCAAAGCAGTGGCACCACTCCTTCAAAGCGATGAGTTTGTCCTGGTCTGCGTCACACTCCTGGAAGAAACGGGTTATGCAGTGTTCCATGGGAACGAGGGAGGCTCTCAACGGAGCGAGCTCTGAGTGTGTCAATGATCTGAAAGAAAGAGAAGATATGTAGAGGCATATTTCAGTGATAAATCATCAGGATCAAAGATGCTCTGAGTCTAGAAGATGGCAGCAGTGACTTGGACAGAGAAACCCTGATGCTTCTGTAGTGAATTTGTCCCATTTCCTTAGGATGATGTATAATACCTGATAAACATATATTCTAACTACTGCTTGTTCTTTAAAATCTTTTTCCTAGAACAAGTATTACTGTCATGGGTTTTCAGTTCACCAGTGGTGTCATTTTGCCATTAATCCTAAGGAGAAGCTTGCAAAGGTGCTTAGGTGTTTTCTAAGACACTAGGTGTGATCAACATGAGGTATTCTATTAAGGGCCTGAACCCTTGAAACATTGATCCCACCACTGAGTGTCATGGCTGGAGGCCTGAGATCCGAGTCTTATTCTCAGAGGTAAGCTGGGGGCTTCCTCTGGACTATGACATTAGTGCTGTCTTAGTGTACCTGCTCCTTAAGCTGAGAGAGCTTATCAGTATTAGTTTCATGCTAAGTGGTACCTCACTAGTGAATTATTGCGAGCAGGCCTCTGCTCTTTGTATTTAGCCCATTTCTCTTGGCTTCTGTAGCAACCAGATCTCACGAGCGATGTTCTCTGCCAGGATCAGGCCATGAGCAGCTATTAAGAAGCTGTAGAGGTAAGGTGTAATGTGATCATGAAAAGCAAGAGGATAGCAGGTTCTGGCTTAAGGCATTGCTCCAGTGTAACAGTGAAACAAGTCCTGTGTTTCAGATGGGTTTTGAAGGGGGATACTGGCATGTATCAGCTGACGTTCTGGTCCTGTACGTAGAGGATGCTTCAAGTGGTTTAGCAAAGTAAAACAGCCTTAGCTTGACCCACAAATGAGAACTTAACATGCAAAGAGGTTTTACCTGTCAGCCGGGTGCTGATCAAGCTGATAAAACTGCCAGTGCACAGGGTACACGTACATGTGATAGTTTTTCTCAAAGTCATGCAGGAGGAGTTCAGCTGAGTGGTTACCAGCCACAAGACGCTTTTCATTCTGGTAGATTTTTTTGACCTGAAGACAACAGAGCAATAGATTTTTTGTTTAGGGGCAAAGATCTGGGCTGAAGAGAGCTCTCTGGCAAGGAGGTGATTTGAAGAAGTGAAACTTAGTAAAATACTACTGAGGAAATGGGTTTTGGTGTTTGTGACTGATATGCCAACTCTGATGTTAGCATATCTTCTGTTCAGGAGTGAGCAGCTCAGCTTTGGTGTGGAATAAGCCATATCAGATATCATGCAATTTGTACCATTTAGTATGAAATGTTCCTGGTGAGCCATGGTCCCTCTTGGTAGTTACAGGAGTAGTCTTCAGTATTCCTCAAGCATACTTTGTGTATATATTTTGTTTAAACCTGTATAAATCTGCTGTGTGCATCTTTGATTCCAGACTTAGAGTAGCCCAGGGTTTCGTTTAACTTAAACTATTTGTCTACAGTTACAGCTTTTTAGGTAGCTGTGCCATCAGAATCTTCAGAAACCAGCTGCTGTCACCAATTCACTTGACATAAATCCTTTGCTCCCCTTCACTTAAAAACACAAATGCTCAGTGGTAGTAGATGCTAATGCTGTTGTAAGCCAATGTAGTGTGATTCTGATTTAGGTCTACTGGGTGGTAGAAAGTTGGTTTTCTCTTGGAAACCGAGTATCACTCATGTAATCTTATCGCCCTTGAATATCATGGTGCAAGTTTGATCTGTAGATTGACAGTGTGTGAAGCTGTATTAAAAACTGCAGAGGTTACCCATAATTGTTGATTCTATTTTCAGGTGTTTTAGTATTGATTGCCAAGCATCAGGTATATCCCAACAACAGAAGATCAGCTATTTCTGGTTGGCCCAAGGCAGGGATCCCCCTCCCATGCACGTGTTCAATTCTCTACTGAAACTGCCTTGAATCCTGTTGTTACTGCCTGTCACTCAGTCTCATAAGGTCCTCGAGCAATTCTTCATGGTGAGTCCAAGTCCTTTGTTTGTCGAATATCTGTGCATTGTCAGCAGACTTTGTCACCTGCCTTCATCTTCCAGGTTGCTCAAAAGCTGAACGTCGCAAGTCCTTTTAGCCGGTGGGACTCCACAGGTGACCTCTTGCCTCACTGTTGGCTTTTAATCTCTGCTTTATCTTTTAATTAGTTATCCATGCCCAGACCTTCAATCTTATGCTATAGCTGCTTAGTTTCTTCAAGTCTTTTGGAAAATGGCACTGACTGCATGAGTTGGATCATCCTTATTTGCATTAGTTGATCTGTCCAAGAGATTTGTCACAAATTGCTTCCCTGAACAGAAACTGTGTTCTTTCTTCTCAACAGAACAGTGGTTAGGTAGGTGTGCATTAATTCTTTCTGTTTTTCCCCCTTGTCTGTAAGCGCACACTTAAAAATAATGCACTTGCCTTAAGCTCACTTGGACAAAATGAATGTTCATAGTGGAAGTGTGGCTAAGCTTCAGTTACTGTGAGGGGACACTTAGGTGTGTTTGGCCACTTTTAGATGTAATGCAGTCTAAATTGCACAATTCATACTCTGACTTTCTTGCATGTAATTCAGTATCCAGAACAGGACTGCTAACAGAAAATGGGAAAAGTTGTAGGATGTGGCCCTGCTTGAGCCCTCTGCTTGGGGTTGGACCAGAGGACCTCCAGATGTCCCTTCCCACCCCAAGCATTCTGATTCTGTGAATCAATTGCTTTGGGTGGTTCATCATGTTCTAATGACATAACTGCATAGTCCTATTTGAAAATGGATTGCTTACCTTACTCCTTTGCTTTTCATTTAGAAATCCAGTTGTATCCTGATCACGTTCATAATACTGCATGAGGATGTTTTTGAGCCAGTCTCTCATACGGAGAGGGAACTGATCCACTTCATAGTCGGTACAGTGAGGTATGTCTGCCAAAACAAAGTTCTTGTTAATGGATCACTTGTTAAGTCCATGTTCAAGCATTTCTGAGCCAAGTTAGACTTGATTCTCACTAGCTAACTTCCAGTTCATCTTAAAATTGATGTAGTTGTTAATATGTAAAACTGGGAGCGCAACTAATGGGTTCAGTAATAAATCTATAGTTTGTTGATTGGTGCTCATCCTTTACCAGTTGCACAAGCCACAAACTTTACATGACTGTGCACCTTAAAAGCAGAACGGTGCAGTGAAGCTATGATCAGTCTATCACTTGTATGAAAGCAGAGTTCTTGGGAGCAAAGGAATATTCTGGCTGCAAATGAGTGTATTTTCCTCCTGGGATATGTGGCAACTGAAGAGCTTAGAAACGAATTCTAGCTTTTAGATCATGACTTTTGCATTTAAGTGTTTTTATACGTTTTTAACTTGATGTTTTCATCTATCGAGTTGATATATATACTGTTTTTTTTGAGAGTAAAGATATGGAAAAAATCCTCAGATGGTAAAGCAATGGAAGCTATATTACCACACAACAGTGCTGGGGGAAGACATGCTTAACAACCAGTTGTAAGCACAGGAGGGATGTCTTTGGGATTCAGCCACTTAATAACCTTAACTATGGGAAAAGCGAGTTGTTTGACATGGTTAGAATTGGAAGGTTGGTTTGATTTAGCAGGTAATTGATGGAAAAGGGGGAGAGCACAGGAAGAAAGCGGATACCATATGGTTAGCTGGTGATGCTAAGGCTCTTTATATCTAGGTAAATTCTGTATGAAAAAGCAAGTCTTACGTTTGCAGGAGCCCATGTAGTCTAGGTGCAGCTGGCGTCCCATTTTCGTCCCTTCAAGTTGACATTTGGTGCCAAAGAGCTGACATGTGCCATCATAAGTCTTATTATCTGTGCCACAAACCTAAGGGAGTGAAGAACAAACACCCCCCCCGTCATGTTCAGAAAAATGACCTGGTCACTAATGGAGGCGTTACGATAATTAAAGGACAGTTGCAACATGGTGTAGCAGTTGTGAATACCCCACAGAGACTGCATGTGATCAGAAGGATTGAAAATTTTAGTTCTGTGCCTACATAAGGATTAGGTGGCTGTACTTAAACACCCTCTTTCAAAACACTTGAATTTATTTTCATGTGGTAGTAATATAGGCTGAGATGCTACCGGATTATTACACTAGTTATGTACTAGTATTTGCTATATGCTCAAAAAGCTTAAATGGATAATGACTCCTTTTAATGGCAGGAAAAAGTTATGTTCCCAGAGAGACTAATGGAAGCAAATCACAGTAAGTACTTTGTAGCTACATATATTTATAACATTCTCAAGTATTAGTAAGTGTTGATACTCTATACTTATATTGTCAGTTACTGAAATGACCTGAACCTACTAGCATGATTTTTAGGGTAGTGTTCTAAATAATAGTGGGGGAATGTGATATCTTGCAAGTGTTGTAGCTGGTTTTCCCACATGCTGTGCTCTGAATGTAATACTTACACGCTCATAATCCTTGGTGGAAGGGCAAGCAGCAGGATCTTCGCAAATACAGCTGGGTTTCCCTTGTCTGTCTGCCTGGCAGACTTTTCCTCTTTTGCAGTGGAAGTTCCTGCATGGGTCTAGCAATAAGATCAAGAGGGAGGGAGTGTTAGAACGGGATGAAACCAAGTGTTTCTGTCAAGTACTGCTTAGAGGCAAAGCAAAATAGAGCAGAACACTCACCAAGAAGTCAAGTGCTTTTTATAAGTTTCTTAAAACACAGCTGGGTCTTTGAATAATACAGCCAAATTTTAAATGATTTTTTTTGAGAGGCTTCTAGCACTCCCAGGTTTGAGTTGGATGGGGAAACAAAATTCTCAGAAAAAACTTTCTCCTGTAAGGGCTGACACTCACTTCCAGCTTTCTTTGAAACTTAGCCCATCTGTCCTTGCTGAATCTAAGACATTTGACCCATTCTTAATTTAATTCAGGCTAGCCTTGTTTGACTGAGGGGTTTCAATGGAAAATGACTCCCATTCTGTAATGCTGACACAAGAATATATGCACTATCTAAATATGTTTTTCAGAACAAATGAGTAAATCCAAGGGCGTGCGAAAGGGATTCTTCTCTGGGCACATCTCTGTGGTGCAGAATGATGCACCAGCATAGTTCAGTCATGTGAAATCGCATGCTGCTGAAGGCAGAAAAGAAATGCAGGCCAGCAGATTCCCCAGCCACAGAGAGTTACGGTGACGTGTGGGCTTTCCATGTGGTTTACTCACCCAGAAGAGCCTTCCCAGTGCTGTTGCTTGCACTTTGCCTCTCACCGTATGAACTGCCTGTGGTCTTAACCTGTACAGTCACAGAGGGAGAAGCAGAAGCTGTGGTAAATCTTGGAGGGGAAGAAATAGTGGGGAAAATTTTTTTCGGATACAAATATAGACCTGACTCATTTTGCTATATTTGCTGCAGAAAGAGGTTGCTATGCGAAATGTGTGAGAGGTGTATAAGGCCTCTGGTAGTATTAGTGTGCTTTCCTTTCTGGGGAAAAATAGGGGGTGGAGAGAGAAACTAGGAGTCCAGGAAGACCTGGGCTCCTCGTAGTTCTGCAGCCACTGGCACAGAGCAGCATTGTGCCACGAGGCTCAGCAGAATTGGTGTCTCGGTCCTTGGCATCAGTGGTCCCTGCGGGTCAGTGAGCACGGATGGCATCTCAGCTGTGCCTGGGAGCTGCAGCAGTGCTGCTGTGCCAGGTGTGTGAAGCACACCTAATGGCTGACCAGGATACAGGAGGTCTGGGTGCAATATCCTCCTTTGTCCAAAAGGACAAAGCTCACATCCTTCATCTTCTGCAAAAGTCCGCTAGCCAGCAGGGTGTTCATTATGCAGGGGACGCTGTCCCTTCCTTTTAAAGCTGTTTAGTTTTGCAGGAAAGTGTTTGTATGAAAGTGGGAGAGGGGAGTGAACAGACTTTCCTAGTTGGCTTGAGACTTGGTTCCAAGTTTTGTATATGTGTCCATGTTTAAACATTGCATTACATGGTCCACTGGGACCGGACCTATTACATGAGTTGTGCTCACTTCCTTTCTGGTCCAATTTATTTAAATGTTGTACATGAAGTGACACACAACAAACTAGGTGAGTAATGTGTAAAAGGAGATGAGACTTCTCCAAAATATTAAGTTCAGACCTGTTTTGCTCCAAAATGGGTTTTTAATCACAAGGAACTTAAATATGGGACTGATATTTTTTTCCCTTCTCTAGACTTCGTTATATTTTAAAGAGAATTTACCTCATCTTCAGGTTCCATTGAATTCACACTCTGAACAGAGCCACTTGTTTGCAGTTGTTGCTTGCTGTCAGAATTAGGTGGCTCATGATGGTAATGGTCATCTTCAGAGAGAGTAAGGTCTTTAATTTTGACACCTTGATGATCCCAGGTCTCTCTATGAACTGCACTGTCATCCTCAGTGGTTCCTTCCCCTTTGGGCTCATTGCTGGTGCTCTCCTGGTCATTGCTCTGGATTCTTTCCTCTTCCTCGTAGGCTGCTTCTTTCCACGCATTGCTGAGATCTTCCTCACCGTCATCACCACTATCGTTATCATCCTCATCAGCATTACTGCCCTCCTTATCCTGTCTTTTCATCACTGTGTCATGATCACTGTGATTGTTTACTTGAAAATTGTCTTTGCTTTCTTGGCTGTGCCATTTTTCGTCCTGATCCTCATTATGATTTTTCTTTGAGAGGGGTATTTTTTCTTCCTCATAGGGCTTTTCCTGACTATCTTCCTTCTCTTCTTCCTCTATGCTGAATTTCTCACCATGTCTCTTGGTTATCCGGATGGGTTGACTGGAATCCCTCAGTATTTCATCAGACTGCCTGCTGTTTTCATTTTGCTGTCTCTTGTATTGGTTTCCGTGACTTGTTTGGTGGGCTTTGTGCTTCATCTCTCTATAATCAGTTACTTCACCCCATTCCTCATCTTCTTCTGCCACATCTTCCTCTTCATCACTTTCACTGTTGTTTTCAGATAGGCTAACTGTATTTTTATTATATTCCCACGCATTATGCTCACGATCAAGACTGGGAGCGTCCCCTGGATTTTCTCCACCATCCAGCGCGTGTTGGTTGGCTGTATTACTGTGTTTCTCGTGCCTCCTGAGCAGGTACCGCTCGGAGCTGGACCGCTCTGTGCCAGCATCGCTTGGCTGGTTATCAGAAGCCAAGCCTGGCTTAGTGTGCAGGGAAAGGAAGTTAATGCTCTTCAGGCTGCTTTTTATTTGATGCTCGTGACCACTTTGTCCTTGTCTTCTGGTGGTCCAGGGCTCATCCCTGTGCTCAGCATCTGGTGCTGGTACCTTTGTTTTTATGTTTCTGTGGCTGGACAGCAAGTCGCCCTTGTTTACAGTCCTTGTGTTTTCCTCTGGGGCTTCGGAATGAATATGCTTGGTCTGAAGAAAAAGAAAATATTTAACATGTAGATTAATACATCTTAGGACTTACTTGAAGTAGGTGCAATGGGATTTTTGCCTTATATCGGAAAAACAAATATGACACTGATTTTATGTTCTTTGTAAATGACTCTTTAATAAGTTAGGTCAGACGATGAAATTCACAGCTGATATCCTTTACTTCTCAGTGAGTTGGTTTCAGTCCCCTCTTTTTGTATGGCTGGGGTTTCTGAAGTAGTCTGTGCAACGCCAGTTAAGATCAAGAGGAGCTGAGATGCTTTCTTTGCATGCTGTGAAGCCAACAGCAAAACTAGTAACTTAGTGAAAGGTTCGAATCCTCAAGGAGAAAGCAAGTTCTAAAATGGCTGTTCCCTGTTGATTGAGGGGTTCTCTTTATGCTGCTAAACAACATCGCAGCAGCTGCTAGCTGAGTACAGGAACCTCTGATGTATTTCTGAACACATACGGGTGTTCAGTGTTGCTTTTTGCTTACTAAAATACAGCACTGACACTGTGTTTTCCTTAAAGCTTGCAGGGGGTTATTTATGAAGAAAGGAGTTAATTCTAAGTGTCCAAGCTGCTGCAAAAGCATTTCCTTTAGTGTGGGAAGAATCTTGAATGCTCAGAAACAAATATTCTACTAACATAAATACTTAGACAAATAAAAAAAAAAGCAACAAATACTGTAGGATTAGAGGTATTTATCTGGCTCATAGCAGATCAACTATATCCTGTTTCCTAATGTCAGGATGGTATCTACAAATTTTTGTTTCTTTTGTCTAGTGTACTTACTGATGCAGGAAAAGTACTAGGCAAAATATTCACCATATGGTTTCCAACTGTAACTTTTTCAGGGGAAGAATGCATGGTCACTACAATCTAGTAAGTTCAGTGAAAACCTTCTCTAGATGAAATGCACTTTTCTTGAAGACATTATAAAAAATGATCTATGTATTACAAAGTGTCTCAAGATGAAATCAAAACATTTAAAAATTAAATTTCATGAGTAATTTTCTTTTCCCGTGTTTTTGGGCACTGCTGTCCGAAACATATTATGCCTTTATCTTTAACCAAAACCAATCTTCTGCAAAGGGCTTTGAATTCTGTCAAGTTAACGATTATAAGGTCAAACATCCCTTAAAATCCTCTGCTCTGGATACCCCTGTTTGATGAAACAAAGTGGTTTTTAAGATGGTTTGGCTCCTGTCTTGAAAGGGAGCCTCATTATGTGCTGCAGCTTCAATGTGCATGTGCCTGGATGTGGTTTCAGCTGTTTTTTTTTTTTTTTTAATGCCTTTATTCCCAGGGAAAAATAAACCTTTATGACTCAGTTGCTTGTAAAGATATTGGGGTCCCTTAATATGACAAGTTTTGGTTGGTGTAGCTGTAGTCAACTAGTGTTAGGGGACAACTGGCCTTTGAGAAATGCTGCGTGTTGATGTGGAACTGATGGCTCATCTGTCACTGGTATTGCCATGTTTTGTTCTGCTGTGCGAGTTGTTTCTGGGATATAGCTGTGTGCCGCAAACTGTGTGAAAAAGTGTGTACGCCATAATTCGTTCTGCTGAAAACTTGATTTTTTTTAATCTAAAATCACTTGCCAACCAGTACATACATCATAGTGGCTTATATATAGTTGATATCAAAAATATAGGTTTCCTCTTAATGCTTAAAGAACATGAGTACCTCTTCTGCAGTTTTCTGTCTATGGGCTCCAGGCTGGTAGTTTAAGGGATGGGTCTAGAAGGGACAATTTCACTAAAAATCTGTACGGAAATAGTTTTATATAGCTACATGGGTTAACAGAGTATTCAGAAAAAGGAAAAGTTTAAGGGAATAGTAATAATAGCGTGGTGAGCACTTACTGGAATAGCAAAAGCTGATCCTAGAAGACAAATCAAAAGCATTACAGTCTTCATGTTCTTCAGTTCTTGAACAGGACAATAGTTAACGGTATAGTGGCAGGGTCTGAGGGTTTCCTTTCTGCAAGTCGCATCAAAAGAAGCAAAGTTAGGTGTGGATATCATGGTTTAGAAATGTCCCGTAGTGTGGGACAGATGGCTAGAAGAACATGCGATGCAATAGGAGTTCGTTCTGCTACTTTCCTCCACTGAGTGGAAGACAAGCAACTTATTTTTACCTTGCAGATGTCACTAGCATATTTACTCACCTTTGCAGTGCATGTGCACTGGAAGTTCCTATGACTGTAGCTGTATCACCAGGAAAAGCAAAAAGAAATATATTTTTTCTGTTTCTCCTTTATCTTGCTGTTAGCAAGCCAGAATGTGAACCAACAAACATCGTGGCTACTGCCGTGCCTGGATCCGTTTGGAATATACGGATTAGAAGCTCCCTCTGTTTTCCAGTGTTCCTGAATTATTTAATGTATTTTAGTTAATGAAGAGCAAAATAATTCGTTAGTGGGGCACGTCTAGTATGCAAACCATCTTTCTGGCACTAAACTAATTCAGTTTCTAAATGTGGCACAACATGCAACATCAATTATCTCTTTGGCATCCAGGGTTAGTTGTTTTAAGGTGCTCTCACAGAGAGACAGAATACAACAAAAGCCATCAAGGAGCATATGGGAAATTGTTAACTATTGTATATGGGCAATCACTTCAGATCACAGCACATTATGTTAGACTGAGGGTCATCCAAGTGACTTGCCAGAAAGTGGTGTAATCCAATATATTATTAACGTATAGCCCTAATAAGTGTAAGCCATGCTTCTGAAGGCCTGGCAAGTGACTGAGGGAAGAAGTAGTTGAATTACAGTATTAGAATTCAGGTGGTCTTCATCTGTCTCTGTGATCCCGGTTAGCAATACATCTCTGGGCACATGTCTTCCCTTCACTGAGTTTCTCGGTTCTAAAATCACATTAGACATTTCTTTTGGTAAAGTAGTTTGACAGCTATAAATGGATTTCATTTATAATTAGGATTTTCAAATCTGGCTCTAACTGGCTAAGTTGCCTCTGCTGCCTTTGTCCAAATAACGAAAAAGTGGTTGGAATGAATCTTGAGTCCATGTGGCAAAACAGCTTCTGCATTGTTTTTCTCTTAGTCACTAGCCTGCAGTCGCACATGGGAAGTTAATTATCGGGGAAGTCTGACCACCTTGAACTGAGTATAGGAACATAGTTTAGTTAAGCACCTCTTTTCTTGTCATGGTTGTCCAAATGAGTTGCAAGCACTTATAAAATTACCTACAGTGGGATAATCAGCCCCAAATCACTAAGTAGCATCTCAAGAGCATCTTGAACTGTGATGCCTATGCAAGTATTGCCTTTATTAATTATTGTTGTTTGCCTTTTTCAGTATGGCAGCAACAGCAGTTCCTGTGCGGGAAGTGTCTCCTCACACTGGTTTCAGAGCAAGGAGTTCAGGGGTTCTGATCGTGCCTCATATTGGACCTGGCTGCTGTAAGTGGAAGATGTAATTCCTTGTCTCGTTTCTCTGATACCAATTCCATTACACCATCAGTACAGGGAGCCATTTGCGGCAGGCGGATGGAAACTACCAGACAGGTTCAAAAGCCACGGTAAAAAAATGTTTTTCAATGCTGGCAGAGTTCATAAAGAAAGGGGAGCAGTGGAGGAAGCTGGGATTACTATCATAAAAGCTGCAAAGTCAATAAGCACAGCAGCTGCTTCAACAAAGGGGAAAAAACATCTTTGTGTAATGGACTGTGGTCCCTTCTATCCTCCAGGGGTGAACGGAGTGTTTATATTGGCATCGCTTCATTTTCGGTGAGGCGCAAGGGGGTTGGCTGTGAAATATGTGAGGACCTTTTGCCAGGATCCAGGAGAACAGTTTTGTTTGGTACAAGTAATCCATACAAAGGATTTGAGGCAGTTTGCTGGAGCAGGGGATTTAGTTTGAGGGGCAATGTGCTTAGGGGGGAAGAAAGCACAAGGAACTCTTCCTGCAAGCCTGCTGCCCTTCTCATTGTAAAGGTCACGGCTCACAGCAATGGGGTTTTTGCACTTCCTCATTTAGCGTTCTGGTGTTAGAAAGGACAAGTCATTTTTGTTACAGAAGTACAGCCAGCCTGGGCAGGTGCAGAGATGGGTGATCTTGTGGGTCATAAGTACTGCATGGTAATTAAGACGATGGTCATGGAGGCAGTTCAGCATTACCTAACTGTCATATGATGCAAGCATCTGCATTGTGACAGTACCTTTTTTTTACACTGAGATCTAAATGTGAAGACAATTTGTTCATACTTTTATTTCCAAATTTGTACTACAGAACACTGTTTCTAAAAACAAGCTTTTGTAACACTTAAGATTAGCAAAACTGTCGGTGTAGAAGTATTATTACAGTGAGAGCTATTTTAAAAGCAGTAGTCATCCACATGGAGGAACGCACTCACCGTACTTTGCAATGAAATCTGTAGGAAAGCTTGGTCAAAAGATAAATATGGAGTGTCTTGAATAGGAACTTCTTGGACCAAGAAATGAGGAATTTCACAACACTGCTGCTTGGGGTATTGAGACAGCAATGTGAACTGGGCCCTCACCCCTCTCTTTTTTCAGCCTTGGAAAGAAGAAATTGATTTGCCTGAAACCCGGAGGAGGCAAAAGCTCTGACTCACTTATTCCATGGCGGTGTGTTCCCTGTAGGATACATGCAGCTCGGCTTACAATGGAAAAAATTGCCTTTCTCGACGAGTGACAATTGTTTGGAGTTGACAACCTCAGAATGACCTTTTTTTAGAAAACAGCGCAGAGCTGCTGTGCAGAGGTGGTTGGAGCTAAGGGTGTTTTTGTGCACTCAGTCCTGTTGGGCTCGGGTGCACTGGACCACATTAAATAATTCCAAGGCAGGATCCTGCAGCTGTTGCACACGGGAATAGTCCTAGCTCATGAGAGCCTCTGCCAGGACTTGAGCAGAGTTGCTTTATGAGGAGCAGTTGGCTCTGAGTATGGACTGCACACGACATTGTCATCTCCAAAAGCACCTGATGGCCTCCTGAGCGTGGTGAGCATCAGTCACAATCCGTGAGCAGACCTGTGAGCAGCAAGAGCTGCAGAAGTGTATGATAAGGTAAATGGAATATCTGACACATCGATAGCTTCTAAAACAACGAATGTTAGTGATCTACCCGGTTTGCCAAACTTGCAAACAGTAACACTTTTCATTCAGTCGGGAGAGAAAAAAATAGGTTGCAAGTTAAATGTCAGTTTACCTGTAAGACAAGTGTATAAAAAAATACCATATAAATGTTCATGGTTGTATCTTCTGTTTGGAAACCTGATGATTATAGTTCAGTAGTTCAAGTTTTACCTGAGACTTCTGCTCATGTCTTCCAAACGTGGGTTGTAGAGATGATTGCTCAGGGGTTTATTTCACTCCTCATGCTTCTGCAGTTGCTGGCGTCTTTGCGGACACTCGAGCAATGCATTCTTGGCGATCAGAGAGACTACTTGTGAGCTTATCCCTGACAGGAGGACTGCACAAGAGCTGCCACTCCAACCAAGTGTGTCAGCACTCACTTGAAATACTGATCAATGACGTGATTTTTGTCTAGAAGTAATGACATCTGGCCTGCCTGCCAGTCTTGCCTGTCCTCAGCTGTGCTGTACCATATGCATTTTGAATACCAGCTCCACTCAGTCACCCAGGAATGTCACAACGGTTCGCTGTTTCTCATTGCTCACAGCAGGAAGTCTGCATTTTAAGTGGGAAATCAGAGAAAATCGTCTGCAAGAATAGATGAGATGGAAAGTGCAGCCTTTATGGCCTCCTCTGTTTTGTTTCTGGTTGAGCATTTTTGCTCAGCCACTGAAATAGCAAGTCTCATGCAGCTGAGACCTAGCAGGTTCTCTAGCCTTTTGAAATGCCACCCAGAAATGATTAATTGGCAGAGGTCGTGGCTGAAGGTGACAGATGCCTTGTGATGGACAAAAGAAGGCATGCAAACTGACCTAGTTTCAGCTCTGGCAGGGGGAGAAAATTCTGCATAGCCCTTGGTCATTAGACCTAACTCTAGAAAATGAAGTTGCCTAATCTGCTGCCATCACTAATGAGTGTGGCTGTTGTCCAGCATTCAGAAAAGAGAATTAGAAGACAAGTCAGCTTTGGAACTTGGTTTCTCATTGTGTACAATGGACACAAATGTTCATCTCATAAGGCTGAGACTTAGATGATGAGCTTTTTAAAACTTTGAGAGTCAGGTGATATGTGATAAGACACTACGATTTTTTCATAATTAAATGACAGAAGCTTTAGCCTTTGCTCACATTCCCCAAAATATCATTGAGAAACTAGGCAACATGAGTTTTGAAATCAGCCCATTGAATCAGTTTCAAATTGTAATAAAATAGACTTATTGTAATTCTTGTCAAAGGACTATCCTTGGTGGCGTGTCAGGTTTGTTAGCAGGAAACGCAGATGCTGATGCCCACATCCTCACTGATAAATACTTGGAAGACATGGACCTTGTAGACAGGTGATAACAGCAGCACTAACAGTTGTGAGTGGATCGAGTTTTGTGTACAAATATTTAGGGGAAATTCGTGAGTTGCGGTGTGGAAACTAAGAATTCACTGTAAAAAGTCTTCCTATAACCAGGATGTGCGTGTGATTTTCTTCAAGTGCAGCTGGTATAGCACATTCCTAAGTATGGGTCTGTTTCAAAAGCTCTTGTAGGAGTGTGTCTGTGTGTGTGTTACACACATACATATGTACATAAACTGATTCACGTGTGTACATGCGTGCAGAACAAAGGCAGAGTTAGATCTGATCTGAGTAAACGAAGAGTGTAATAAGAAAGCAGATCCCAGAAGATGAAATTATTCTACTCGTTTACTCTGCACCAGGAAATGGCTGCTAATGAGAATCAATCCTTTTGATGCTACCAGTTTTACAGCTGCAAAAGCCATTGGCCAAAGTCCTTGATCGCTGTTTAGTTCAATAATATGAAAAACAGAGCAGTATTTGAGGACACCTCGAAACAATTTTTAAATAAACAATTCACCTGTGCTTAATATAATTGTTAGATCTATTATGTTTCATTACTACAAAATAAAGCATTTTATTTTCTACAGAGTTCTGTTTTTTCTGATACACTCATGTAGTTTAAGTCAAATTCAAGCTTTTTTGATTTAATTTCAGAAGGGCTGAAATGAGACCTCTTAAATAGCCAGAATGATTTACTATATTCACTAGGAATTGGTGACTATTGTCATGTCCCTGACTCTGCGTTTCCTTCACAGATCCTGTACGTGCTGCAGGTTTTTACCAGTTCTGCAAACACCTTTGTGAAAGGTTCCTCCAGGACCAGCCCCAGCTCCTGTCTCTTCTCTCAGTTATGGGAAAGGACAAGGATGTACCTTGCATTCTGTGGCCTGTTCTGTCGGATGAGCTTCCTGAACTGATAATGCAGGAGATTTACAGGTGTTGGGAAACCAGGTCGCCCAGCAGTTTTCAAGTGGACAATGGTACGCTTCTGCGGGAGGCATGTATTTTGCTTCACCCCCGTTGGCTGTCACATAATGCTTTATTGTTTTGCAGAATCACAGGGAAAATACTGGTCTCAACAGTAAGATAAAGGTCACCTTTTTCAACACAATAACTATACAGTGCTTTCTCTGCTGCTGGCATAAATGTCTGATACGATTTATCCTTAAGCAACAGTACTGTAAGAAAACTTTAGCTATTTCAGTGTGTGTGTGGGGGAAAAAAAGTAGAGGATTAGATAAAAGATGTTCTAAGGTTTTAATTAAAAAAATAAGTAAGAAACAGTACCATAGCAGTAGAAGAGGTGCTCCTACTTGGTTAGCCACTGATGCACTGGAAATCTCTGAGCCTTGCAAAATCTTGCTGCTTTTCCTGTGGTATATTTTGGCATCCAGTGTAGACTCCCTCAGAAAGTATGTTTTGCTGTGAGCTTCAGGAGGAGGATCTGACCCTGTGGATTTCAGTAAAAATAAATGAAACACCCTCCTAGGCTTCCACAGGATGAGGCGGAGGGATGGAGGGGATGAATTAATGAAATTCTGCTGAAGTAATCGAATGAGAAAGACCATTCAGTGTTCACAGGCTCTGGGCCAGTGGAGCTCAGCCACGCTGTGGGAAGGACATATTTAGTCTTTTGGGGGAAGGGGTGCCATAGCTCTGAGGCCAGCCAGGGTGGCTGAACGAGCTGAGCTAAGAGATCGGCCGGGGCAGTCACATTGCTGCCTGGGGGCAAGCAAAGCAGGGAGGATGCCGGTCCTTGCTGAGCTTTTCAGTGTTGTTTCAATATACTGTGCATGGTGCATGCAAGCCTGTAGGAGGAAGGAAAAGGAGTGAAAAGCAAAGCTCTAAAATAAAAAAGAAGTGTAAATACTAAAATACAGGATCGGTTGAAGTCTTGCATAAATCTCGAGTTAGCTGTTTTAATGCAGTTGCCATGGCTGTGTCGTCTCTTGGATAGTGATGGTACTAGCAGAGCGAGCTGGTGTGGGTGTGAACATCTCTGCAAGTGGCACCTGTCTGGAACAGGTGCTTTGTGGCTTTTGGTTTAGTAATGACTCAGTAGTAATGAGTTGAATCTTTATTTTCATCTTTCCATTTCATTATTCTAGAAAGTACATCTCCTGAGCTCAAATACTTGAGGAGGTTCTCAGATCACAACTAGTGGAGCAGATGCACTGAGAAGAGGCACTTCCAGAGGTGTGTGCGGTACATTGAGCAGATCCAGCCTCCTGTTTCCCATTCTCCAATATCATCCCTTACTGGCGAGGGCATTTTGCATATTGTCCTGACACGATTGGCAGAGAGGTCAAAGTAAAGTGAAATAAAGTGCATGAATGGTGTAAACTGTAATGTAAATTATGTAACATTTCTTTTTGGATCATGTTTCAACGTGTTGTTTTAAGGTTACAGTTCTACTAGCTTCTACTCTGTTCATCCCGCAAGGTAACAGACATTGTGAATCTGAGTAGACAAGGTACAATGAGAAGCGTATGAAAACTTAAGTTGTTTTTTATGGCCAACTATGGAGATTATTGCTAATAAATCAAAAAAAAAAAAAAGGCTGATATCACAGCTGAGCCATCTCTCTGTAGATCAAACAGAAAAATCAAACTTTGACAAAAACCCATGAGAAATTCTTTAAATCCCTTCCCCTTTTATCTCTGCTTCTTTGCCTGGAAACTGATTCATGCCTATTGGAGTTGAAATTGTGCTGTTCTGTCAGCCAGTCAGCGTCTGAAGGGAGAGGTGAGATTTCGCAACTTGTCAAGTTTTTTTGTTGTGCATTAATAAAAAGATGATCCTTTTATTTATTCAAAACTTTGCAGTGTGCCACAAACATCCCTCTTTATAATATTTGATTAGCTTTATTGGGGGATCGGAGGTAAGTGTTCTGTCATTATTAAATATTCCAAGTATGGGCAGATCATCAGCTAACAAATAGATGCTCAGGTAGTTCCCAAGAAGTTAAGACAAATAGTCCAATACTAATCTAGACAGTAGCTATTAAAATTGACCTGAAAAAAAGGTGCCAGATTCTCTGAAATAGACTGATGTCTATGTGAAGGATTCCCACCAAAAGAATTAATATCAGATCACATTTTAGATAGCTATATAAAGAACTGTGCAGGAACTTGAAGCTGAAATTTGTAGGAGTTGGAAGGTTATCAGAAAAGGTGCATGTGATCTCAAAGCCTTGCCTGTTTTTGTTTAAACAGATTTATTGGGGAGGGGGGGGAATTTTGAGGATGTTGAAGGATTATGCATTCTTTATCTACTGACTGGTGTAGCTTATCAAAGCTGTTACTTATTTGCAGAACGTTCCACAAATCACAATCTCTGGTTTTGCATTTGATGATAAAATGTGTCAGCTAAGAAAAGATCCCTGGCTCTTTTCTGAATGTCATTGAGCAGCTTGAGCTTGTCTCAGGGTCGTGGGTGCTGGTGGGGAGGTCTGCAGCGAGTCCTGCTGTGCCAGGGAGGGCCATTTTAGGAAAGCCTTTTGTTTATGGCTTGACGGTTCCATCACCAGGAAGAGGTGCTGTACTGTCATGGTCGAGTAGGGGGGGGAAAAAAAGCCAAGTAGTTGCTGTGCTGGAAAAATGCAACCTAGAAATTACTCAGTTTCCAAATGACATCATCTAATGAGTCAAAACAATAATTATATCCTATCCCTACCTTTATTTGACTTGGAATGATGGACTCGAGCACTGGTGTGTTTGACAGCTAGATGACCTTTTAGTGAAGTGTCTGGCTGCATCCAGGACGGCTCGACAGCATAGAAGGGCATGAATTTGGTGTGTACCAGCATTACGCTGGAGGTCCTGATATCTTTGGTTCCCGTTTGTGTTTCAGTGCTGTGCTTGTAGCCTGCATGCTGGATATGAAAACCTGGGCCCCATCCCAGCAGCCATGCCAGTGGAGAGGCACCTTCTGATTTTGGTAGACTTTGGATTAAACCCTGACTAAATGAGTTATGATCAGCTGTTCCCTGATCCTCATGTCACCATCAGACAGCAGTGCACGTGTCAGCTTTGATCACCATGTGCCAAGAAGTGTTGATTCATCGCTGATTGAAGCATCAGCGGGTCACGTTGTGGTGGGCTGCCATCTTCTGCTGCCCTGTGCAACTGCTAGTGGAGCTTGCAGGAGATCCCTGGTTTCATTTGAGGCTTCAGCTCCTCAACTGCTGCCTACAGTGTTACAGCGAAGGCATGCATAATCCAGCAGCAGGGTGGTACAATTGGAGATGTGGGGCTCTCCATGAGGAGTGTTTGGGGGCAAATTAAGAGCGCTTGCTGGAAAGTAACACCTTTCTTTGGTAAGTCTAACAGTGAGGAGAGGACTGTGGCTGCTGGAAGGAAACAGGCTGCATGTAGGAGGAAGCGAAAGGGAGGATATGCAGCTAACAAAGATTTAAATCCAGTGGAAATAAGACAAAAGAGTACATGGAGGTGGAAAGTCTGCTTACCCCCAAGTGGTACTGACAGCTGCTAAATGAGCTCTTGAAACAAAGCAAGAAGAGGAAAAACAGAGAAGTTCGCCTTGCATTGGTTAATACGCCTGCCCCGTGTTGTATCGCGTGGCAGTACAGACTGAAAGCACAGTTCTGTTGTCATTGGAGCTTTCTGCACCTCGGTGTGCTCGGTGCAGCCGCAGACCTTCAGACCTGTGCCCACAAGAGAGTGGTGTTGAGCCATCCGTTTGTATGCCAGGTACAAGGGTTGAATTGACTCTGTTTTCATAAAGTACAATGTAACCTACGTGCCAGTTCAGATTCCCAAATAGTTTGACTTTTCTATCAAATATGCTTTATGCTGAATTTGAATAATATGAACAATTAAATTCAGGAGCTTTTTAGAATATAAACAAACTGTGCAAAACCACCAGCTGTTGTATCTGTCATATCCTACCAACTGCATGTGTCCACACTTCTTTTACCTGTTACTGGAGGAAAAAAAAAAAAGGCATTTTGAATCTGATTACAGCCAGGGCTGATCATTCAGTGCTGATGTGCCTGCTGCAAGGCTTGAGGGTTAGTTTTGGGTTGTGGTCTGCCAGGTGGTGCTGACAGGGCTCTGAGCATAAGTCCTCCTGTCTGCAGGTTGGGATTTACAGCTGGTCAGGCGTGAGGGGAGCTCTCTGTAACTTCTGTATCAGGTGATGCACCTGAAGCCTTTCATCAGCTGCTGGAGTGGTCCTCGTTAGGATATCTACATAAGCACCTGAGACTTTCAGCTCCCACTGCAAATGCTGGCCTTGGCTATTGGAAGCAAGTGCTCGGGCTGGCGTGGACCCTAGAAGTGTTTGATGTGAAGTCTTCTGTAGGGGTAGTCAGGCAGAAAAATAGGTGTGAGATGATGCCGCTGACCTGCTCTGTCTGAGCCCGGCTGAGTTGCACTGCACAACAAGAAAAGCGTAAGGCTTCTCCATGCCTGGCCCTCGTGGCGCCGGGAGAACGTCGAGCTGCATCGGTAGGTGCCCAGCGGTGGCTCCTCGGGGGCCTTGGATGACGTGTGGACGGTAAGCTTTCTCAAGGGGTTTTGCATGCGTGGCTTCTCGATGTACTTATAGAAAATAACCTGCTGATAGTAATTAGTCCTGATGTATGTTTGTCTATATACAGGACTAACACATCTGTTAAATTTTGTCTTCTGTACTAGCTTAAATGAGTACTTTATTCCATCTCTCCATTTTACCTCAAAGGAATGAAAACTAAAACACCTCCTGAAGGCTTACTGTATGCTGAATTTTTTACACTCTAAAGAAATAAGTTTTAGCACTGCTTTCTTGAATTGAAAACCTGCACTTATCTGTCAGAGATGGGTCATGTCCTCTGTCCTGTCCAAATTAACAAGCAGCTCTTCAGCTGGAGCATAACAGTAAGTGCGTATGAGCGGGCAATGAATATTTTCTAGTTGAGCTATCTCTTGAGAATTTTTCAGGGGAAAAATCTCAATGTAATATCACATCACTATGATAGGGACACATCATTAAAAACAAAATGAGGGACCTGTGTGCGCAGGGCTGAGAACCAGCCCCATTGGGATATCTCGGGTTGTCAAAACCATTGATGGCTTTGTTTTTTTGTATTGCCCTTCTTTATTTCCTTATCAGTCTTGAATGAAAGCTGTAGCGATTGCATTTGTGCATATGGTTTTCCTGAGAGAAACAGCAGCCAGGACGTATGGGGACGATGTGTGCTGGCCGTGCGCGGGAAATGACTCGGAGACGCCGGGATGAAGCTGCCCGTATGCGGCTGCTAAATCGGGTTTTGGTCCTCTGAGGCGTGATGCACTCGGCGTATTAGAGACTCGAATCCTGTCACCTCTGAGCTGCTGCACTGGGCTGTGTCGTGTGTGACCACAATGCCTACGCAAGCTGAAATTAAAAGTTTAAAAAAGAGGGAGAGAAATAAACATCTCTCCCAGCCTGGGAACATCTGACTCCCGTTGGGGAGGAGCTATTTTAAAGCACAGACAGAAGGACGGCTATTTTTGCCCCTCAGCCAGACTGACTCAACTAATGCCCTATACTGTCCACAGTGTCATGTCGACCAAATTCTTAAAAAGTAGAAAAGAAAAGAACGGGAAGGGTCTTTCCATTAACGAAGGGGAGCAGAGGCCGGCGTGGGTCACGCGAGTGCTGTGCCCCCAGCAGCACCTGGGATGGATGAGCCGGGCCGTGTCCATGCGTAGCTCAAGAGTTCAGGGCAGTTTTAATCACTTGAGACATGCGGTGCACCCAGAGGCTTTTGGAGAGGCATAATGCATGATGTTACGTGCCATGCACGGTGCCCGCTGAGTTATGTGCCTCAGGCTGCCTGCGTGGTCTCGGGGGGGTCCAAACTCATTCTGTGTTATGAGCAGGCGCTGTTGTCCTCAATGTTGGCCCCGAGTGCTGCTCTGCCTGGGAGGAGAAGAGGCGAGGTGGGGGACGCGGAGCTGTGCCGCAGCCACGCGGGGTGCAGCAGGGGGACCTCGACCTGCGCGGCCACGCCGAGAGGCGACGGCTTCGGGCACGGTGTGCGAGGCCATGGACTGGAGGTGGCCGCGGGTCGAGGTGCGCCAGGTATGGTGATGGCTACCCCGATTTGGTGGCAGGGCTGTGGCTGCTTCTGTCCCCATGCCAGGAAATACCTGAGGGCGAGGGCTGGATCCGCACATGTGCTCACACGCACGGAGCTGCACCGGGGAGCTCAAATGGGAACGCAGCAGCGTGCATGGGAACGGGCTTGGGAATTAGCCCACTGCCGAGGGGCTGGGTGTGCCCCGTGCAGCGCGCGGTGCTTGGTGTGGCTGCGCGGTGCCCGTGCTGGTTTCTCGTGCACAACACCGAAGGCTGTCAGGAAAAGTGTTTCTCTTTGCGATTTGACTCATTGAAGGCTTTCTCTTGTCCCCCTGATGCTCAAAATTTGGTGTTTGCACCCTTTTGTGGGAGCTGAGGGTGAATGAGAACCAGCACCAGCACCTTCTGCTG
The DNA here is from genome assembly GCA_013399115.1 of Anseranas semipalmata. Lineage (NCBI taxonomy): Eukaryota > Metazoa > Chordata > Aves > Anseriformes > Anseranatidae > Anseranas > Anseranas semipalmata. Next base: position 25,978 of record VXAA01000622.1, read on the forward strand.
CTGCCCTCCTGGCCGGGGCACCATGGATGGGTCGCATCCTGCTCCGTGCTCTCGCGGGGCTGTGGCAATGCTTCCTGTCTGACTCCGCCGGGCAGCGATAAATTTAGCCGGAGGGCGGCATAATTACAGCAGAGGAAGGCAAGGAGCGCGGCTGCCCTCCAGATATCTGCATCCCGGGGAATGGTGATGGGCGCATGCTTCGCACCCAGGATTTGGGGCACGGTACCCCCAAATCGTGAGCCGCTGTGGCCCCGGGGGTCTCACCGGTCCCCTTCCCACGCAAGGCAGTGCTGGGTCTTCGGGGGCCGAGTTAAACGCGGGCTGGACGCGGGGAGCAAAACCACACGCGGTAATTGTTCAAGGCGCCTAAAATAAGGCTGGTGATGTGCGCTCGCATCTGGCGGGGGCCAGGGGTATAATTTGGTCGCAGGTCGAGAGGAAAACACGTCCCACGGTATCTGCAAGGGGAGCCGGGCGAGGAGGAGGGGAACGGCGGCAGGAGGGGCGCAAATTTAGCAAGGAAAACAGAGGGCCAGGCCCGGCCGCTCGCCCC
>VXAA01000622.1:26601-47098 GCA_013399115.1 Anseranas semipalmata
ACGGCCGGCAGCACGGGCACCGCACGCGCGTTACCGCACGCTACCGCGTGCTCCCGTGCCTCGGCCGCGACGCGCTGGCAGCGGGATGAAGGCTGCGCTGCTGACGCTGCTGGTGCTGTGGGCTGCAGCCTGCGCCCACCCTGTGAGTACCCCCCCCTTGCAAAGACCCCAAACCCCGCCGTTTCTGCCCCAAACTGACATGAGGTGTTTTCTTGGCGTCTAGGTGCCCGACCGCCTCTCCGTGCTGCGGGAGCACGAGGTAAGGAGCTCGCACCCCATGGCAGTGGGGCGTCCCCCGTGGGGAGCGTGGCTGCTGCTGTGGGTCTGGGAGCTTTGCCCATCGGTTTGGGCATTTTAAGCCGGAGGGGCTCCAGCTTGCGTGACTTTCTCTCCCCATGCGTGTTTGCTGTTAACCTGATGCGCTGTGCAAAAAAAAATGGGAGTTTCTGTGCTCCAAACCGCTGTGGTTCGGGCTTCCCTGAGCTCAAAACCTCTCGGTTATGCGCATATCCATGCAAGATGATGTCTAATCTTTGCAAGATGCCATGGCCTCTGACCATGGCATCTCCTCTCAGACATGGGCCGCGCTGGGGGCGACGCGACCCTGCTTTCATTTTATCACACGCAATCCGCTTCTGCGGGCAAAGCTCCGCCGGGCTCTGCCCGCGTCCTTTCAGCCCATCCCTCCCACCCCCAAAAAAATGAGGTGACGAGGTGGGCAGTGCCACGGGGGCTTGTATGGCTTAGGAGCGCGGAGGCCGCGGTGCTCAGGCGCTCAACGCGCTGCTGTCACCCACAGGATGCGGCGCCGGGGGACGAGGTGAAGGCACCGGGTCCCCTCCTGGGCGATGGAGACCTCAGGCGCCTTGGTGGCAGCGTGGGGCCGGGGGACAGCCGTGACCATGTGGAGCGGGACCGCCCAGGGCTGCCTGCCTGGCCCGGGGACGAGGAGGATGACAGCGGGGATGACACTCTGGATGGCGAGGAGGGTGAAGGGCCCGGTTACGTCACTGGGGACGCCGGAGGACGCGGCGACAGCAGCAGCAGCAGCAGCAGCGAGAGCGCGATGGCCCGGCACCGCTACAGCAGGTACCGTGGCAGCTCTGGGCGGCGAGCGGGCAGCAGCAGCAGCCAGGAGGAGGAAGAGGAGAGCGCCGGCTTGGGCGGCGAAGGCATGCAGGGCGACGACCCCTCCATCTTCGACAGCCTGGGCGGCGGGCGGCGCAGCCGGGGGGCCTCCGCCGGGCCCCGGGAGGACGGGGACAGCCGGTCCCCGGAGGCTGAGGATGCTGACTCGGCGGAGGACAGCCCCTCGGCCGAGGAGAAGAGTGGCTCGCAGGAGGACAGCCAGGCCAGCAGGTCCGGGGAGGATGGGGACAGCCCCTCCAGGGAGGCCTCGGATGAGGAGGCCTCACGTGAGGAGGCCTCAGATGAAGAAGCCTCAGATGAGGAGGCCGGGGAGTCCGCAGAGGACGGCTCGGAGGAGGCGGTGAGCGCGCCGGAGGGGCGCAGCGGCAGCAGGGAGGAGCGGGCGTCCCCCGAGGACAGGAGCGCGCCCTCCGACCTCGACAGCGAGGAGGAGCAGAGCAAGTCCAGGGAGGAGGAGGAGGAGGAGGAGGATGAGCAGAGCAAGTCCACAGAGGACAGCTTGGAGTCAGAGGAGGACGGGAACGGCTCCAAACCCGACGAGGATGCTCCGAGCGCATCGACCGAGAGCAACAGCGCATCCCCAGAGGACAGCGACGAGGACGTGGAGGATGAAGGCAACGCGGTGGGCGAGGACAGCCCATCCACAGAGAGCACCAACAGCGCGTCCCCAGAGGATGAGGACGAGGAGCCGAGCCGCTCCCAGGAGGACGCCAGCTCGCCACGCAGCCTGGGCAGCAAGCGGCGGCCGGACGCCTACCGCAGGAAGCCGGCCGCCGACTACGATGACAATGACTGCCAGGATGGGTACTGACAGGCTGGCTTCTTCCAGGGAAGATGCTGCGGACACAATGGGCGAGGGCTGGCCGCGGGGGGCGGCGAGCCGGGGGGACACTGGGCGCGGGGAAAACCCGGTTCCCGCATCAGAAGCGGGCACATCCCGGTGCTCACCCTTCGTGCTGGGATGAGCCGCAGCCGGCACCGCGAGGCACCGCGGTGCGTGTAATATTTTGTAAGAAATGTACAGAAAGCATTCTATCGCATCCCTTTCACCTCAGTGGCACTTAACCTTTTCCCAGCGGAAATGTATCCTGTGTATGTCCGTCATCAACATTAAAACCATAAGACCCCACTGCTGTCTGCTTTGCTGCTTTTCCTTCCCAACAGGCTGCGTGCGGGATGGGGAAGCAAGGAACTGCAGGGCAAGAAGGGGTTAACCCAACCCCAGCTCTGCCCTCAGCTGGGCGAGATTTGGGGCAGAAAAGCGGGAAACTGGGTCTGGGCCACAGGAAGGGCAGGGCCGTGTGCCGTCAGGTGGGTCAGCTCTGTTTTGGGTGCCTTTTTTTGGCGTTTCGGGCAGAAATCCGAGCAGCGGGCGGGTGCTTCCCAGGCCAGGCTGCTGGGTTCTCGCGCGCAGCGGGGAAGCGGCCGCGCTTAATTTTAGCCGCGAGGATCGGGTTTCCCGGGCTGGATCCAGAGCAGAGAGGAGGCAGCACCCACCGATGGATCATCGATCGGGTTTTGGGGACGCAGCGTTTCGGGAGCTTGCGTCGCGGCCCCGGTCGCTGCCGGTTCTTTGCCATGTGCGTAAATAAGGTCGATTCCTTTCGTGTGGTTTCGTGCCTCGCCGACAATGGGACGCGGCGTTTTCTTGGCGCTGAGGTTTGCTGCCAGAATAGCCGCGGGGCGCGGAGATGGGGCGGCACCGCCTCGCCGCCCCGCGCGAGTGCCAATTACGGCCTCCCGGTGCGAGCCCCGAGGCGTGGGTCCCGTGGGGCAGAGCAGGGGGGGTGCCCTCCCCATCTTCCTCCTCCTAGGGGCTCCGGGGGGGTCCGGCCTCCCGGCCCCACGTTCGTCATCGCCCGCGGTAATGAGCCCATTGTGGAGCCCCGGGTGTTGGGTTTCGGCACGGAGAGCCCCACGTGTGGGGACGCTGGGGCTGGCTGGTGCCGGCTGAAGGCGGGCGCGCAGTCACCATCCCCTGGGCTTTTCTGTAGGGATCTTGGGTGAAATCAGCGCTTTTAGAGTCAAAGTTCTTTTTTTTTGAAGGGCAGCATCCTTCTGGTGACATTAAGAGTCACCTCTGGCAGCCCGGCTCTGATTAAATTTAAACTCCAACCTGGGCAAGCCGTGCCCGTCCCCATCCCCACCTAGCCATGCGCCTTTCCCTCTTTACCAGAGAGTGCTGCATTGGCATCAGAAAAATGCATTGTTTATATACATATATATATATATATATATATATATATATATATTATTTTTCTTTTTTTTTGTGGGTTTTTCTGGCCCGAGGCGCCGGCTGAAAGCCGCGGGCGGCCCTGCCTGTCCCTTGTAATTATGGCTGCAGCGACACCGTGGGCTTTGAAGCGCGCCGGGCGCATGCGGCTGCGCCCTGCGGGGACGGGGCCTCTGCTTGCCACCAGGGCCACCAGGGAGGGCCCTGGGTGGCCGTGAGGGACCTCTCCACCCCCTAAGTTGTGGGGGTGGCCGGAGCCCTTCCCCAAAATCTCGGTGCCGACGCGGGGGCGAAGTCGAGGACACCAGCAACAACCCAGCGCCTCGCCCCTGCGGTCCCGACCCGGGGACACGCTGACCCGGGGCGTTTCGTCTCCAGCCCCATCCTACCCCACTCCCCTCGCACCTTTGGGTTTTTTTATCCCAGTTTTGGCCCAGGCGGGGATTTCGCCGGGGACTCCTCCGGGTGGCCCCATCCATCAGGACGTGGCCTTTTTTTGGTCCATGGTTTCGCCCAAGGGACCGTGGAAGCCGGGCCTGTGAGGTCGCCCTTTTTTTTTTTGGTTGTTTTACAGCAAAAACAGCAACAGAGTTTCCCAAAAATGGAGGCAGCAGAAAAAAAAAAGAAAACAACCCCGAAACCAGATTTCCCAATATTTATTTTAACCGAGGCCTAGGACCTTATTATACCCTCCAGCCGTGGCCAGACCCTCAATTAAGCGCCGCGGTGCAACCCTCCTGGCAGCGGCNGGGGCCCACGGCCGCCTTATATCCCGCGGGGCAGCGGCCACGGGAAATCAGTGCCGGCCGGCTCTTCCCGCTGCCCCCGGCACCATGAGGACGGCGCTGCTGCTCGCCTGCCTGCTGGCCATGGCCTCCGCCTTCTCGGTGAGTGCGGGGGCGACGGGGGGGCCCCCAACATCTCCCCCCCCCCAGGGGGGGACCAACGTGGCCTTTCCCCCAGGTGAAGAGCTGGCTGCGGCGAGCCAGGGCCGACGACTCGGAGGAAAATGCGGTAGGGTCGCGCCCCGATGGCACGGGTGTTAGCGGTGGGGATGACCCTAAGCAGTGGGTCTGACCCCCCCGCGGTGGGTCTGACCCCCCCTCCGTCCCCCGGCAGGTCTTCAAGAACCGGCGCCGGTACTACCTGTACCGCTACGCCTACCCGCCGCAGCAACGCTTCCAGGTGGGTCCGTCGGGGGCTTCGTGGGTGTCTCAGCCCCATCCATAGGGGTCTCGCCCCCAAATATCCCTCTGTGCCCCTCCAACAATGCCTGCCAGGCTGAGGCCGTAGTGCTCGTGACACTGGTGGGACCCAGCAGCGCGCTCTCCATCCCCCTAGGGCAGTGACTCCTCGGAGGAAGAGGGGGACGGCTCAGAGGAAGAGGAGGAGGAAGGTGGGGTGAGTACTGGCCGCGGCGGGGAGCCGCCAGCCCTGAGAATTTAAAAAAAAACACAGAAATTTACACGACTTGTGCCCACGCTGATGCCCTGTCCCCTCCTGTCCCCGCAGGCGCCGTCCCACGCGGGAGCCCAGGCGGCGGGCGAGGGGGTGCCCCCCGGGGACGGCGGGCTGGGGGGGGACGCCGCGTACCCCCAGAAGGTGAGCTTGGGGCGGGCAGCGGGGGGGGTGGTGTTCAGCGTGTGGCGTCCGAATTCGGGCACCCCGAAACGCGCGGCTGCCACCAGGTGATTCCCGCGTTGCTGCAGGGCTGCAAGGGGGCCCGGAAGGGCACGGGCAGGGATGAAGACAGCGATGAGGAGGAGGAGGAAGAGGAGGAGGAGGAGGAAGAGGTAGAGGAGCAGGAGAGCGGCGTCAATGGGACGAGCACCAACACTACGGCGGGGACGGAGGAGCCCCACGGCAATGGCACCGCGGCGGCTGAGGAGGAGGAGGAAGATGATGATGAGGAGGAGGAGGAAGAGGAGGAGGAGGAGGAGGAAGAACCCGAAGCGACCACCGCAGCCGCCACCACCGTGCTGGACGAGGCGACCACGGCGGGCGGTGGGGAGGCCACGACGGCCGGGGAGCAGTGGGAGTACGCGGTGACGGCCGGGGGCCGCGGGGACGAGGGCATCACCGAGGAGAGCTACGGGGACCAGGAGGGGGACGCGCGGGGGGACAGCTACCGGGCCTACGAGGACGAGTACGGCTACTACAAGGGGCACGGCTATGATGTCTACGGCCAGGATTACTACTACAGCCAGTGAGCGCGGGGAGGGTCGGGAACGCGCAGCGCCGCTCCCCGTGTACCCCGCGGACCTGGGTGCAATAAAGCAACTGAACGGCGCTGGCTCCCCGCGCGTGGTTTTGCTTCCAACCGAGCGTTTTGGGCTGGCGAGGGAGGCAGCGGGCAAAGTCCCCGGCCCCTGGGGGGGGGCCGAGGGTCCCTGCGCGGCCCCCGCGCTCCCACGGCAGGGGCTGGCCGGGCGCCACGCTGCGAGCCGCGCTAATTATCGGGCAATCGCGGCCCCCGGGGACAGATATTTATACACCGCGCTTTCTGTTTGCGCGGCCAGGTGGAACATTTGATAGCTGCCTGCCACCACAGGCTCATTTTTAGATGGAAATTATTCCCCCCCCCTCCCTTCTCCAGCATCCGCAGGCGCTCCCAGCCCTGACAAATGGCCCTGGGCGGGAGCCGATTGGCTCCGGGCCCCCCCCCGGCCAACTTTAAATTTCGGCCAAGGGCGCAGAGCCCCCAGCATCGCCTGCGGGCACCGGCCTCCGAGGAGCGCAGGTAATCCCCCGGGGCTGAGCGTGGGCGCGGAGCCCTCCACGGCTGGTGCTGTGCTACCAGGAGCTGCCCAGGATGCGCGCAGCCCTCCTCTGCCTCTGCCTGCTGGGTGCCGCGCTGCCCACGCCCGTGAGTACCGCGCTGCCCACCCCATCCAATACCCCATCCAATACCCCATCCAACACCCAATTAACTAACTCTCCCATTAACTACCCCGTTGAATACCCCGTTGAATACCTCATCATATACTCCAGTAGCTACCCTGCTAACTGTCCCATCAAATACCCCATTAACTACTCGGATTACCCCATCAAATACCCTGTTAACTGCCCCATTAACTGCCCCATCAAATACCCCATCCCATATCCTAATACCCTACTAACTACCCTATTAATTGCCCTATTAACTATCCCATTGAATATCCCATTGACTACCCCATCCAACACCCCCTCTAATACCTCCTCAAATACACCATTAACTACCCCATCGACCCGATCCAATACCCTCATACTCCATCAAATATCCCATCCAATACCCCTTCCAATATTCCATTAGCTACCCTGTTAGCTATCCCATCGACTACCCCTCTAGCTACCCCATCCAATACCCCAATACGCCATTAACTGCCCCATTAACTACCCCATTGATTACCCCATCCAATACTCTGTCTAATACCCCATCAAATACCCCATCAACTGCCCCATTAACTATCCCATCGAATACCCCTCCTAATACCCCATTAACTGCCCTATTAGCTATCCCATTGACTACCCCTCTAGCTACCCCATTGAATACCCCATCCAATATCCCATCTAATACCCTATTAACTACCCCAATGACCACCCCATTAACTATCCTACTGAATGCCCCATCCAATATCTCATCTAATACACCATTAACTACCCCAATGACCACCGCATTAACTACCCCATCCAATACCCCATTAACTGCCCCCTTAACTACCCCATCGACTATCCCATCGAGCGCCCCATTAGTGGTCCCGTTAATCCCCCAGTGCTGCAGGAGCAGAGCAGCAGCCCCGCTCAGACCCGCTTACCCCGCTTGTTCCCGGGCACCTCACCGTGCCCCATGGGCTTCGGGTTGCCCGGTGTGGCCACGAATCCCACTGGCGTTTTCCTGCCCGCAGGTGCCGCTGCCACCAGCCAGGGCGAGCGGGAACTGCGCGGGACAGCACCGGGTAGGTCGCACCCTGCCAAAATCCCATGGAAAATGGGGAAATGAGGCTGGGGGAGAAGCGAGGGAGGCGGTGGGAGCGGAACCCCATTGTGGGGAAGCTCCGCCACCCCCTTTAGGAGGAAATCATTGTTTTTTTGCCCCAGATTCTGCTGAGAGGCTGCAACACCAAGCACGGCTTCTACGTCTTCAAGTACGTGTACTCGTTTTCCACGCGGAGGAACCAGACGCAGATCAAGGTGAGCGGTGCCGGGGGTGGCCGCGGGACCCGGGGGTGCCGCCGCCGCCCCGCGCCCACCCTACCCGTGCCCCCCGCAGAAGGAGGAGGCCGGCGAGCAGAGCCCTGTCCCCAGCCACCGGCCGGGCGAGGAGGACGGGGAGGCCACGGGGCGAGGTGTCGGAGGCAGCTACGTGCTGGAGGACGGCTACAGCCCCGAGCCCGAAAACCGCAGCACCCTGGGAAGCGTCGGGGAGAGCCGTGCTCCGCACCTGGGTCCCGGCACCCGCGTGGGTCCCACCTTGGCCGGCTCGGAGGGCAGTGGCGACGCAGCTCCGGTGTTGGCGGAGGAGGCCAATGGCGGCGAGGACGTCCTCCTGCAGAGCACCCGCCCCGGTGGCCCCCGTGGAGACGGCGATGGGGGGGACGGGGGTGACGGTGCCGCGTGGGGGGTCCTGGTGGATGGGGCTGTGACGGGCGGGCTGGAGAGGGTCCCGGCCACCAGAGGGGCGGGGGACGAGGGTAGTGGCGAGGCCACCGCGCCTGGTCGGGGACAGGCAGGCGTCACACGTGTCACGGGGACGGGCGGCACGGCTGTCAGCTCTGTCACCCAGAAGGAGGAGGACGTCCGCGTGGACGCCGAAGGCGTGGACGCCTTCGCGTATGTCCCCGAGGCAGGCACCGGCGTCACCCGGGTCTCCCCGGAGGACGAGGTGAAGATCTTCATCGGGAGGGCCGACATCCGCGTGGGCGAGCGCGACGTTGCCCCGGGCAGCACCAGAGCCAGCAGCGAGGATGTCGTCGTCCCCACTGTGGGGACCGCTGGGTCTTGGGGACCAGCCACCACGGGCGTGGGGGACAGGGCCACCAGCAGCCTCGGGGGTGGCCGTCCTGCAGGTGCCGACGGTGCCGACGCCACCGTTGTCCCCAGTGGACAAGGGGTGGTGGCCCCCATCCCCGCGGGGAGCATCAGCGGTGACATTGCTGTCACTGCCGTGGTCGGCGGCCATGGGGGCGATGGCGGCAAGGTGAGAGGTGAGGGGCAGAGGCCCGGGGGGAGGCCCGTCCTCACAACTGGGGGTGCCGGTGGCCCGGCCTCCCCGGGGCTGACCACGGGGGACTGCAGCACCGCCGGCACGCCGGCCGGGCACGCGAGCAGCGTGGCGGGGCCAGGAGGCAGCGGGGAGGTGGGGACAACATCCCCAGCGAGGGACAGGGACAGGGCCCGGCCGGAGGGCGCCAGGCTGGGAGAGGCAGCGAGGACAGAGGCAGCGCTGTCGCCCAGCGGGGCAGGGTGGAGGCCGGGCCCCGGCAGAGCCCACGCAGGGGATGCCGCCGGAGTGCCGGGAGCCCCCAGGCTGCGGGGCAGCCCCCGTCCCCGGGCCCAGCGCCCCGGGGGCAGCAAGGCATCGGTGTCAGTGTCGGCATCGGCATCAGCGGGGGGCTTCGTCCGCCCGCGCGGAGGCCGGAGGCTGGGAAGCCTGGCGGCGCTGGAGCGCTCCAGGCAGCTGGACCAGGTGAGGCGCGCCGACGAGCTCCACCTGCGCGAGCGGGCCCTGTACAGGCTCGGTGGGGCAGGGGGCGGCCCCCCTGTACCCCCCGGTGCCCACCGCGGCCTCTGGAGCGCCGACAGCAGCCAGTCCTCCGAGGGGGAGCGAGGCAGCCGCAGCGGGAGCGGCGAGGAGGACGGGCTGGGTGGCAGGAGGGAGGCGGCGGGGTTCCACCACGGCCCCTCCGTGCCTCTCTGAGGTGCCACCGGCGCCTCGTGTCCCCCCCACCGCCACCCCAAAAATCGGCGATGTAACAAAATGCGCGCTCGGCGGTGTAGGGTAACAATATTCACACACCGGTGCAGAACGGAGAGGAAAGCCCTCCGGCGCGACGGAGAAATAAAAGGCATTTCTGTCACTAATTGTGTCACTGGTTGTGCGCCTCGCGTGCCGTGAGGGGGCCCCCAAGCAGCCCCCCCAGGCCCCGACTCATCCCCGTCCATCGCACGTCCTGTGCCGGCCTCCGGCGAGGGCTGGGCACCATCTAGTGGGAGAAGGCTTCTGGCGGGAGAGCAGCCAGGCGCGCACGGGACGTTCTTGGTTCGGGTAAAGGCCGAGCACGGAGGACAAACACCAACCGTGGGGGGCTCCCCGCGACGTTTCCCATCTCCGCACCATGGGGTGCAAGGGGTTTTGGTGGTGGTCTCAGCAGCAGAACCCCCTGAGTCTCGCAGACGTGAGCCGTCCCCGTGCCCTGCCGTGGTTGTGTATCCCCGGGGACACCCCGCTGCTGGTTTCGGGAGGACAGCGGCTTGTTTTAAAGCTGGGGGGACCCCAAAAGCATGAGACCTTGGCTCCGTGCCCGCCGAGCAGCTCTCCTTGCTGTTGTTCTCGGTCGCCTGCCCACGCCCTGCTAACGCAGAGAGGCCGGAGGAGCGCTGCCAATGGATGGCAATGGGGTTCAGGATAATTGTAATTAACACCCACCCCAGCTCCTGGAGGGCGTGGAGGTGTTTTTATGCACTGAAGGGCTCCCACCTGCCCCGTGCTGGGGCTGGTAGGGAGAATTAAGCTCTCTCCTGCCCCTGATGGAGTCGGTGTGGTGGGCAGAGGGATTCGGGGTTTCCTGGCACCATCAGGGGACGGAAGAGGCTTTGCCACGCAGCTCCGCTCTTGGCAAGCTCCTTGCACGAAGGACAGGAGAGGTGAGGACAAGGCAGGCAGCAGGGACGCTCGTTGTCCAGAACCAGGCTGGCCTCGGGAATTCTGCAGGAGCATCCCATATGTACGTGAGGATTGTCGGAACCGGTGTTTGGCCACAGGTTTCACAACAGCCTGGGATCACAAAGGGGTTTGGTGCGTCAAGCAGAGGTTCGCAAGCACGCGCGTGTGTTGCAGCGCGTGTTTACGCGTTGGAAAGTTGCATTTATAGGCCGGGGGACCGAGCTGCTCCCCGCGAGCCAGCTGTCATTATAGGGCACGGCAGCCCTGCCCAGACCACTGCCTTAAACAGGAAGGCAGAGAGACGTCTGCCCTGCCTTCGGTTCTGCAAACCAAACCCGTCACAGTGTTTGGAGTTGCACAAACCGTAGCTCAGAATAACCCCGTTCTTGTGCTTCGGTTTGTATTTGCAATTATACCTTGCGGCAGGAAGAAAACCATGTTAATTACATTTCACAGAAGACACGTTCCTCTTCTGCTTTCCTAGACTGTCCTGCCGGGAGAGCACTGTGTTGAAATAAAAACACAAACAGGGCAGCCAGCCGCTGTTTTCATTGGAAAGCCCCATTTCCCCCTGCCACTCGCTGGAGCAGGCTCTGCTCGGAGGAAGAGATTTCCTGGAGAGTAACAGCTGAGCAACCTGCAGGAAGAGCTGCTCCTGCGGGGCACTGCACTCTTTCCCACCTCGGTTTTGGCATTTTTAGCGCCAGGACATACAGCACAGGTGGGCTGGGGGCTAGAAGAAATGTAGTAGGATGCCCCGTGTGGGGCTGAAAGGAGGAAAATTAAGCCAGAGATGTGCAACGAAGGTGCACGGTCTTAGAAGCGAGCCACGTGCAGTGCGCTTGCAAACAGTGCACTTGCTTGCAGTGCATCTGCCGGACAGCAGGATTTGGCCCGACACGGGCTGTCGGGCTCGGCTTTCTGGTGCCCCCGCTAATTGCTGTGGGGCAGCGGGTGCAGACGGGCTAATTGCCCGCGGGCCATGCGGTGGTGAAACAGGAGCAGCCCTGCTGTCTGAGGCTTCAATTTGCAGCGTCTGCGCAGCCCACGGAGCAAAAAGCCGCCCGGCGTGCATGTGCGAACGCAGCTTTTCTCCCCCAAAGTCTATGGGGAAGGCTTCCGGTTAGAGTTCAAAACCGATGGCCACAAAACGCAATTAGTTGGCCAGGTTTCTGTCTTTTTCTGCTGTTCTGCACCCGTGTTGTTTGCTCTCAGTGTCCATGCCGATGGGAAATCAGTGCGCTAAGAGATGCGTGGGCAGTGCGGAGCCAGGAGCTGATGCACAACGGCAAATGATGCTTGCGCCAGCTCTCTTATAGCCGGCTCCTTTCTTTCAGACCTTACCCAGGACGAGATAACTGCGTGATCAGCAAGGAAAAGTTTGTCCTGTGCAGCAGCACGGCGAGGTCGGGCCCGTGCAGAGCCGTGATGAACGTTACCGAGGCTGGAAGCGACCCGAGTCACACGCTGTAACGTCGGGGTGGGAAGGGCTGGTAGCATGGAGCTGAATGAAAAGCGAGTTCAAAGGGTGGTTTCCATTTCTTGGTATTCTGGTGCTACTGTGTTTCAGTTATAGTTGTGTTTGGTGGTGGAAAATCTCCGGCATTCCTATCATTTTAAGAGCCCAGACCGTCCGTCAGGCGTGCCTTTGGACAAGGGTGACCTGGCTGGAAAAGCAGCAGTGCTGCATCCCAGTGAAACTCACAGTGCTGGCCAAAAAGCCGCGGGGAGCGTTCTCTGCGCAGCCCACCTCGTCCTGCCCGTGCTCCTGAGAGCCGGTCCCACCGCGTGAACCTGGGAAATGGGACGGATGCTGCCTTACACCGCAGGTCAATGCTCTCGTGCCCTGCCGCTGCCCTGCGCTCCGACGGGAGACCAACCGCGTCCCGAAAAACATCCCCGCTTCCTCCCGTTGTCTGATCGATTGCTTAGATGTGAGCTGGGCTGCGTTTCGACATCAGTTATTTTGGGTATGGCAGATCAAGTTTCTCCATACAGAACGGATGTTGCTTCCCAAAATTGCTTGTCATCCTCTGTGCTCACATTTTCCATGGGTGAGCAGAAGTCACTTGACTTCTTGGTGATAAACAAGGCTCCGTGAGCAAACTGCAGTTCTGGCTTGTTATTTATTGACCGGTAACGTTGTTCCTAATGCAAAGATTCCTGATGTTGCATACGCTTCTCCAGAGCTGGCTGCTCCTTCTTGCTTTTTGCTTTCGAGCCTGCTCATTAACTGAGTTTCCTTTCCTCTAGTTAATGTATAGCTACAGCGCGCTTCCTGCTTTGCATCCATACGCCAACCACAGTTTGCCATTTATTCTGCCAAATTTATAGCTGCAAGCTCAACCGATAATCTTTCTAGGTAGCCACTATGAATTATGTGCAAAATGTTATTTCCTAAATCTGGATGTGATTATCTTTTTTTTTTCCTCCCCAAAAACCCTCCCTTCCTGAGGGCGCTGGAAAGCAAGGAAGGGGAGCAGGGGCTTGCCCAAAGCGCTGGTGCCCCTTCCTGCGTGGCGGGCTGCTGGGGGAGCAAGTGTGCAATTAGGACAACGAGTCTGCCCCTTGAGTTGCTGGATGGCAATATCCCTCTCAGGTGCGAGTGACTACTTCCCGTTCCGTCAAAATATATATATATATTAGAAATGTAATCAGTTAACGCAATTATATGCAGAACACGAGGAGGAAGTGCTGGGTGCGAGGGATGCTCCCTCCCGGCGCATTGCTTGCTCGTTGTATCGGAAGCATTTGCCCTAATGCTAATTAAAACAGGTCGCCCTGACGAGCAGGAGGTGCCCTGCCTTTCCAGCCCTGAGCCGCCGGCGGGGAGCCTGTCCCGACTCAGGCAGGACGCCTTGACCCTGGCCTGATGGTTTTCGGTTCCCCCGCAAAATCAGATCAGCCTCTCTGCCAAGCTGCTTCCTCTCCAAACCCAGCCCGCAGCTCTCTGATTTCCCCTCACCGGGCCCACGAGCGGCTTTTCCTCCCACTCCGCGCACGGTGCCCGGGAGAGATGTTTGCTTTCGCGCTGACTCAGTGCTGCATCCGACCCCTTCCCACCGCAGCAGCCCCAGACCGAAAACCAGGAAAACTGCTCATAAAAAGCCCGAAACCACGCGAAAGCAGGGTGGTTTCTGGTGCGCAGCCCAGGCTGGGTCTGAGTTCAGGTTCAGTGGCAGGGTGCCGGCCCATCCCAGCAGATGCAGACAAGGGGTCTCGCGTGCAGGTAACTGCGTAACGCCTGGCACCGCTCCGGATCACCGGGTCTGTGCCAGCCCCTGCTAGGCTGCCCTGTCAAGTGTTTGCCTCCGGTTGCGGCTAGCAACCTTTTTTCGGGGGGCTCTCTTCTCTTGGGCCCCCACAAGCTCAGGGTGGCTCGCTGTGCTTTGCCAGCACAGGGGTGCTGCGGTGCCCATCCAGAGGTCCCCGCGCTGGGTGTCACGGGCATCTCGTGACTTTCCATTGGTTTTGCAACGTAGGGCGAGAAGATGCTGTTCTTTCCACTCCTGTTGTGCACACGCGGGCGTTTCCATGAGTGTCCTCTCTCCCCGGGAGGAGAGAATTGCACGGCGGGGATAGGAAACAGGGATGCTGAGATGGCAGGGGAGGGGGAGAGGGAAATGGCTCATCACCGCCTGTTTTGCAATACTTGCTCAGAAAGTAGTCCTCTGCGATGCTGTTCCTACAGCTAGGTTGCCCTCAGCACTCGGATGGCGAGGCCTGAGCGGGCGGGCTGGTGGTGGCTTTTTGGGGAGCGCACGGAGGATTTAAGCGCGCATCCCCTGGGCTTTCCCCAGAGCCGGAGCCCGCTTTCAGCGGGGTTTGGGCTTTGGGGCCAACACCTCCAGAGAGCTGCTTCAGCCCAGCCCCATTGGGGTGCTGCGAGTCTCGACCCCCAGCTCTCAGGCAATTGCTTTTTAGGGGTTACGTACACCACAAAACGGCAGAGTCGCGCAAAAATCACGCGCAGCCTGTATGCCTTCCACGAGTCGCGTTTGTTTCTAATAGCACCTCAGACTATTTCCTAAATTTTCCAGAGGAAACAAACGCAATTCTTTTCCTGTCCGTTCGGGGCTGAAGCACAGCAGCACCGCAGCGTCTCTGCTCTGCTCCTCGCACTGGGAGCTACATGGACGGGAAAACTACACGGCCCCTCCGTGCTGGTGCAGTTCCTGCAGCCGCCCCGCTGACTTCGGTACTAAAGCACGTGGATTTCAACAGGGAAAAAAGATCCGGAAAAGTTGATTTTCCCTTTTTTTATTGTTTTTTTTCTATCTGGCTTTGAAAGCCGAGGGAGGAGACTTGGGTAGTGCTCCATTTTAGGAAGCTACAGACAGCTGGGCTGTATTTAGGCCGTGGTAGGAGCAGGCTCTTGGCTCTCCCGGAGCTGTAATCTGGCTGAGGCCGTCCAGCCTCGCGGACTCGTGGGCCACAGCTGTGTGGCAGCTCCTCAATTTTTTTTGTTTTTTTTTAATTCCTCTGTTTTCCAAAGCTGATCTTGAGAAGGCACTTGAGACTGCGAACAGGTAGCAGCGAGTCTCAGAGGTCAGGAGCAAGCCGGCGGGCTCTCCTTGTGCAGGGCGAGGAAATGCCAGAGCAAAGCCTGCGCTGTCTGTCAAACTTTGGCATTTTCTAGTACGCTGGCTGCTTACGTCTGGGTCATTTCCCAAAAAGTCTGTTTTCTGTCCCGATCCATCACCTCTGGGCTGGTCTTGTGCCTGGAACGGCGAGGGCTGGCGCTGGGTACATGGGATGCTGAAATCCCCTCTGGTGCCTGACCAAGGGTTACACAGGCATCCAAGCGGCATGGCAGAACAGAAATGTTGTCACCAGGTGTATTTAAGCATCGGGTGTCGTAATACGCAGGCAGGTCACAGGCCCCCGCGTTGTTCTGCAGTGGCCCCGTCACTCCACACAACATGGTAGCGGTGCAAGAATGTTTTGGTTTTCATCTGTTTTTCATAGAAACCGGCATTTTCCAAGCCTGACTTTCTCTGGGACGCTCTTGCTGCAAAGCAGTTGTTTATAAGAGCGCTGCCAAGTTGGGGTTTCTTGGGTTTTCTCCTGGACAGCATTCTTAATGCTGCCGGAGGAATTAACCTCTCTGTCCCAGCCTGATCTCTGCTCCGGTCCCAGAGCGCAGCTGGAGCTGTTGCTCAGCCGGAGCTGTTGCTCAGCCCGATGTGCGGTAAAGGGAGCCCGTGGCAAGTAGGAAGCCCAGGCCGGCTCGTAGCCAGCGGACTGGCGGCTGCGGGACGGCAGAAGGCGAGTGGGGCTAAGGTGGGAAACATCCGCAGGGACGGCTCTCCTGAAGGAAGGCGTCACCTACCTGCAAGAACTGTGCTCTGCACGGGCCCTGGCGGCTCTTGCAAGCCCAAACCCTGTGCCCTCCCGAGCCAGCTGTTTCTGCTGTGTTCCAGAATTTGGGGTTTTAACGCGGGAAGTGAAAATGGTGAGAGTCCCCCCCCTTTCTGCTCCGCTTGTTGCTTATCTCTGACGGGACAAGGAGCGCTGCCTCTTACCGAGGCGCAGGAATTTCTCAGCCGGGCAAAACGATTTACAGGATGAATAACCACATAATGACAGGCATGAGACGAGTGCTAAATTTACTACAGCTCTGTACCAGCTGATCTTGCATAAAATGAAGCTCTTTAGTAATAACTGTCGCTTCACGTCCTGCTAGACTAAGGACAAGCAGCCGTTCTCTCACAAAATGAACGCCTTCAGTGATGTTAGGCAGCAAAATCAAACATTAGCCGGGGGTCAGAAATGAGGAGAAAGATAACGGCTTTGGGACAGCTGTGAATATTTTGCCCTCTAAAAGGGCTACTTGGAAGGTTTTTCTGTGCTTTAACGACCCGTCGCCCATCAGCAGAGCCGACACACTGCTCGGTGAGTGGCAGATGTGGAATTTCATCCCGAAGTGTCCCTTGGTTCCCAATACTAGTCATGACACTTCTTCAGCCAGAGCTGCTTTTTTTTTCTTTCTTTTTTTTTTTTTGCGTTTGATATGTACCTGGAATTTGGCCCTTGGAAAGGGTCGTGTAGCAGGTTCAGTGCAGCAGGCAGCTGGAGCTGTGACTCAACTGATCCAGCTGAAAGAGTGAGTGAAACTGGAAAGGACCCAGAGGGGATGCTACTGAATAGAAACGGAGAGAGAATTTCGGGTAATGATGCACAAACCCTTTTTGATTAGCGTATCGGTGGCTCTTGTATACCTTTCCAAACAAGTTACTGGAAGCAGAAAGCCTAGTGAGACAGACTAATATTATTATTATTTTTTTGACCCTGTTCAGACTGTAAAGGCAGAAAGCTGTGTTCTGCGCCCTGCCTTTGCAATTCCTGTTGCAAGATGTATACTGCTGAGCAAATCTGAATGCCTTTTTGGGGAGCTTTATGTTCAGGTCTTCCTGCAGGCATTACGAATCCCTACCCCTTACGGAACAGGGCATGAAAGGTTTCTGGGAAACAGGGCTCTGCTGCCTCACAAAAGGAGGACGGATGTGCCCTGAGGTCCTCCTACACGATACCAACTGCTGTGCATTCAACAGACCTGCTGGTTAATGATCTTGCCCATAAGTAATGTTTTAACCATAGAGTGGCTTTTGTTTGCTTCAAAAGCCACAAAGCCGAGGAGGAAGTGTAGGAGAACGTGGGCAGGACGGTGGCCAGGAGCCTCATGACCTCAGCTTTTTCCGCCACGCAGGGATTGGTGGCCGGTCTCTGGGACAGGGTTTAAATTCCCCGCGGTCGCAGATGCCAGGCAGTCAGGGACGAGGGGAGAAAGCCAGAGCCTCTTGCAGCCAACGGGTGGGAGCTGCTGCTGGGATCACCGAGAGCCCTCCTGCCGCAGCGGACTCCTCCAGCACCAGAAAAGGTAATTTTTCTTTTGCTTTTTCACCTGATGCGTGCCGTTCTGTCCGTAGCTTCAGGCGAGGAGAGCTTCCAAAGCTGCATCTCTGTGGGAAAAGGTCTGCTTTTAGAGGAGGAAGGTGGTTGCTGAAGCAATACAAGGTACCACAAATAAAATCACAGCTTTAAAGCTGTGTGCTGATATAGAGATAAGGAGGTTACTGAAAACCCTGAAAGATTCCTTCCGCGTGTAACCACAGCCTTGCAGTATCCCAGTTTCTCCCAGCAGGCTTGCAGTTGGTGCTGCACACTGCTGAGCGGATGGGACGTGTACCCTTCTCTGTGTACCTCTTGCAACTGCAGTAACACAGAGCCCTGCTTCATTGCCAGCCTTATTAATGCGTTTCAAATGTCTATAGTAGCCTTTCTTTCCTGCTATGATTTACTAAAGTTTTAAATGCCTCTCGTTCATCACTGAATGGGCTTGGTTTCTCAGGGATGTTGTTTATCCTGGGAACTGGTCTGTCAGCGCCAAAATTTACTGCACCTCAGCACTCATCCTGGTTTCATTGGGGTCATTTATTAAGTTGCTCAAACAGCAATATGAGCAGCTATTTAACTTCACCTCTTGCTTGGAAATGCAGGTTGTTCTGTTCAAACTGCTGCAGGGGAAATGAAGGTCTGTCCATAAAAGCAGTTTATGTTCACGTAAACTGAACTCACTCACAGCCACTCTAGTTAATAATTCTGAAAACTAGTTTTAAAGTAACTGAAAAACAAATCCGAGCTGGGTTTGTGTCATCCTGTCTCTTGATGAAACGATGTTAACCTGATGATGACAAACCCTCGCTGACCTGTATAGCACCTCATTTTTCATAAAGCTTGTCCTTTTGCAGCTGCCAACCGGTAGAGGATAGAAGAGGTCTGCTTGTCCTCTCGGTGGGGCTGCCCTCCCCGCGGCTCAGCACTTCTCAATATCCGCTTTTAAAGTTCTTGTAGCTTTTGAGTTGCTAAGTCATGGCAAAACCAGCTAGCTAGGGGGGCAGAGGAAAAAGATTGACATGGGCAGGCTGAATCCTTTGTAGAGAGTTGCCCTCGGCATAGTGAAGAACACCAGGAGAAGGAAAAAGGCCCTGGTGTTTTTTGTGGAAGTTTACCTTGCTGACTCACTGTTACAAAATATTTTCCAGGTAAAACATCACAATGAAGGTGGCAGTTCTTTGTGTATGCCTTATGAGCGTCGCCGCTGCGTGGCCAGTGAGTAAATCATAAATGTGTATTAGCAATTGCTTGTGTATTTTCTGTGCACTTTAGCAAGAAATTAATACTCACAAATGCCTTTTCTCTTTCCTCCCTTCAAGGTGAGTAAATCCAAGCAGCATGCCATTTCTGCCAGCTCCGAAGAAAAATATGTAAGCTCCTTTTGTCCTCCTATTCTGTCTGTTGTCTTTAATAAAGCCATTCTGATTTATGCTACTACACACTAGTGTGGCTTGGATAACAATGTCTGGTGTTAGAAGAGCACTGTAATCCAGTTCCTGTGAATTTTGGAGTGGTGTGAGCAAATGATAATCATCTTGTATAGAGCTATTTGATTTGTACCCCAGCACTAGCTACTAAATTTGTAAAATCAATTATTTTCTCTGGGAATCAGCTACTGCATTTAGCTTGGGGTCTTGATGGTGAGGGAGATAAAGCGCTGTGGGGAAAAGGGCCTGAGAGTGAGCAGAAACCACGGTGTTTAGATATAACTCCAAATGTCACGGAAATGAGCTGGGGAACCTGATCTGAAACTCCGCAGGCTCTGCCACAGCTATTTGTACAGGTGCATCTGCTGTACTGTACTGTTTGGGTCTAATGTTCAGCCGGGGTCGTGGCTTGTTCCCAGTCCTCTTCCTGCTGCCGGGAACGGTTGAGGACGCATCCTGTGCGAGAGGAGCACGTGCTGCAGCTGCCACACACAGATCGCATGGTGCTGGCAGCTTTGCTGGCTCCGCTACGCTCCTCTGTGGATTAAAGCCTCCTTTTTTCTCCTGAAGGACCCCCGGGGCCATCACTCGCACAGACACCACCACGACCACGTGAATTCTCAGTCTCGAGAGCTCCTGGAGCACCCGCAGAATGACCTGGCGTCGCTTCAGCAGGTACACCCGGCTGGCCGGGGGAGAAAGTGCGGCGTCTTTCGATGCCAAGCCTTGTGATTTAGGATTAAAGAATAGCGAGCTTGTTTGTCAGCGCTATTGCATGTGCCTGTGTGTGCTAATAGCGAGTGTTCTGTTGCTTTCAGACTCTTTACTCTTCAGAAGAAAATGCTGAAAATGCCCTGGTACAACCGGTAAGTGTTTTGTAAATGCCAGCCGAGCGCTGCACGGCAGCCACTGCATAGCAGTACTCGCTTTCCTCACCCAAATGCAGCTCTGGTGGTAACATCTCTCTCTAAATAAAGCAAGGCTTCAGGCAGGATGAGGCAAATTCAGAGCAATTCGTGCACTGAGGTCTGCAACAGCGCCTAAGCGCTGGGTTAGCAGGAGGGACGCGGCTTGGCACGCCTCGGTGTGCGTCGATTTGCCTGATGCACGCTAAATGCTTTCCAGCACTTTCCTGATGTGCCAAGCAAGAGCCGCGAGGCTGTGGATGACGACGACGACGACGATGACGATAATGATTCCAATGACACCGACGAGTCTGATGAGGTCGTCACGGGCTTTGCCACGGACACACCAGTAACAGCACCCTTCCCTCCCTTCCCTTTCACCCGCGGGGACAACGCGGGCAGGGGTGACAGCGTGGCATACAGGATGAAGGCCAAAGCCAGCATGGTGAAGTCGAGCAAGCTCCACAAAGCTGCCAGAAAGGTGAATAGGGCTGTGCAGCGGGTTACTGGAAAAGGGTGGTGAAGATGAGAAGGGAGATATTATCTTGTGGGAGTCAGCTGTGAGAAGGATTGGTGAGGGGAAAGGTAGGTGTCACCGGAGGGGTGTCTTTCCTCTCCTGGACACCCCCAAGTCAGCAAGGGCTGGGGACATGCAAAGGCAGGAGCATAGCCTGCTGCTGCGAGCAAGGCGATAACGCCGGTTGTGCTGTTGTGATGTGCTTGCACAAAGGCAATCTGAGGCCAGGGTCAGGCTTGAGTTTCTCATAATGTGACCGGTTTGTGCAAGTCCACGCTGCCTCAGAGCAGAGGCGCAGCACGCAGGCTGTGAGCCTCCCAGGGGCCACCCAGCACAGCTCGCTCTGGCGCGGCACTGCAGCACACTGCTGATGGCTCTTCATCTTCCCTCTGTGCCACGCAGCTCATCGCGGACGATGCCACAGAGGAGGATGAGAGCGCCCTGCGTGGGGACAGCCAGCAAGTGGGGCTCTGGCGGCAGGAGCTGGCTGCCCACCGTGCCCCGGGG
>VXAA01000622.1:50507-99977 GCA_013399115.1 Anseranas semipalmata
GGGGCGGCGGAGGCGCCGAGCCGCCACCAGGTGCCGCCCGACAGCGCCGCGCCCCACCGGGCCGCCTGGGCCAAGCGGCTGGCGCGGCGCCTGCGAGGTGAGAGCCCCGGCGGGCTGCCCCCGGTCCCCACCTCCTTCCCCTTCTCCCCCGTGCTTCTCCTCCCCGCCGCCTCGTCCCCACCGGGTGCACCTCCGCACGGCTCTGCTCCCGCCCCGGGCCCTCGCCCTGCCTGCTTTCAGGGTAAAAGTGGCCGGGGAGTCGTCTGGATCCAGGGTTCCTGTGAGAGCCCCCTTGCTTCTTTGTGGAAGGTTGAAATGTCAGCAGCAAGGCATGAGGATTTTCAGTGGTTAAGGGTCAGAAAATATGTTTATAAAGCCGCAGGAAAAATAAACTGTATTTATAAATTAAGCCTTCTTACAAAACATGGGTTTTTCTGAAGTGATGGACGGTAGCGTTATCAGCAGAAGTGTCGAAACACACGTGATTTTAAGCAGGGACTTGTAAAGCAGACTATTTTGTGTCTTTTACGTCTTCACTTGTTTTTCACGTGCATTCAAAAGTCGTTTGCTGTTACGTTTTCTCTCACTTCAGCTGTCTCTAACCAAAATAAATCCTTCTGGATCGTTGCGGTGTTTTACCTGGATGCAAGTCAGACTTGCAGAGGATCTTTGCAGCAGGTATTAGTGGGAGACCGTTTCAATGAATTAAGTCGCTTTATAATGGGAGACCAGAATGCCCAGGCAAAAAAATACAGGTGATAATTGTGCGTTACGTACTAACTGACAGTGCTCTGTTTGGAGTCTGCAGTGGTGTCTTTAGCTTAGTGAGTCTCTGAGGTATATAAATGCCTCGGAAAGGAGCTGCTTAACACAAGAAAGTGAAGTCCTTGTATAAAAATGTGCAGCTAAAGAGGCTGTTCAGGGCTCCCTTCCTGCTGGCTGCCAACAAGAAGGAATTCCCGCATGTGCTTTTAGCTGCAGTGAAAAGTAGCATTTCTTGCACGGGAGGTGGATGTGACAGCGCCTTCGTGATGACAACAGCCCTGGCTTCGGCAGGAATACTCAAAGCACATTATCTGCATTAGGACTGCTTTTGGTGTTGGTTTCCGAGTTGTTTTGAATCTGAAGCCAGAGCTAAATACCCTGTGATTTGGGTAAGGTCAGAGTACTCTGTAGATGGAAGGAAAGTCCCAACTTGGGACTGGTTGGCTCAAGGCACAGGACTTGGTTTTAGTATGCTTTTTTTTTTGTCAGTATTGTTTTTTCAAGGCCATTCATGTATTTTCACCTAGTCCAGCGGAGTGAGCAGCAGTGCCAAGAGGAGTTGTTCGCTTGGGCTAGAACAGGTGGTTTGGGAGCTGATGCGCATCCGTAACTTGAACGTTTGATTTCTGTTTCCGGGCCAAAAGACGAGGACCAGCTTTGATATGGTAGCGTTACACAACTGGTGTCGTTCTCTTTCCGCTACTGGGTGTGAGCCAATTCATCGAGTGTGTGCTGTGTGGAAAATGGTGCAAAGTTCCACCTTCTTGCCCTGCAAGAAAGCAAAAAGAACTATTTTCAATAATGGCTGTGGACCACGCTGCCTCTTGGCGTTTGTCTTCTATTTTTAGCTGTAAAGTTAAAAAGAGCTGGTTTCATGTCCTAGGAATGTTCAGAGCAGATTTATTCCTGTGGTTAGCATCCACAGTGTCTGTTGATTTCTGACCTGCGTACGCTTTGTGCTTACAGGCAAGTGCAGCCGGCGGTGCTGGAGGAGACAGGTTCGTTTCTGGCTCCTTCACAACGAGAACGTTGTTGCCATTAATTTTACAGGTGCAGGAAATGACTTTTGTGCCACGGGGGCCTGCACTTGCCTGCTGTGTGGTAACGAACCTTCTCTGGAGAACGTGATCGCTGTGGGCTGCGTAGCGAAAGGGACGATTTGGAGCCCGAAATTGACACGCGATAACTGACACAGGATAAATTGACACTTGAAGGATAAGTGACAAAGAGAAAACCCAGGTTTTAATGTTGGAAACAGCACTCGGCAGTGCTCTTGACAATTCGTGTATAACCACGAGGACCTTTGAAAACTGGAATATGGCAAACTTAGTTTTATTTGAAGACACCTGGAGGAAAGTTAGCATAGATCTGTGTAATGAAATGCCACTTCACTAGACAGGATGCAACACAAGAAGGATTAATCCTTTGGATGTCAAGCAGGATAAGCAGGTTGCCGTGCATCAGCTGAGTGATGTTAAATGGCAGCTTATGTTTTGCTCGCTGTCGGTTGTGAAATAAAAATGCGAGCGAAGAGGATTGCAGGTATTGGGATTTTGGTAATTGCAGCCGTCAGGGAGACTCTACCAGGAGTTTCTAAGCGAAGAGGAACTCTGCTGCTTACGATTACCTGTCTCGTAGTTTCCTGTCTATGGGGCTTCTTCTCGAATTGTAACGCAAGTCTCCATGAAGTGGCTTTAGTCCCTCTGCCTTGGCAGATCTCTCCAACAAGCATCCCAGCTGCCTGGGCGAGAGGAGGGTGGCTGTTCATCCCACCTGGGGAGGGAGTCACCAGAGGTTTTGATGGATAAGCGTAAGGTCCGTTTCCAGAGCCGGGCTGCGAGGGTAATCCTCCATCAGAGCTGTGCGTGGCCACCCGGCGTTACTGCGTCCTCGTGTGCGTCAGTGCCAGGTTGTGGACGTGGAGGTTTGCTTGAGAGGTTTTCCTGGTTATTGTTAAATGGAAGTATCAAACGCCATTCTCTGTCGGTCATTAATTGTGATAAAAATCATCAGATTGGTACCGAGGTGAGTTAGTACTGGCTCCAACAGTAGTAAGGAATGCGAACTTCTAATTGAGCGCGAGGTGGTTTTGTTGTTTGGGAGGAAGAATCCTGCGTGCATTTAGATGCATCTGAAACCATATTGTAATACAGCAGAAATGGGAATACGGTATGGGTTTGCTAAAAATGTGGCAAGTAACGAATGCTTCAAGCTAGCTGTCGGGTAAATCCAGAGTTCATTTAACAGAAAGAGCATTGTGTGATCTCTGGTGCTGTGTTTTGTTTTTTTTTTGCCTCATATGCAACTTTCTGTTCTTTGCTGACTTGTAACAATTTTCTAAAAGGGCAGAAAAGAAGCTTGCAGGCTTGCTCCACATTTCTTGCTGGTGAGTAATGTGCTGACAGCGGGGCCGCGGCTCTCTCGCCAGCTCAGCTCACTGGCTGCTCCAGCCTTTCCTTCCCCTCTTCCACAATGTTTTCCCGTCTTATTATGAGGGTTGCTAGTGCAACGTACTGCTGGATTTGTTGGGTTCTGTGTTATTAGCAACTCCGTAAATGTTCCCGGTTTTGTGTTTCTGTCTTCCTGAATGAGCTAATGGCGAGGATTTGGCATTTTGAGTAGCAAAGCTGCAGTCCTTATCTGTAAATTTTCAGACTTAGCCTTAAAGGGCAGCTTTGGAAATGTTCTTTTTTTCTGGGGGCTGATGCTAGTGAAGGGTGTATTAACCAGTCACAGGGTATGAACAGAGAAATTCCCTGAAGGTAGCAATCCTGGACTGAGCATCAGCAGCTGTTCCCAGCTTTTCTCTGTTCCATATTAGGCACAGGAAATAAGCATGGTAGTTACTAACTGCTTTCCACTCTCACGCGCTTGTTTCTGTGAACAACTCCATTTAAAAGCCCTTTTTGCTTTTCCTCACCCTTTTGGAAGCACTGAGCACCGTCCAGTAAGTTCTCTTGAGGTAATAACGCGCAAATGGCTCTAATGCAGTCGTCCAGTTTGACAGCTCAGCAGCCCCCGTCACGAAGGCTGTTGCTAACTTCTGGCTGTGGAAGAGCCTGCAGCAGACGTGACCCGGGTGAAGCTCTCAAAGCCATTCAGCTAATTGTGTCACTTGTGCATCCAGTATCAGCCCCCTGTGTGTGTGCATCACTGTGTGTGCTTTTCTTGAAAGGTCTGTGGGGCACAAGACTCATGGAGGAAAGCAACACCAGCAGAGAGCGGTATCTGAGAAGTGTGCTGCGGGAGCTGATCACATACATGATTTTCCTCGTGGTCCTGTGTGTCCGTAAGTACCGCTCAGCACGAACGCGTGCGGTCCTGTACCGCTTCCTCATGATTCCAGGGCGAAGGCTGCTTAATTAATGGGCCTTGTAGAGGCAAATATTTGGAGTACCTCTTTCTCTTGTTTTCATACTTGGACTGTTGCTTGAGATTGGAAATACTGACACTTTCTGTGACTTGGGTTTCTGAATCTGTAATCAGGATGATCGCGTTCTTACTGTTTTTAGCAAACGTTTTTTTAATGTAGTTCCACATTGCGGTGTAATGCTTCTGCTATGCATTTTGAAATCACTCAACAGAACTATTAATTGTGAAAAGTAAAAGTTGGTCATCTAGAACAAAAACTACTTGTTATGTGCAAGTGCATGAGACACCGCTGTCCGATTCAGGGTTTGCCATCCTACTGACCAGCTAGAGAGGAAGCAGAATGCAAAGCTCCACCTACTTTTTAAAAGATTATCATTTTATTTGGCTTTTAAGTAAGTGACTGGTTTTAGGTAGGTGCTTGGGAGTCCACACAAGATACTATTGGTCTATTTTACTAAAGACAGACTTGGTACAGAAGTGGGGAGCTTGATGGATCTCCAGCCTAATACACATAACATTCTTGGACCCAACGTGGAGTTTGAGGGCAGTCTGAACTGCGTTTGCTGTTCTTTTCTCAGCTTGAAGAACCTTAGAGATGCTGGGGCACAGATTGTATAGGATGTTTGCATAACAATCAGCAAGATAAAACTTACTGTGGTGTTGATGAAATAGATGTTTTATTTGGTTCTTAGTGAGAATAACAACAAAATCTGTATGTGTTAGGTTACCGTGTCTTGGTGTGTTTCAAGCCCCCAGTTTTTAGCATGGGCAGTTCTGTTCTAAATGCCAGCAATGTCAATGACTTTCAAGCTGTTATTTATAATCAGCTGTAACAGGACAAGGTGCTGTTTTTACTTCTGGGGAATGAAAACCTTGCTTTTTTTTTTTTTTTCCCAAAGACAAACAAACAAAAAACCAGCTCTGAGGGCAAGTGCCTTGCTTGTCCAGAGCAGAACTACTAAAACAAAACCAAAAAAAACCCAAACCACAAACCTTACTCAGCTGACACAACTCACACCTGTTTTGGTGATGTACTGCGGGAATGATTGTGCGCTAACTATCACGTTTATTTCCTTCCTGAGACATTTCAGAGTGCTTGGTGCAGGTTTATGGACAAGGGAGTGTAAGCGTTTCATGAATGAAAACAGATTTGTCTTCAGTGGGAAAAGTTTGCTTACAGATTGTTCACAATTTGTTCTGATATAGAAAACATTTTTGGTAACAGAACGTGGGCAAAAATATAATATGTCACATGTTTACGGATATTGCTAACTCATTAAGTTTTTTTTAAGTACCATCGTTGTTAATTTTACAGTTAAGCAATAACTATGGGACAGGCTGGTCTTTGGTGTCGCACTCCTTAGGAGGGTGCTTTCTGCTGCTGGCAATCTTTGTACTCGTTTTTGAGAGAGCATATTCAGAGAGAGTCCAGGTATTGCACAATCCAGTCGCACATGCAACGTGCCACAGCAGGAGACGTTTATTAAAAGTAGTTGTTGTTCTCCAGTTGCTAAAGAAAACATGCTTTCTTCCCTGTAATAAAATATTTCTGTAAGTTTGTGAAAACTGACTAAGATCTGCTCTTTCAGGCTTCTCTGGGTTTTAGCCTTGAGAAGGTTTTAAGTATTTATAGGCAGTAGCAGTGCCAGTGCCAAGACTGCTCTCAGAAGCCATCTTGGCTTTGTATGTTATTTCATAACTTATGCTCTGTGGTCCTCAGCCTTGTGCTTGGTTTTTGTAGAAGCATTAATAACAGAGTGAGGCGTGGGAAGGAGAGCTGCGTATCTTAAACTGATCGATTGATCCGTTCTTCCCTGCTTCTCATATGGCAATCGCACTGGACAAACAGTTGCTGCTTGGTGTGGGTTTTGTTCTGAAGCTTAGACCTTTCAGTGCAGAATCTATGCAAGTGCAACCTGATGCATCCAAAACAAGCCAGTAACTACTCTTCGTCTTTTTCTCCCCCCTTCCCAAATCTTCTGCAGTGACTTACGGGACAGTGAGTTCCAGTATGTATTATTACACGAGGGTTATGTCGCAGCTTTTCCTGGAAACACCTGTATCGAAAATGGAGAAAACTGACTTCAAAACGTTGTCCACAATGGACGACTTCTGGAAGGTAATATTAAAAACAAATTATTACCTTGCTGTTGCTGTCATTTGTTTCTCCTGTCATGGCCTGTAGATTCCATCTGCAGGCTCTTTTTTTCTAACATGACGGGATTGTGCAGGAAGATTTCTTTGTCAAAGCGATGGAACAAAGTTGGCTTTCACTGTGTGAAGGTAATGCTAGACTAGGTAATGCTAGTAGGGCAGGGCAAGGCTGGGGAACGTCTCTGGAGGAC
Source organism: Anseranas semipalmata (assembly GCA_013399115.1). NCBI lineage: Eukaryota > Metazoa > Chordata > Aves > Anseriformes > Anseranatidae > Anseranas > Anseranas semipalmata. Next base: position 56,990 of record VXAA01000622.1, read on the forward strand.
GGGTAACAGCAAGACCTCTGCCTTAAGGTCAAAAAAATTATTATTATACTTCCACAGAATTAAGACCTATAAAAACAGTGCTGGCAACAACCAAACTAAAATTCTTTCCTCTTCCCCAGTTCACAGAAGGCCCTCTGCTGGATGGTCTTTACTGGGATATGTGGTACAACAACAAAACTATTGCAGAGAACAAAAGCTTCATTTATTATGAGAACCTGCTCCTAGGCGTGCCTCGCATTCGGCAGCTGAAAGTGAGAAATGGTTCGTGCTCGATACCTGAGGATCTAAAGGATGAAATCAAAGACTGCTACGATGTCTATTCCGTAGCTAATGAAGATACTGCACCGTTTGGGCTTCGAAATGGAACAGCGTACGTAGTACTCTTGTAAAAACGTAGATGTATGTTTTTTCTGACCTGGGTTATGCTGAACGGTATGGCAAGTCACTTCACAGGGGCAACTCTGGAATTACTGCATGTTCTGTCTGTAAAGCATGCTCAAATCCAGTCTGTAAAGCTTGCTAAATCCACAAAACTGCGAGGTCTGCTCCTGAAGAAACCTTACCAAACGTGTGTTTTTTTTGGTCAGGTTTTGTTTATTTGGTTTGCTAATTGTAAGTTGAAAGTGGAAGGACTAACGTGCTCTGTCTCACTACTTCTGAACCAGCTGGACCTACACCAATGAGAAGGATTTGAACGGGAGCAGCCACTGGGGCTTGCTTGCCACCTACAGTGGGGCTGGTTATTACCAAGACCTGTCAAGGACCAGGGAGGTGACAGCTGTGCAGATTGCCAGCCTTAAGAAGAACCTGTGGCTGGACAGAGGGACGAGAGCAGCTTTCATTGATTTCTCCGTGTACAACGCAAACATCAACCTCTTCTGCATAGTAAGGTATGCACAGAAGCACTGACAGCGGTCACGTTGCACAGCGTAGGTTGTAGGCCTGGGATCTTCTCGCGAGTGCCTGGTTTTGAGGACATGTTATCAAGGAGAGCTTGCTGAGACTGCCCAAGTGGCGTGCCTCCCGGTCCAGCAAGTGGGACTACACGCTGTGGCTGCACTCGGCATCTGGAGGCAGTTCTGATTTTCCGGACGCTGCAACAGTTTGGGTGCAGCTTGCAGGCAACTTCTCTGGTGGCTTGGCTTGTTAAAGTTCGTAGGTGGATATGCAGCATCGGTCTTTACATGGCCTGAAACAGATGGAAATGTAGGCAGGTCTTCCCATGTTCTTTCACTGTTGCTGAAATGCTTTGGATTTTAGTTAAAATTGAGTGAGCAGTACTCAGGTTTAGTCACTCTGTTCTGTATAAAGACTTCCTTGAAGCATATGCGGACTTTTGCCTATTTCCATCTGATTTAAAAAATAATGTAAATAAAACCAAGTCTCTTTAGTAGTGCTTTTTGTGGACACTGTTTAAATGAAATGATTTTTTTTTTTTTTTTTTTTTTGCCTTTTTTAAATGCAGGTTGTTAGTGGAGTTTCCAGCAACTGGAGGCCTTCTTACATCTTGGCAGTTTCAGCCAGTGAAACTGATTCACTACATCTCCACTTTTGATTTTTTCCTGGCAGCCTGTGAAATGGCGTTTTGTCTGTTTGTTCTCTACTATATGGTGGAAGAGATACTAGAAATTCACATCCACAGATTGCACTATTTCAGAAGTCTCTGGAATTGTCTTGATATTCTTATCATTGTGGTAGGTAATCTTTATAAGAAGTCTAAAGTTTTTATCTGAAATGTACTCTGTGGGACATGTTAATGACTCTGCATTCATACTGTGGGTTTAAGGCATAGCGCCATCATCCTATTTGTGAATATTTTAGGGAGGATACTTACAGGCTTCCGGCTGTTCAGTCTGAAAAAGACGATTTTAGTCTGTGTTGTGGAGTCAGTGTGTTTTGCAGACTTGCTTGTTCCATCTTTAGTGGTTTCAGCCTTTGTGTCCTGGTGAAAGGTTTAGGGTATTTGTCCAGTGTGCTTTTTCACAGCTTTTGTGTATAAAGGCACGGCCAGAAAAGCAACTCGCCCGCATTTCCCTCCCACGTATCTGAGACAGGCTAGCGCAGTAGCTTTCCAGTAAGAGAAAATCACCTGCTTTAAAAGTGGTGTTTTGCAGTTGGAGAAACGGGACCGGGATTTGAATATATTAGCAAAGAAGGACATAGAAATTTAACGCAGTGTTAAAATACTGACCAGCCAATACCAACTTTGAAGAATAGTGTCTCAAAATTGTAGAGTGCTGTCAGGAGTGGGCTCTTGGTGGAGAGTGTTAAACACACCGATAATCTCAGTGTAACAGAAAATCTGAGGTTAAAGCTATATAATATAGTTCTCTGTACTTCTATTGAGTTGTTCTTACCAGAAGTATACAAAGCCAGCAAAGCTGAAATAGGTCCTGTCCCATGCACATTTTGTATCTTAAGTCTTAGGCAAATCTAAGGTTTAAGCTGTGAAATGAATCTGTGTAATCTGGAGAAATCACGACGGTTTTGTAAATGAAGGACGATTGAAGGGTGACCACTTGAACTGTTCTTTGTACTCAGCTTGGGGGGAACATGGATGCTTTGCTGTTACAGTCAGTGAAGTGTATTCAAGTGCAAGTATAAAATTCATTTGACACAAGGGGTCGAATTCTATGTTCATACCTTGTCTGCGGGACGTTGTTTAAATTGAGGATTATATCCTTTATGACTCTGTATGGTGAAATTTTCACTTAAACTAGTGAAAAACATCTCTGCAGAGAGTAGGGAAGGAACCTTACCTGCATGGTAAAACTACAGATTCTCTGCTGTTAATTGCTCTGGGCACTACTGATCAGCCTGTGCTCCGGAGAAACTCTAGTACGTTTTTGACTACTGCTGTTTTTCTGTTCTTGCCTCTTTTTCACCTTTTCTTTTTTTCTTTTCTTCTGTTCTTTACGCTTCCTTCTCTGTGACAGCTTCATTTTTCTGAGCTCACCAGACTTCCCCATCATCTTGTTCTGCAGCTGTGGCAAGGAAAAGATTTCCAAATCCTCCTACTCTTGGGCTGTTGTGGTTTTGTTGTGAGATGCATTTCCTGATCTGTCCAAACATTCTAGCTTGAATCCTATCCCAAAGAGCAGCCACTGTGCTGTTTAAGTCCTCCTGAGTGAAAGGCGGTAAAACCCGGCCGGGTTTCATCTTTATTTGACATAGCTATCTAAACCAAGGTGTTCTATAACTCTAATCGCCTTTCATATGTTAATCTGTTTCTTTTGTTCTCAGCTCTCTGTGGCAGCTATCGGAATTAGCATCTACAGGACATCGACTGTTGATATGCTCCTGAAGAAGCTGCTGGAAGATCAGAACTCGTTCCCCAATTTTGAACCCTTGGCATATTGGCAAATACAATTCAACAACATTGCCGCAGTCACTGTGTTTTTTGTCTGGATTAAGGTAACTCCAAGTTGCCTATCCTTATTCTAAAATTAGGATTCAGCTTTCAAAGTGTTCTGAATGTCTCGTGATGTATTTGTTTGAGTTGACTCATGTTTCTTCTAAAATTGTTCACGGGAGAAGGAGAGAGCACAAAGGTAACTTCTTGCAGATTAAAACCAAGGTTATAATGCTCCCTCTGCTTTATTCAGCCCTTGTTTAAGTCTTGAAGATGTAATCAGTGTAATGCTTTATCACAGCAGGAATGTGAAGAAACGTTTTCCTTATTCCTGAATTGACAAATCAGTACTTCTTACTGGATGCTGTTGCTTCTTAGATGGGCTTAAATGTGCCCATTTTATCTGTTCAAAACTTCTGAATCGGTAGCAGTGTTGGTTGTGTCCAACTGAAATCAAAAGTGTGGGAAAGCTAGTCCAGTTCATACCAAAACTAGATATATTGCTTTAGTTAATTTTTCCATTTTACTTTCTCCTTTCTAGTGATACTTGTCTTCATGACTTTCCTGTCCTCTGTATGTAAAAATTGCAGAGGAACATTAAGTTAATGAGCTGTCTAGCAGTGGAAAACGTAAGAACAGTGTTAAGTGCATTTCAGCTATGATATTCCAAATTAATACTTACATTATTAAGCAAATTAGCTGTTTTATAGGTCAAAGTTACCTGTAATTTTTGCATCAAAGTTTAAAAAAATAAAGCTGCTCATTATAAGAAACAACAGTAAGCTGCAGAGTAACAGAATAATGTGGGTTTAAGGGGACTTCAGGAGGTTTCTAGTCCAACCACCTGCGCAAAGCAACGTCAGCTTTGAGATCATGTTTCCTCACATTTTACTATTTCATTTTGAAAGAATATAAAGATAGATAAATAGGCTTTTGGAAGCATCTCGGTAACACTGCTCTGAAGCTAGGGTTTCAAACAGGACCGCAAGTGGAAGTTGATTTTCTCACAGTTTTTTTTTTTTTTTTTTCTTCACATTTCGAGCCTTAGTGTTTTTTGGAAGCGATGTATTTCTAAATGTAAATTACCTGGCTTTGTCTCCCGTCAAATTCAATAATACATCTTGTGTGTAAAAAGCTGGAGAGCAATTGTGACAAGAAACTGTCTTCCTTGTCTTCACAATTGGTTTTTTTTTTTTTTTTCTTTTAACAGCTTTTCAAATTTGTGAACTTCAACAGAACGATGAGTCAGTTATCCACTACAATGTCTCGCTGTGTCAAAGATGTCGTTGGCTTTGCTATTATGTTTTTTATTATTTTCCTAGCATATGCTCAGTTGGCCTATCTTGTCTTTGGTACTCAGATTGATGACTTCAGCACTTTCCAGGACTGTATGTAAGTAAAATAATAAAAAATGCAAAGAATTTCTCAGTACGTCTCATCAGAGACCAAACGAATCGTGCAGCACCTATCTAAATTGATGAGCTGTAGGCATCTCACTGTTGGCGTAGCTCAGTAGCGATAGCTGCTTTTTAGGAATGCCTGGTAATTTGTAGGTATCTGCAAGAATCCGTGAGTGAGGTCAGACTCAGTATAGGGTTGTAAATCAGTTTTTCCTTTATTGATTTGGTGCAACATAACCTGATTCTAAGTGAGGTAATTACCAGCTTGTTCCGACAGACTTTTTCCCCCTCTTACATTGGGGCACAGTGTAGCAAAACGTTTCCTGTAGAGAGGCAGAGGAGCTTGAAATATGCTCATGGTGCTGAGAACCTCTTCCAGCCTTGGCAGTGTACAGGCAGCTCTAGAGGGAGATGGCTGTGATTTTATATACGTAGAGGCAGAAGGGACAGGAGGGGGACGGGCTTAGGTCACTGGTTTTCTTTGCTTTACAGTAGTGCCGACCTCTCTGCTGCCCGTCAGTCAGACTGGTACGGTGAAATAGATTGAGAACTCCTGCACGGCTCCGAAAGTGTTTTTCTCAACTCCTGGATGTGTTTTGTTTTTTAAGATTTACTCAGTTCCGCATCATTTTGGGAGACTTCAACTTCACAGAGGTTGAAGAAGCTAATCGAATTTTGGGACCAATTTATTTCACTACATTTGTGTTCTTTATGTTCTTCATTCTTTTGGTATGTACGCCTTTGATTACATGGGGTGGGTAGGTGGCACATTTCTTTTTAGGTAAATTGCCATTTTTGCATCTCTTGTTCTTGGATTGCTACTGCTGCTTGGGGGCAAATAGTTTTTACTTCCTTTAAAATAGATTTGCATTGTGTATTTATTGTCACTCCCTTCTAGTGCTCCACGTTGTTGGTTTACTTCTTTTTGTTATGAAAAATTCTTTATTTCTAAAATCTAAGTAGTGCCTGGCTTGTATACACAGCAAGCCCATATCTTTTGGTGAAAAATAGCCCCTACTGCTCCCTGGGAGTTCTGTTTTACAAAATGCTCTAATGCGTAGCTGACCTTATTACAACAACATGGTTTGTGCACGCCACACACAGCTTGTTGGCTATAAACGCCTAATGCAGCAGCTTTCAGGTACGGAGGTTTGTTTGCAGAGGAATATCCCATATTCCTCGTCCAGGGCAGAGCTGGGCCCTGCCTTCATTTCCGTAGTACAACCTGGAGTTCTCCTACCAAAACGTGGAGGGAGAAAGACACCTCCCTCTTACAAACATAGGACACCAAGTAAAACCATTTTTTATGTCAATATAAGTTAAGAGCCCCAGTATCTTCTACCTGTATGTAGTTTTCAGGTAGTTTGGTACTAGCATTTTGATATGGCAATCTGGTTTCTAATGATATCACCAGACAAGCTGTTACGTGAGCAAGATATCTGCAGGTTGTTCCCAAAACTGTCTTCTGGTGTTTTGATAAGGTGGCAACCATTAAAGCAGGATTTTGCTAACCTTAAAATTGTACAGCAGTCCTGTATCATCCTAACTTTCAGATTTATTTAATGACCCTTGTCCTTAATGAGTTGTTATTTTGTTTGTTTGTTCTTTGGGATGAGAAGAAGTGGTAGACTCAAGTCATTCAAAATACTCACTGCAGTTTGTGTACTTATTAATGTGCACACCCTGTAATTTGGGTAGAGGAAAATATTGGTGTAAGCTTCTTGTGACCAGGCTGAGACCTGGAAATAAAGTTGGGGAAGACAGGCAGAAAGCAGCATCCTTAACACTTATATTTGGGCAGATGAAAGCAAAATAGACAGTAGCCGTTATCTCTTACTTTTCTGGCATTCGACAAGAACGCGTAACAATATGACGTTGAAAGACTGTTCTTCTGAAAGGATTTTTTTTAAAACATGAAATAAATGTTAACAAAGCCTTTCCACAGGAGAGTATCATGTTGAATATGCTGGTACGTTGGGTTTTTTTGGACTTGAATGTCCCGCTTGCAGTTCAGTCACGTGTATTCCACATTCAGCAGGACCCCTTCGGTAACGACTGCACAGGTCTAGCAAATTAAACGCTTGGCACAGGGGCAGCGAGACGGCTTTTTTCTCTCATCTGAAAGCGACCGACCTCTTGTCAGAGTCGGTGGCATACATGCCAAGTGTCCGATTTGGCACCTCTCAGTTTTTATCTTTGGTCTGACAGCTGTAACTGGATAAGAACCTTGCATTTCTGCTGGTTCTTAAGGGATGAATAATTAACTTGCATCCCCATGGTGTTTTTGTTGCCAGCTGTGTTACCTAGATGAAATTTTCTGCGTGAGTTGGGCCTCGCAGGTAGAACACATTTTATTGGCACCACTGTGTGTAGGCATGAGCCATCTTCAGCAATTAATTCCCCAGTTAGGTTAATAACTAGTAGTTTTGATGAAAAGCTGTTGTACTGCAGGGCATTGTACTTCAATACCTCAAGCGCTTGGTGTTACTGTTATCCGTAGGTTAAGCTGCAGACTACATTACTGCTTTTTAAATACCACACCACTTTCTCCTGGCCCCTTTTAAAAGAAACCTCATGTGTAGGTATGCACATGAAGGTCATGGGAGTAGTAGGATTTGGACTTTTGGAGGTTTTTAAGCAGACTTTTCATTTCTTCCATGAACAGAACATGTTTTTGGCCATTATCAATGATACATATTCTGAAGTCAAATCGGATATGGCACAACAGAAGGCAGAAATGGAACTGTCTGACCTTATCAGAAAGGTAAAAGTCATGTTTTGTTTGCTTGATGTCTCGTTCCTTACATCTGAACTTATTCCATAAAATACTATAGAAACTACAACATAAAGCTGGCAACAGCTGGTGAAAATAGGCGTCTCTTAGTTAAAATAAATGTGTGAGTTGAGTGTAAATGAAACAAATGAAAACTTTGCATCACAACATATTTTAGTAACCAGAGACTTTGTGTCAAAGGATCAGCCTAGTGAACACGACACAGGATATGGCTGTCTAGGTAGATGCAGAAATATTAACTTGATGAAGCTAAAGCACCGTTTTGTTTGGTTATCTCATGCCAGGCAATAAGATGAGTCAGGTCTTGGATTATGTGTTGGGAGCTCCCAGGGCAGCTGCCAGTAAGGTTTTCTAACACAGGGTTAAGAGCTTGACCTGAATCTCAGTTTAGGAAAAACATGTGCACTTGCATGCGCTCTGGCGTGGGTGCGGTGCCGCACCGTGGTCGGAAATGTCTAAACACATACTCAGCACGACCAGTAATTCAGTGTTTTACACTTCCAAACGGGTTATTAAAACAGAGCAGAGAAAAATTAGAAATACTACTTTGTTGGGATGAGGATCATTTTTAAAAGTCATCCCTACGACTACAGAATGAGAGAAGCAAAATGACCAATGTAGGTTGTACCCAATTTGTCAGCACTGTTTAAAACTGCCACTTAACTGTCAGTAACTGCCAAAGATATCTTGAAATACTCTGTTCCTACTGCCCTGCAGTGCCAATTGAATGATGAAAGCCTTAACTCTAGCTGCAAGAGTACTTGCATGTTGTTCGTTTAAACACTGAAATAAGAGATGGATAAACCGGAGGAAAAGACAGGTTCTTGCAGAGCCTTTGGAACACGCTGAATGCTCGTGTGCACTAGTAAATTTCTGTAATAAAAAAAAAAAAAGTCCATCAGAAATCAAGTATTAACACTTCATGCCAAGTAAAACATGAAATTTCATTTTCTTCTTTTAGGGCTACAACAAAGCCATGGTCAAACTTAAATTGAAGAAAACTACTGTCGATGACATTTCAGAAAGCCTGAGGCAAGGTGGGGGAAAACTAAATTTTGATGAACTCCGGCAAGATCTAAAAGGGTAAGGAAGCTGTTCCTTTTCCTCTTGAATAGTGTGCCCAGACATGTGATGTGAAGTCTTTGATGCAAGTTTCTTTTGCCCCTATGATGTCTTTCATGCAAATAAAGACAACGCAGCAGAGCGCTTCTGGTGAGCGGGTAACAAAGCATTTGCTCTTCCTGGGTCTCGGTGGGAGGTTTATGTAAGCAAACAGATGTGTATAGGCAAACAGTCTCTTCATATGGATCTGCAGGCACTGCACAAAGGAATAATTACAACTGTGACATGGGAATGGGAAAGAAAGGAGAAGAAATGTGAGAAAAGAACGGCCCCTGGGCTCTGCCCTGTGGCTGGTGTTGCTGCAGAGGGGCGGCATCCCGCACCGGAGGAAGGATTTGGCACTCTGGGGCCCACCTTCCTTGACTTGCTGTGTTGTGCATGAGAGAGGGCCTGAGGAAGCAGAGGTCCGAGTCCTTCGAGGAGACAGTAAAGTGTCAGAGCCACTGCAGGAATCTGTGAAGTCCAGGGATGGTTGGGAAGGATCAGGGTGCAGTTCAGGGGAGATTTGTGCCATTAAGTAATGAAAGGTGAGGGCTGAAATTTGGTGGTGGTCAGTGTTTTGAACACCTGGGAGGTGAAAACTTATAGGCAGCACTGGGTTCAGTTGTGTCTTTGGCTTGGGGATGAAAGTTTGTTGGGAGTGAATTGCTTTTCTAACACTTAAAGTTGATTTAGCATCTGAATGCAAAAAGTAAGGGATCTGTTCTTACTGCTTTTTCAGGAAAGGCCACACTGATGCAGAGATTGAAGCAATATTTACCAAATATGATCAGGATGGGGACCAGGAATTGACAGAGCATGAACACCAGCAAATGAGAGATGACCTGGAGAAGGAGAGGGTGAGCTCAGCATAAGGAATGGCATGCCATCAGCACCGTCAACCGGCATGCTCCCTATGCTGGTTTGCTGCCTCGGAAGAAACCTTTTGTTTCCTTCCACATTTGCTGTCGTCCCTGGTTGTCTTAGCAGAACTGTAGCATGGCAAGGTGGGGCTGATGGAGGTCTTTGGCCTCCTTCTCTTTACATCTCCCCTGTCTGCGGCTTGTGTTTCCATAAAGGAGGATCTGGACCTGGACAGGAGCTCGCTGCCACGTCCTCTGAGCAGCCGCAGCTTCCCCCGGAGCTTGGATGACTCTGAGGAGGATGAGGATGAAGACAGCGGGCACAGCTCTAGGAGGAGGGGCAGCAGCTCTAGCGGGGTTTCCTACGAAGAGTTCCAAGTGTAAGTCGATCCTCCTAGGGGAGCAAAGCTACACGGTGGGGTTTTCCTTGGGAGATTTTTATTTAAGGCGCGTTGTAGTCTCTCATATATTAATCAAATGATCTCTCATATAACTGAATATTAATCAAATGATTCAGAAAAGTAAAAGTTATGTTTTTTTCAGATGCTGAAGTCACTCCTTTTAGTAGCTTTCAAGTAATACCTGAATTGCATGCACTTTAGAGAGGCTCATGCGAATCCAGTGCCCCCCCAAAAAAACCCTTAAAACCTGGTCACTGAAAAGACAGCGAAAATGGCCCTGTTACAATAATGCCAGAAAATGTTTCTGTTTTTTCTTGTAGTAAAATCTTGAGGCTTGTAAGTTTAGCAAGCACTTCAACTATTGTTTTTAATAAGTTTGAAGTTATTGTTGTTGCTCTCAGACTCATGAGGAGGGTCGATCGCATGGAGCATTCGATCGGCAGTATCGTCTCCAAGATCGATGCCGTTATTGTGAAGCTTGAAGCGATGGAGAGAGCCAAACTGAAAAGGAGAGATGTGTTGGGAAGACTGCTGGATGGAGTGACAGAGGTAAGTAACCCCTCTCTGTCCTGTGTCATCACCTGCTGGTCACAACCTGCATGGTTTATTTTGTGTCAGTACTTTTTATTCTGCTGCTTCGCTTGGGAGGGTGGATGGACTTGTGGTAAAGATGGAGTGGGTGCTTTGGCACTTGCCAAGCAATTTTTTTGTGTTGCTGAGGAGACGTGATGCAAGTTTCGGATGCAAGAAGCCATCTTCTAGCAGACCTGTGTCACGCTGAGGCCACAGAGCACCATTTAAACCCCTAAACAGGACAGCAGTGGTGATGAGTATTTGCTGAAGCAGCTCCTTCGTCTCTTCTCTGTCAGGATGAATGCAGAGGTTGTTATGGACTAGTCTGGCAGAGTCAAGGGGGCCCAGCCCAGCAGGCTGTGCAGCCTGCTCTTCTCCCACGTTGCTTCTGGGAGCGTGCGTGGGGCAGTTAGGTCACTTCTGTCACTGAGGTTATCTGGCTTCCATTGCCTCCCTTCCTGCCTTCCCTTTCCTGAGGGCCATTTGGAAGCAGCCAGCAGGACACGTGTTATTTCTGTGGACGCTGAAACCTGTCAGCTCCCTGATGGGTCAAGAACAGTCGGAAAAAGGCTGCTAAGGGGTGGGTGAGATGTAACGTCTTGGTGAGTTAGGTGGGTCAGACTTGCAGCTGCCCTGTCACGGATACGGCGTGCCTAGCTGTTACTGTTGTTGCAGCCAAAAATTCTGCTTGATTCTTGAGCTTGTGGGTGTGCTTTCCTCAATATATTGTACGTTTCTGGAGGTAGATTTAAATATTAAAAACTGTAATACAAATTGTGCTTTCATAAGTGAAGGTGACGACCTGGGAGTTACGTTACTGGACAGAAAGCCATTTACTGCAGTACCTGTGATCTGCCTCTAGCCTATGGAAACACATGAGTGGTATAGGGATTTCCCATATCGTATAAGATTTTGGTTAGGCTGCAGTTTCCAAACTGCACTTCCATCTTGTGTCTTTTATCTGTTTAGGATGAAAGACTGGGTCGTGACAATGAAATCCACAGGGAGCAGATGGAGCGGCTCGTGCGAGAGGAGCTGGAGCGGTGGGAATCCGATGATACGGCATCCCAAATGAGCCATCGTTTGGGAACACCACTCGGACTGAACGGCCAGCCTCGTTCGAGGAACTCGCGGCCATCCTCCTCGCAGTCCGATGGTATTGAGGGGGGAGGAGGAAATGGGGGGAATAACATCCATGTGTAGGATCGACGTTGTAAGTTTCAGCTCAGTATTAAGCCAGCAAACACACTACTCCACTGTTTCCCTGCGTAAGGTGATCGTCCTGATCAGACCACTAAAGGAAAGCTCCAGTGGTGTGCAAAAAAATAATTATTCAGAAGGTGTTTTCAGACCTAGATAAACCACACATCAGGTTAAAGGTACCAACAGTGAGACTGTTAGCCTTGCAAATGAAGATGTGGGAGGCAGAATGGAAACCAGGTGTGATGAAATCTACCTGGACAGATTGTTTCCATACATGTATTATGGGGAACAGCTTCACAAGGGCAGCAAGCTTTAGATAAAATGTGCTGTAGCTAAACCATTCAAATGAAAGGCTGTCAGTTTTCTGCTTTCTATTGGAAAACCAGAATTTTTAAAAGCTTTGAAAAGCATTTTTTTAAAAGAAAATGGCATTAGTTTATTGTCTCGTTCATTTTAACAGCTGACACTTTTCAAAGAGACAAATCAGCATTTTTTTAACTCTGAATTTTTGTATATTTTTCTGGAGTTATTCTTGGTGTACTAACATTTTTATTAATTTAAAATGTCCATTTTTTCCTTTTTTGAGAAATACAACATTTCTTTAAACAGAAGAAAGTGCACTTAGTTTGTACACCTGTTAATCAGATCATGCTGTGATAGAAACCATATGCATTATGCCTCTTTTCATTCCATTAGCATTTTAAAAGCAATATTTGAGAATTGCCTCTTCACACCCACTTAATGTTATAATCTTCAGCTCTGTTGCACAGTGCCCATTTTTTAATGCCATGTTTTGGTGATCCAAGTGTTATTGGGATAAGTATTCCCCGCTTTCTTAGGTAAAGATAGTAACTTTGCAGAAAATACATTATTTAAAAGCACACACGATTGAAAAATGCGAACTCTTCCTTGGATGGGACGGGAGCACAGCACTTGGGAAAACCCAGTCAGGTGCTCTGCGAAGTTCTAAGTACATCTCACCTATTCAGCCTGTATTTACATTTAACAGATCCACTTGTAAAATTATTAGGTATGTTTTTACATATGCTTTTCTTCTGGGGTTCAACATGTGATTCCTTTGGAAAGGTGTTTCTAGTATAACCACTGATTTTTAGTATTTAATTTTCTGTGCTTTCCCTGCCCCAGACGCTTTATTTTTGAAAGGAGGTGCAACACAAATTATATTCTTTTCCTATAGAAGGCATTGAGGCACAGTGTTTGTAGCTTCACCTACCAATGTGTTTCACCATGTGGCTTGTTGGGATAGGAGGGAGGTTGTCAGTTGTGCTTTCTTCCTGAAGATGGCAGTTGTCTTGTATTTAAATTCATGCAGTTGGTTTAAAGGAAAACAGAAAGCTACATAATCAAACACATCTTAGCTATTAGTAGGAAATATAGAGGAAAAATGCCTATTTAAGTATAAACAGCATTTCTATGTTATCTTGGTGTCTTTTGTTTCAAATGGCAATTGTTGCCAGACGCTAGCGCTTCTCATTGTTTCAGTGGTACTGTGTGGGCAAAGCTACATTTCGTATTTGTTCTCACGACTGCGTTGCCTGGACATACAGTGATACAGAATGCCTTCGCTCTCATCAGGGAACTTGCTAAAACGAAATAGACATTATGCCTTTTCCTGTTTTTAAGTTTACGAGAAACCATATGCACAGAAACTTACTTAATGCAAGGAGGAGCAGGAGGAAGTTCAATTCGGAGACTGGAATTTCTTGGTAGCTGTGGCTCAAGAACAGAACAAAGTGGGAAAACAGATTGTGAGTCTTTTGAAGGGCTTTTTGTTTCTGTGGTTTTTTTTGTCCTGCACTAGGAGAAAAATGATGCTCTCTCACAAGAGAGACCATCACCTTCCCAAAACAGCCTGCAGCACAGTGGTTGGGTCATTTGTGTGAAGCAAGAAACACTTGGACTAAGCTCTTTCTTGCCTTGATTGGAAGGTTTTGGACCTTAGAAGCCTTCCTGAGTAAAGCTTCTATGTGATAAACAAAAAACAAACAAAAAAAAAAAAAAAAGGGCTACCTGAATGTCAGGATAGTATTTAAATAATCATGTACTTAAAATCAGTGACCCTGGCCAAATGGCCCAACCTGAGTTTTCTAGCATTCGTCTGGGAGGTTATGAAGAATAGCGCGAGTTAAGTCCTGTGCCCACAACCCATAAAGCACGTGGCATTATTCTGCTGAGGCAGGGAGTGCGGAGCGATGTAGTGGGGCACGAGGGAAAACGGAACGAAACCTGGCAGTATGGTTGGAAGTAACTTCCCTGTAAAAATGCGTCTTTCAAAATGTAAATTCAGTCATGCAGCTCCTTTTTACTTGTAGTATATGTTTATTATGAAAATGAAAACGTTTGCATTCGTAGCTGTATTTGTTGAGGTGTATTTCTGTAACGTGTCGTTACGTAATAACAAACTTCATCTTGAAGTGCGCTAAGTTTCAGGGGGCACCCGTGTGTGTCGACAGTGGGCCTTGCAGTGAGTGCGTGGCCGCTTGACAAACGTTTTGAACATTTTTATTATTTCATTTTTAAATTTTAGATTCTACTATCATTTGTCACTTAGGAATAAGGTAAGGTTTTGCATAGAAAAGAAGTGTACGGCATTTGGTCTTATTAGGAAGCTGTTAATTATGCACGCCTTCTACAATGATCAAGAATGTATTGATCTGTAAAACTGAGCACTTTACTTCCTAATAAACTTCTTATATAATCTCTAAAGACAACATTGTGCCATACATGTGGGTTATTTATTACAGAACATTGAGTCCTATTTTTTGTATGTGTGTGTTACTTATCTCCTATAGTACCTTATTCTCAAAATAAATAACGGTGTTAAAAGGGAGTACAGGGGTGTAAATGAGCAGAGATGACTGGGTTGTTCCAACTGCTTCATTGCCCAAACTGTACTTTATTTTATATTTGCACAAACCTATCTTCTGCTATGTCAGGTAGCAGCTCTGACTGCTAATAACTCTGTCCCTTTAGTACTTCACAGTTGCTGTTTAAGTTAACTTCTTTACTCTTTTTTTTTTCTCCTCCCCTTGATTTTTCCCTTTGTTTCAGAGGATCCTACGGCATCTGGAGGGTTGCATGCACCTTGGAAATCCCAGGCTCGCATATAAGCTCCATGGTTCTGTCCAGGCAGCAAAGAGTAGGCAACTGTCTCACCAGCAAAAAAAGTAAACCGCATTAATGAAAATTGAATGCTTAATGTGAATTCATCACAGTCCTTAATGAAATGCATACATACTGAGTTTGTGTTAAGCCTTTAGTCAGTGTACTATAAAAGTCACGGAGTGTGCCTAATACTGTGTGTACCCTTGTAGTGTTGCTGGCTTTTGAAAATTTCTTCAGGAAGCGCAGGCTGAGGTGCATTTTGGAGTAAGATCCACATATTTCTTCTGTATCCCACAGGTAGTCACTTGGATGCCTTGTGTATTCAAATATTCTCCTCATGTAAATCTGAACAAGAAAAAATTTGAGGAAAAAACAAGTTAACTTCAATATAAAATATCTGCAAGGCATTGTGGTACTTGTATATTTAGGCAACAATGGAGTGTTTTTTCTTTTTGATTCCCTGCTATTTGAATAATTGCTATTTGAATAAAATGTGCAGAAAACTTAGCACTGTTAGGCTATAGTGAGGAATACTGAAATATTTCATCCAGGAAAGAAAAAATCCAATATGTATGATACTTATCAGCAACCCAGAGAAAATTTGTAAACAGAAAATAGATAACCACACGTCCATAGCAGGGGTTGTTTGAGGAGGTTTGAGTCACGTTGGACCGATACCAGTGCAGTGTCCAGAAACCATTTTCGTGGTGTTACCCGAGGTGCCTGTCTGCAGTCACGCAGAGCAGGGCATTGCATCCTAAGCGCTTGACTCTGTGCCCACTTGGTCGGTGGAAATATAATCAGCGCCTTACAGGAGGTGAGTGGTTATTTCATAACACTGGAGCGTGAGGGAATAATTGCAGTGTTGTATTACTTGAAGCAGGAGGGCACCTGGAATATTGGCAAGGCAGCTTTATGCCAAGTGAAATCTGCTTAGCATGGTTCCAAACCATACTGAGTTATCGAGGCAAAGTGCTGTGCTTTCGTCAGACCTCTGTAAGTGTGAAAAAACAGAGACTGCAGAGGCAGTAACCAGGCCTGGGCGTCAAATATCAGTGTCCTTC
This sequence comes from Anseranas semipalmata, assembly GCA_013399115.1. Classification (NCBI taxonomy): domain Eukaryota; kingdom Metazoa; phylum Chordata; class Aves; order Anseriformes; family Anseranatidae; genus Anseranas; species Anseranas semipalmata. The sequence continues at coordinate 72,867 of VXAA01000622.1, forward strand.
TGCACAAGGTGTCTTTGCTTTTTTTTTTTGATGTGCTCTTTTTCAAGTATTGCAGGCATCAGATTTGTAAATTTCCAGGGGGTTGCACTGAGTTGCTTTGAAGTGTTTGTTAGAAATTCTTTTTGTGACTAGGCTAATTGTATGTTACATCAAAGAAACTGAAAAATCTTTTAGCACTCACAATCCTAAAACCAAAGCAGATGTTTGTCAGGGGATTATCAACACTCCCTGCATTTTGTCCACTTGCTATTGCTCGAGCCATCAAATGGGCTGTGCGGGCTGCTAGGATGAGAGGAACCACTATGGTGAAGGAGGCTGCAGCTTTGGATTCAAATCTGTAATATCAAAATGCTGTTAATTGATCTTTTGCCAGGCCAGAGCTTTCTGGTTTGGGTGGCAGTGCTGTATGTTCCTGTTGTTTTTTGCACACAGATGATTCTTTCTAATAGAAGTTTGTGCTCTGGACTTAACACACAGGAGCAGTATATTTGCATTTAACTGAAGTCTTTGGCCTTACAGTAAGAATAGCTGAACAAGACTGTGATTCACAGGAGATTGGTGCTATGATCCCTTCTGATTCAAAAGTCTCCAAAATTTTGAGGAGCATATAGTCATCCTTGTCACATTTTTTCTTGTTGTGTGGAAAAAAAACACAGATAGTTAGATATGTTACTGTGCTCAAGAATGCTGGAGAACTGGACAGAGATGTTTTTCCTTTACAAGGATGCTTTGTACTTGCTAATGTTTTAGATTCTAAATCTAAAACATGTAATACGTAAAGCATATTACATTCATTCAGCTTAAAAAAAGGTTCACTGATGTGTCGTTTCCCAAAAAGGTGTAACATTTGTTTTAGATACCAGTACAACTTCTATTGCATGACTCTTCCTCTTGTCTTCTGGTGGGTGGATTTTAGAGAGCTTTTGAACGTGGTCCATACACGGACCTGGTCCATACATGACGTGGTCTGCACGTCAAAAGATTTGCCTGACAATTTCTAGCTCGGGCAACGTGCTGCCCTTGAATTTATGCATCTGTTCCCTGATGTAGAGAAACTGTGCCACTTTGAGCTCTTAACATATAACCATTTATTCTCTGTGATGAGAAGAGAGAGCAACACTGCAAGAAAATTAAATAATGTATGTCTATTTTAATTCTTCCCTTTCTTGATTCTCTGCTGGATTTATTGACTATCTTTGCTTGTCAAGTTCAAGCATCTACATGACATAAATTCTTTGTGGCTTTTATGATTTTTTTTTTTTAATCCTTCCTCTAACTGGAACAACCTTCTGAATTGCAAATCTGTTCGTTGATTTATTTTTTGCATAAGCATATGCTCACTGGTAATCGGAAAGAACAGAAAACTAATTCAAAAGAAAGAATGATTAAAAGCCACAAATTAGTTGTGCAAGGGTTTTTTTGTTGTTTTTCAGTTACTGAGGCAAAAGATACTGCAGTGGGATGTGTTACAGTAGAATAAGATACAAGAAATAACTATGCTGGTAATAACAAAAAGGTCTTTTTGTTTTGTGGTAAAAATGTGTCTCTTTTCTGACTAAAACTGGGCAGGAGCTGGCTTAGTATTTCTGCATCTTGCCTTCAGGTTTGGCCTCAGGCTTAGTTATATGCTTACTCAGACTCTACATTCCTCATGGAATAAGTTGTCTTTCTTTGCCTCAGCAGGATGTTTTTTGACAAGTACAGTTCCCTTGATGCCTTCTGGAAAACCCCAGTTAAATAAATATTTCTTTCCTCACAGGCAGTGAATATATGGCCTACGGGGGTTTTTATTGCACCTACCAGCATGGAGGGCAAGAAAGATGTCACTGCTGATAGCTGGCTGCTTCAGGCTGCAGGAGAAGTGTCTTCAGCAACAAAACAGGTACTTTTTAAATCTTTGCTTGAGTCAATACAAATTAAAAAGCCTATGTACAGTGTGAAACATAATGAGCCTGATTCTTAAGATGGTGTAATTCATGGGCCGTTTAGACATGTCATTTGAAAAGTTAATAGTGTATATAATATAGTTGTTCCAAATACAGGTAAATATTTCACAGAATCAATTAAAGGACTCAAATGCTAACATCAGTTTTGAAAATAAGGAAGCAATTCACCTAATGAAGTTTTTCTATAGCGTCTAGTCTTGTATTTGCTTCATCAAATTATTAGAAAAGAAGTTAGAATAATTCAGATATAAACCTTATTAAAATATTTACTTGAAAGCTATTCAGGTTGTTCCACCGCCAGACTTACTAACCTGTTTTAAGTTCCACTGGAATCATTCTTTATTCCAGGAGAAAAAAAAACCAAGCTCCAACAATTATCCCTAGAAAAGTAGAAAGTACCCCTTAAAAAGTAAGAAATATGTATTTTATTAAAAGGAATATCTTGTTGAAAGCTATAGTAACCCCAGCAAANNNTATATATATATATATATATATATGAACAAACAACAAAAATGGATTTATGAAGCTCTGGAATTTTTCAAACTAGGAGGTTAAATAGTAGCATAGCAGTGTAATTTTTGTATTTTTAAGGCAATTCGCTCTTGAGTCTTTTTTTGGACGCAGATGATTTGCATAGTCAATGAAGGCTGTTAGTCTCTATTTAATTATTTGTAATTAGGACAAAATACTTTCAAATCAGTAACGGTCCTTACTTTGTAACAAAAATAACAATAGTGGTATACAATAGAAATGATTAGGCATTTTGTTTTCTGTATTGTTAATATTTAAGACTTTAATGTATTTCCAAAGTTGTAAGAACTAACATTTTGAAAACAGCCTGAAATTCTACTCTGCATAAACCATGGGCTACAACACAAAAAATCCTCAGCAAAGCTTGATAACGCATTCTAATTAAAATGAATAGTTTCACGTAAAACCTGACGCAAGTATGTCTTTTGAAGTTTCCTAGAATCCACATTAAATCACTTATTGTTCAATATAAGCAAACCACAACAGGAATTTTCATACACAAAAACACATTTTCAGTCCAGTTAGTGACATAATCAGAATGATTAATTTTTTAACATCACAGCTAAGTACAAGTGACAAAAATCTCAGCAAAAAAAACAATGGTATCAGGCAGTTCTGTCATCTGTAAGCCCCAGCAATGCGCGAGTCTTAACACACTAAACCACTTGATCTGTGGTACCCTACCCCTAAGGTCTTAGCGACAGGAGCAAGTGTCAGGGATAATTCAGCTCCTAAGCCAATTGTATGGGAAAGCAAGGATCCTATCAAGACCCATTTGGAGGAGATTAATGAACAAGGCTTAATGAACCGTGTACCTCTAAAGGAATGCGTGTAAAATCCATCTCTAATGAGGTGGGGAGAGAGAAGAGATTGTGAGAACAAAGTCAGGACCTTGGGGGATTATGAGATCCGTGAGAGTCTAATTCTTGTCACAAGGTCAAGCTTTTACAAAGCAATTATTGAGGATCTCCATAATATCAGCATACAGACACACACACGTACTCGGAGCCTTTTAACCTCGGAGACTCTGGGCTCATTTCCCTTCTGCTAGTAATCCCTTTCTCTCTCTCTCTCTCTCTCTCTCNTTTTTTTTTTTTTTTTGAAAATTCTTCTTGACTCTTTTTTCCCCCACTTTTCATTGCTGATTCAAGTGTGCGTGATAGTGGCTATACATATTTGTATATATTTGTATTTTCTTTTTTTTTTTTTTGAGGAGAATGCAAATACAAACACTAAAAGCATTCAAATCTCAAATGCAATGTTTTTCTTAACTTTTATGTAAGAAAGATACCAGATGGTGACATGCTAGAGGGCTTTTAAATGCTTGCAAACATAAAGGAGAGGAGAAATTTTCAAAAAGAATACTGTAACAGGCCTCATTTCCTTATGCCTGCCTGCTCTGACAGTTTATATAACAACAGCTTTACAGCTGTTTCTATAAATCTTATACTGATTTTTACAAGTATCCTCTAAACTTGCATAAAGACTAACCCACCCTCAGAACTTTTTTAACAAAATAATGATTTTTCTTAATTCTGTTGGAATTAGATTACCGTCTTGCAAATAAAGTATTAATGTTGCTTATCCTCAAGCTGTGAAAAAGGACGCATCTTTTTATACTGGAAGGACAGTCACATGTACATTTGTTCGATGCCATGGCAGTCGAGTCTTCATTAGTACCATTCCGGGAAAAAAAAAATCAGGAACGTTGTTGGGCTCACATTTCAAACCTGCAAAAAACTGAAACAGTACTGGGCATCAAAAAAGAGTAATGTAAGACTTAATAAAAGGGTACAGAATGCTCTAAGATTAATGCTATGACAAATGCCTGTAAAAAGTAGTGACATAGGTACTACAGATAACAACTAATAAAACAAAAAAAAACCAGCATTGCCAGAAATAGCAAAGGGCCAAAGTCTTCAGGTCAGGATTCGGTCTACACTTCATAAATAGTTTCAGTGCTTTGGTTCATAGCATTAGAAAGATGCAAGGTGGGAAAGATGAAAGTTCAGCTACCAAGTTCCGATATGAGCACAGATGATATGCTCCCCATACTTTGAAAAAGTCACATTAAAATAGGCACTTGAATCAGAAAATGAACTGTCAATACAGTGATGAGTATGGCATGGTGGGAGCGGTGGAAAACTTCCTTGGTATTTTAAGGTAATGTAAGGCATGTCTATAACTGTGACCAAGTACTGCTAGATCCCTGGTTCCCACTGCAGTCTTGATTAGCTCTTGTAGCTTGAAGCACCTCTGTCCATTAGTGTGGAGAGTTAGAAAGTTGTAGTCCCTTCCCTTTTGTGCTTTTTGCAGCAATTATCTGCATCATGTGAGTACTATGTCCAGCTGTCGTGTTCGTAAGAGGCTATTCTTAAAGAACATCTACAAAGTACTACCAGATAAAGGACCATTTCCAGGCAGTTTGTACAGTAAGTAGGAGGAAAAATAGTCCCTTTGCCCCTACAACTTGGCCTGAGAAGGGCTTGTGATTCATTTCTGGTGCACTTCAGATTGCTGATACTCATCTTCGGAGCTCTGCAAGCTTTGGAATTTACCACTTAATAAATAACATGTCATATTTATCTTTTCCAAATAGCTGTGACTCACTTAGGTGCTTTGTCCATGAATTCCTCCTAAGGTCCTACTAAACCTTGAAGACGGAGACAGGACATTCTGACTGCAAAGCACTGTTCACCAGACCCCTCCTACCCTGGGAATCGATGACAGAGTACCAAAATATTTAGGTAAATTGTTTGCTGCATACCATTTCATACTAGAGCTAGGGTATCTGAATTAAATGGACAGAAGGTATGGTGTCATTTAAAGCCAGAGAAGTGCTGTACTTTAATGAAAGCAGCGTCTCCCTATCAAACCGTGTGGGAAGCTGTTGTCTCGGTGTTTTATGCAGCAATCTAACATCTCTAACCTCACCGGAAGAGGGAGCCACAGCCCAGGTTACATTTACATCTTTCTTTCATAACCAAAGGGACTCTAATCAATATTTTTTTTTTCTTTAACAACACAATCCACATAGTGCAAGGTGAAGGTTTGTCTGTTTTAGTCTGTCTGTCACTGTGATAAGAGCCCCCAGTTGGTGAAAGCTCTTCAGATAGACTTATCTGAAGAACTGTCAAGTATTACGAGCAGGGCCATGGTATACCAGGCTTAATGTCAAGCTATCAAACCCTCTGAATATGGACTACTGAAGCTGATGAATGGAAGAAAATATTGTTTTCCCTTGCCTTGGCATCCTGAATGTAAAAGAAAACAGGCATGGCATTCAACCTCTGCGTTTTTCCTTCCCCCAATTCCTTATATGAAAAATTCTGCCATGTCAGGCTGAATCCTGAGATCCTTTTCCATGTTTAAATAGCTTTTATGACATATATTGCCACTGATGTTAAATGGAACTCACTTATGTAAAATCCGGGCAAAAGAGGAGGGTATGACTTAGTGCTCATGCTATTTTTTAATAATGAATTATTTTCCTGGCAAGTAACTAAATTTAACCTGATCGTGTTCTTGGTTTGATTGCTTAAATAACATTACAAATATTGTCCCAAAGAAGACTTGTGGGAAATACTGCCTAGTTGGGGTTCTTTTCCTTTGCAAAAATATTTGTGATCTCTTTGTTCACATAATTATATTTTGTAAGTAATTCTATATGAGTTTTTGTACAAAGCAGACAAAACAGAGGTTGGTTAAATCCTAAAACCACAGCAGAGAGAAAGCTGGGTATGGTCACATCTCCCAGAACGAAGTAATACCATGACTCTTCTCCCAGACATCAAACACAGAAGACACACTTTGAAGAAAAAGCAAATAAGCAACAACTTTGAGATGTATCTATCCCAGTGAGGCTGTCCTAAATGATGTGTTGTTTCAGCTTAAATGCAGTCCTTTCTACAGAATTATGGAAGAGGAGATGGCACCTGACTCCTAAAAGAAGAATTCGACCAAAATTCGATTTATAGAAGTTATCAATATGTCAGTGTATGGAAATATCTGATACATATTTGTATATTAATATCAATATATGGAAAGCAGTATACAGAGGTTTTATCACAATAAATTTAATTCTGAAAAGAATCTAGAGAAGTAAATGAAATGAGATAAAACCAAAGTAAAGTGGCTTGCTGATGCAGTTAACATGCTTAACACCTTCACCCAGCTTCTGTGTTGAATATAAGGTGGAAATCTGTCCAAATTAAAAATCTGTTCAGCCACAAAGTACAGCTGGAACTGCAATGTTGAGAAACCTGGTTTTCCTTTTGCTGCTCTCTTTCTTTCTCCCATATAGCAAAAGTCTCCAATTTATACCACACGTAATATTTTTGCTCTGCAAATCGTGTCACTGAATATCAAGCACCTGAGCAAAGAAGTGCCACAAAGATGGAATGTATATATCCTCAAACTCTGGGCTTGAACAGGAGCAACTTAGGGTTATTTCATTTTTTTCACACATAGCAAAATCAGAGTCATATGCTGCTTGCTGAGATTCTCTAACTGGCAAATACAGATGATGTGGAACAAACCTTTTGCTTGAACACGTAGGAATATTTCTCATGCCAATGTGTCCCAAGATTGCATCAAGGCTGGGTCTCATAGTCCCACTATAAAACAAAACCAGGAATATTCTATTTGTATATCCATTTTGTTAATTTGAAAGTCTGTCTGTCTAGATATGTTGTAAAATGAAAATCTTTCAATAACTAATAGAAGGCCTGAGTAATACAAAAATATTAGGTCATTCATATTTGGTTCTAATTGTTAGTGTTATATACATGGAAATGCATGAAGTCAGGCTTTCAGTTCACCCATACCAGTGTAAAAATAGACAATCTGTTTGCATAGTTTTGTAAATAAGAACAATTCCTGATAATATGATAAGAAAGAAGTTTTAATTTTCAAAAACTGAAGTTATTTTACCAAACTATAAATTGATGGAAAAATATTTTGTAATGCAAGGCTGCTTTTAAAACTAACGGGATCGTAACCTATTTGGGGAAAACTGGGTATGTTCAGATAATTATTAATGAAATATTAATATGAAATATTAATAGAAATATTAATATTAAAATATTAATATTAATGATCTTCCAAATACTTAGTTTTCCTCAGTTTTTCAGGGCTCTTGGCAATGTCAAGGATCTCATTTGTGTGTATTATTCTACTGCGTGTGTTCCTAGTCGCATGTTTTTTTTCTGTACAATTCAGGTCAAATTTAACACCTTTATGTACAAGATTGCATATATATATATGTCTTGAGGACTTGCAACAAATTTGTGAATAGTTATTGTGTTTTTTAAAACTTTGTTTGTTGGCCTTAAGAGTTGTGAATTTCAGAGTCACAAATATATGAATGTTTCAGTGTCACTGAAGTTGTAAATGAAATAATTTGTCTGCTATGAAAGACACCTCTAAAGAACTGCTCTCAGCTGATAATTCAAGTAATCTCTTTGCCTTTTTAGCAGCGCCAAAGAAACCACGCTAAATCCTACTGTAAAAAAAAAAAAGTCAAGAATATTATCCTAGTTTACTAATTTTAGGAGTGAGACTTCAGATGTTCTGAAACAGAAGCACTTAAAAAATATATAAATTCTGTGTATTGTGTAAAGGAGCAATGAGACATGACTATTCTCAAAGATGATGCAGGTTTGTCCAAGCCAGATTGTTGTATTTGTGCTCATTGATAAGGGAGAATTGCTGTAAAGTGATTGGTACTTATAAGGAAACCAGTAGGGTGCATTACTGAATTTTGGGACACAGTGTGTATTGTTGTATAAATAGAAAAGGTACTGTACAAAGGGGGAACTATATGAGCCATAGTGGGATGGTTTTCTTGTGTCTTGTTGCTTCTTCAAGTGGCTACAGCTAAGCACAGAGCCTCTGCTCAGCCTGATGCTGAGCTTGTGGTGAGCCAAGGGACCCCTGGGAGCACCAAGTTTGTAATCCCACGTCTGCCCTTGGAGATTTCCAACATATGTGTTCTCCTGCGGTCCAGTCTTGCAAAACCTGATTGTTTTTAAGTGTCCTCTGGTAGCTGGCTACCCTACAGGAAATGGAAGAAAATGGGATTGTTGTGTCCCCAACGAGTCTGACAGTAATGGCATTTTTCTGGAAGGTGAAATAATGAGGTCTTACATCTTTTTAGTATTTCTTTGTGATTTGCTCAGGCACTTGTCTCATGGCTTCCCTTACCCGCTGGAGCACTGACTCGCCTGAATTTCGTGATTTCATTGCCTAACACGGCCGTTGTACACACGGTAGCTGGTGCGTCTCATTTCTGCTACCCCATCAGTCCAAGCCTGGGGCTGTGCATTCTGTCCGTCCAGGGCTGTCCGTATAACCAGTGCAAATGTAACTGTGGGCTGCTCTATCCGTGTTGTGTCTTTGATTTTACCTGTATTAACACCACTATTTCAGGTTGTGTTTTAGCGTGTTTGCTAGATGCTGATGTGGAGCTGCGACAGCGGAATGAAAACGAGGATGAAACCTAGCATCGCTGTAAACCTCTGCTGCAGATCTGCCACAGCATCGACCGTTGTTCACCTGCACCCCGTGCCACTGCCTCGGCGCTGCCCGCGGGGCTGGCAGGGGGACAGCGGCCACCGCTTCCTTCGCCCCCCCCCGCCCTTACCCCAGCCGCGCTGTGGGCGAACGAGGAGCGCGCGCGCGCTCCCGCGGCCGCGNCGGCCGCCAACCGCCGCCAGCCCCGGCCGTTGGTCAGCGCGGCGGGAGGCGGGAGCGGAGCGGAGCGGCCGGGTAGGTCGGCGTGCGGCGGGGAGGGAGGGCTGGGAACGGCGGTGCGGTGAAGGAAGGGGAGCCGGGGGTGTGCCCGGGGGCCCGGGGGTGGCTGCCTGTGACCGCGGCGGTGCGCTGGGCGGCTGCTCCTGGGCTGACGTACGTGCCCGCGGGTGTAGGCGCCGGTATAAATACAGAGCCGTTTGTTTTCTCGGGCTGAGCCCTGAAGGGTTGGTTTCATCTCGTAACAAATTTAAAACCAGACCGTGCTGAAGGACTGGGTGGTTTGCTGAAGAAACGGATGCCTGTGTGCTTTTTATGGCAATAAAGAGAAGTGAGGCATGCTAGACATTTCAGCAAAGTGCATTAACGCTGCGTGTTTAGTGTTACACAAAGATCATCGTCACATCGTTGAGTTTTGCTATTGTGGAAGTACAAAGGAGGTCTCGTAAAAATAATCACGTCGGTTGCACAGTTTATGAGCGGGTTGCGTTTTTCATTCTTGGCTTAAGAAAACTTCTTCATGAAGTGCAGTTTCAGGTATGAAATTGTGAGGAATATCACTGTCATGCAGGCAAGAGCCAGGTGATTCCGCCAGAGGCCCCAGGTACTCGCATCGATGCCTTGGCTTTGCAGATACCAGTTTCCAGTACACTGCCTACAGATAAATACAAACGGATTTATAAACTTTGTCTGTTGTAAGTATCTAGGAAGATCCCTACAAGCTGTAGTCTGATTTTGTGCCCATAGTATGCTGGCAAACATCTCTTAAATGTGGCTGGTTTGTTTTCTATTTATAAACCTGTTTTCCCTGTAGCTACAATCAGTTTCTTGCAGGAGGCTGAAATTGATTTTGTGATCATAGTGATTATATGAAATTGATTATGAAATTGATTTTGTGATCGTAGCATGATCATAGTGTGTGTATGCATTTCAATAAATACAGTTTAAAAAACAGAAGAGCATAACAGCAGGTATGTCTCCTGTTACTAAGTGTGGCAATGCACAGAATGTTCTCTGCAGACAGATGCAAAAACCCAGTAGGACTACATCTTCCATATAAAAACTCGTGGATTCTGCTGGTCATTGGTGAATGCCTACAAGCAGACCAAGACCCGTGGTGGGATTCATTTTAATGTACCAACATACTTACGCCTGTGTTATCTGTTGAAAGTTATCGTTGCTGATTAACCCTGTGTAGTTGCTACAAAAGCTCAGACCAGTCAGTTCATTAATTTGTAATGCCTTTTAAAACAAAAGAAACAATGACAACAGAAATGAGCAGGTAAAGGAATGATAAATTAACAGGTTAAGACATAATTCAGTTGATACATATTGTAAAAAAGTGATGGTATCATTATTGATTATGTTGTCCAAATGCACTTTTGTTTTTTACCAGAGCAGCACAGTGCTTTTCTGTTAAGAGAGGAAGGTATGCAGTCCACACAGTGCAATGCTCGAGTGTCTGTAAGCTGTAACGCCTCCCGTGGGTTAGAGTGTTTCTGCACAGGAATATCAAAGCCCCAGTTTCTCAGTGAAACATCACCATGCCTTAAATTATCGCAAAATAGGAGAAAAGTCGTCAGCTTGACATGGTTTTGTTTGATGGTAAAGAGAAAAAAATATTTTTGAGGGATAACGCTGTTGTTTACGCTGTATCATTTTCATCCCATTGTTCCACTGGCTGTAATTACTTAGCTTTGTGCCTCTCTCATTTGAGGTCCTTCCTTCTTACAGAAATGAGCTCTTCTAAATAGCAGTGGGTGCTGCTCGATGAGAAGCCCTTCTTCTTTCAAGATACCACACCAAGTTCAAAGGTTGCTGTATTTAATTAGCTTACCTTTTGCTCATTAATGCATTACATTTGGAATTTCCTTTATTGTAAGTAAAGGTGTTCCTTTCTAGCAAATGTTTTTCATGTCAGTACACAGGAAATTACAGCACTTACGGTCATCGCATATCGAGGGATGCTAAAGTACTTGAGCCAGGAAAGCCAGGACATGATGCTTGTGAGATTTACCAGCAACCCAGAGAAAATCTAGAGCCGATGAAAATAAAGTAGAAAAGATAGATTACAAAAAAAAAAAAAGTTGCTGTTAACATGTTATTCTCTGCTTCTCAGAACATTGCTCCGAGCCGTTTCTCTGCCTTGCTGGCAGTATTCTGGACGCCGGAGTCACTGAGAATACCGCAGGGAAACTCTCCCCTGCCTCGTACCCAGCCCCAGTTTGTGCTGGAAAGCACAAATCCAAACTCAACCGCGCAGTCTTTTTGCAGAATTCGGCTGAACTCTGTACAGCTAGGATTTCTCTCTAGAAAAGTAGATGAGGCTACTCACAGTCATAAAAACAAATGCAATAGTCATGAGTAGGTTGGCTACAGTGACCACACTCTGTCCTGCTGCAATGGCTAGGGCCATGGAAGTGGCTGTGTGGGATACCATCGTAAGGGTAAGCATCATTGTAAAGAAGGCTGCTGCTGTCGGTTTCAAACCTTAAAGAGCAGAACAAGAAAGTCGTCAGTATGGTCCTGCCAAAAGCTGTACCACAACCTGAGCAGTGCTGTCCTGCCTCCGGAATACATTTTGTCTGACAGCATAGGCTATGCCATTGAGACCCAAGGCTGCAAGAGGCCTTGTGGCACCCAAAATGTGCATGCCTGTCAGCGGAGGACAGGATGAATAAGGAATACGCCTGTTAACTGCAGTAACACTGGAGAAAGTTTGCAGAAGGATAGGTAGAAGTTACGGTGGTACTCCACACAGGCCAAGGTGAAGGCTTCACTGTGGCTTCAAGACATTTGTCAAAGGAGAAATTTCTGGTGGATGAGCAGAAAATAAGCAGCAATCGTGCAGTCAGCCGAGAGCTCTCCTAATCGCGAGTGGTCTTGGGGTGGCTGTGCATTTGGTAGCAAGGTCTCTCTCACCCCAGTTTTGCAGTCTAGTGAGAACCGATTGAGTCTAGTGACAAAGGAAAGTGCTGCCTTGTTTTCCGTTCCTTGGGGCAAAAAAACTCTGATCAAAGTGAACTGTGATTATTTTTTAATTTGGCTTGTACTTGCAAGCTTTTGGGACATCCCAAAAACCTTATGCTAGGAAAATGGTGTGCCTGGGACATGTTTTGGGCATGGCATTTGAAGGTCTTGCAGTGCTGTAAAAGTTGGTGCCAGCAATTTTCAAATTTTCTGCCCACAAACCAGAAGACTTTTCACCAAGAAGAATAAGCTGATACTAACTCGCACAACATAAAGTTCTTATAACAAAACTTTTCCTTTGATAGGTGTTATTGCAAGGATAAAACAGTATCTTGTAAGAGTCACTGAAAGTTAAAATAGCCATAAATGAAAAGGAATAAGCCAAACCTATATAGTAACGACTCTGACACTCCTCTTTCTAGGGGCAGTGTGTGTCTATTCTGTAAACGGCACGGTATGCTGCAGGCAAGCGCAATAACCAGTGCCATACCCATGTAGTGCTTCAGCACATATAAATATGCATATGTACATGTACATATATAAAACACAAGGGCCTTGTTGATTTGCCAAGGGGGGGGTTAACAGAACTGCGGGAGGCAATACTTGCCTAACATGAAGTACGTTATACAGGCAAAGATGATGCTTGGTATAGTCCTCATGGGTATTAAATCCGCCATTAGCTTTGAGATGAAATATGCAGCTATTCCGTAGTATCCACTGATATACTCGTGCCTGGAACACAGAGGTATATACAGCATGTTACAAAATTTAATCACTAAAAATGTAAATTTATTTTACCTTGGAGACAAATGAAGTCTAGCTTAAACTGGGGAAAAAAAAAAGAGTTTTTTCATGATTAGGCTTTAATTTTAATGTCCTGTAAGCCATACACCTCAGTAATTTTGCTGTTTTCATGCACAAATGAATATGAGTACTTGTGCACATGATTTTTAGTTGTCAAAACAGAGAGAGTAAAGCTTACAGAGAGTAGATTTTCCTTTTCTCGGTAGTGTAATCTGTACAGCTTTAAAGAATCCAAAAGGCACTATTTACTGTTGTCACTAGCAAGTCACCATATTGTTAATCAATACCTAAATAGAGTGTTCAGGGATTTTTTCCTATAAATGTTGATTTTAAGCTCTGAGCTATTTGCAATCATAGATACTGTTTGGGGGATTTGCAGGCAGTTCACTAACAGGCTAAAAGAGTACATTTGCATGGAGCACTAACGGGGAACTCATTTGAAAACTGGACACTAGGCATACATAAATGACAGTTAATTACAGCAGGAAGGTAAGCAAACAGATGAACAATAGACCGTGTTAACGTTTTTGTAGCTTTTACTTACATAAATAACTTCTTTTCCACAACAAAGAGTTCAATAGCTGAAATACTGCTGAAACACTGGTTGGTGGTCAGAAAGAACATTGCGCCAAGTCTACAAACAGCAAAACAGCAGGCAGTATTGGAAACGTGATATAAATGCAGTTTTTCCACTGGAGCACATGTAGGCCCACCCAAAGCCTTTTCAGTACGGTCTGCTGTTCAGCATTTTCAGCTGCCTGACCGGCACTGAAAAACGTCATCCTACCGAAGTGACGTGGCTCCCGGCAGCCGGACGGCTCGCCCAGGCTGTAGCACAGCCGGGCAGCACCGCGGTCCTGCGTCGCCGTTGTGCACAGGACTTGTGCGGGGAGCAGAACGCCCTCACCTCTACGTAACTAAAGCAGCTTGACCCTATGTACTGAGGGGAAGCATTTGATCTAACCAGGTGGATGGATTTCCTAAAGAGCTCACTGGTTGCTTATCCTATCCTGTCCATTATCCTGTCAGAACAATGAGGGAGCTTTATCACAGTTTTGGAAATCCAGTACCAAAACTGACTAACCTGTTTTGGAGTCCAGAGTAGTCCTCTTTAAGTCCAAAGAAAATGGCACCTACAATCAGTCCCAGGAAAATTGTGACACACAGCTAAATGTAAAAAAGAAAAGAGCAGGAAAAGTATTGTTCTCAGTGCTTTCAAAGCCTCGGCAATTATTTTCATGCTCCACAGTGTACAGTTGCTGGGCTCTATCATGCATCTTACTCACGGGATTTGTTTTTAACAACAATGGTATCAGCCACTTCTGTCATCTGTAAGCCCCAGCAATGCGCGAGTCTTAACACACTAAACCACTTGATCTGTGGTACCTGTCCCCAAGATCTTGCCAGCAGGAGCAAGTGTCAGGGATAATTCAGCTCCTAAGCCAATTGTATGGGAAAGCAAGGATCCTATCAAGACCCATTTGGAGGTGATTAATGAACAAGGCTTAATGAACCGTGTACCTCTAAAGGAATGCGTGTAAAATCCATCTCTAATGAGGTGGGGAGAGAGAAGAGATTGTGAGAACAAAGTCAGGACCGTTAACCTTGGGGGATTATGAGATCCGTGAGAGTCTAATTCTTGTCACAAGGTCAAGCTTTTACAAAGCAATTATTGAGGATCTCCATAATATCAGCATACAGACACACACACGCACTCGGAGCCTTTTAACCTCGGGGACTCTGGGCTCATTTCCACTCCATGCCGGCTGTTTTGTTCACTCGTTATGTAGACTGTAACGAAGATAATGTATGCCCCTGCCTTGGGCCTGATTTTTCTGTTGCCTCCCCTGCTGAACACTGCGGTGGGAGCGTTGCTGGTGCTGCGACTGCAGGGCTTGGCTGGTGGATTGGGGGATTCCTGAGGCCAGGCAGCCTTCATTTTTGAAGGAAGTGTGTGATTTGAACCAGTCCACGCTTTTGGCATTGATTCTGCTGAAAAAATAGCGCTAACAGAGCCAATCACGTAGAACATGCTCATGTTCCTTAGTAAGGGCTAGGCTCTGGTGTGGTTTCCATGATTACATTTCAGAAGATGTCACAGTCACTGTGAACAGACTGTGGAGGTATCTCTGTGCGTGAGCCAGCTGCCAGCACTTAGTGAACTAAGCGTAATTAAGTATGCAAGTGCAGTCTGTGAACTGTCCCTGGGTGGAGGTGGGGGAGAAGATTTGAGGCCAAATCCTGCTCTGCCAAGGCTGGACAACTAGTGTAGCATCTGAGGCGTGTTCCCAAGCCAAGGTGTGCAACTACGGGGAGGTCATCTGCTCCTGGCCGGCAGCTGGGAGCATCAGAACACCCTGCTGGAGGAGGCCTTGCCTCCTGAGGTTTGTAAGTAGCCCAGGATGCATCATGGACGTCATTGTGCTGCTCATTTGGGAATGTTTAGGACATTCTCTGGCAAACCTGGTGTCCAGACCCTGCACACTCTGTCTTCAGATCCTGCCTTCAGTCAAAATACCAGGAGGCAAAACTGTCCCCCATGGCTCACCTAATGGGGGTGGGTAAAAGGCGATGTCTGCCACAAAACAGAGAGATACAAATAACGTTACCTGAGCTACAGAAGCTTGAGGGTTTCCTATCAGATTTTTGAATGTGCGCTTGGACACCCACTTCAGCTGATGACAGAAGGAATTGGCATATGTAATTTGTCTGAAAAATGCTTTTGTTTTCTTTTTGTCTCCCAAAGAAATACTCTCTAGTATTGCTTTTGTTTCTTGGTAGTAGGCGGAGTTGGAGTATTTTTCTGCTAACTTCTCAGCCAAGGTTTTGTCGTGTTCAGTGAGTTCTTCAATGCTCTCTGCTGGAAAGAGTTTGGAAAAAAAGAGACCGTTGTGTGAGGGATGGGAAGATGCGTTAGGAGTTAAGCCTAAAGAGTTCTTCTGTTGGGGTGGGAGCGTTACTAATGAAGGAGAAGAATTAATATGCATGTTTAGCTCCAGCGACCCATTGCACTCGGCCTCACACAAAAAGCATATGTGAATGCAGGTGAGATTTGATTTGCTGTTTTGGGGATGATTTCAGCCTTACCCCAACTTCAGGGAAGCATCAGGAGAATGGATACAGCTGCACTGCTCCCCTGCCTCTGTCCCTATTCCCAGCCTACTCGGAGGCAGGAAACAGGAATTTTGGAACAGATGAGCCATTCTGTTATGTTAAAAATAACAGGCATAGCTACACCACGTTATGTCCCTAACCAGAACAAGTGTCCTGGTTTATCATCAGTGCTTACACAGGGCTTGAGCTGATTTGCATTGGATGAAACCAGCTCCTTCTCTGTGCTGAGTTGTAACAAAAGAGTTCCTTAAATTCCCAGACATTACAGCTTCAGCACAGACAAATATTCTTTTGCCTTTAACATCTAGTAATTTGATTGTGACACAAAAGCATACAGGTTAGGCTATGAAGAAATGGATAGCAATGATAAATTAATCGATACCTGTTGATGAGAAGCAAACTATTATTGCATAGACATGAATATTTTATGTAGTAAGGCTGTACATGAATTTGGTATTTATTTAAAGTAGTGCTAATTATTTTCCACACATAAACAAACAGTATTTAGGAAGGACATTGCCTTCAAAGCAGCGTGGGTCAGCAGTGCATGATAACCTCGGGCACACAGATAACTGCCTGCATGTACAGCACTGTTACCACTCATCTGGCACCGGTAAGTGATGTTTCTGTGTTGTGCTGGACATCCTCTGGCAACACACACGTGGCAAGAATTGCATTCAGCTCTGTGCCTCGTACCTGTGTTAGGTTCATCGGTCTTGTTCACCGCCACTGCCGTGGAGTCCCCGTTGATGATGTCCAGGAAGAAGTCAGTGGGGTTGTTGTAGGGCTCGCACTCATAGCCTGCGGAGGCAGCGTGACAAGCGCTAAGCGACGGCTCGGTGACAGACGGGAGGCTGTGCGCGGCTGCCGTGCCCACACAAGAGATGTGTGGCGCTGCCGGACATGTGTGTCAGGGAAGGCAAGGCAGCATGCCTGCCGAACCCAGCCTGGGCTTTGTCTAATTAGCACGTACCCAGGAACAGCTGATTAGAAGTCAGCCCTATCGGCCAAGCCACACACAGCACAAGAGGTGGAACCCCACGAGAAATGCTCAGCCTCATAATATCTTGGGCTTGCTAATACACACTACGTCCAATTCTCATCACGCCTATTGCCATTTTCCTTGCTCGCGTGCTCGTGCAAGCCGCGGATGTGCTCACCGATAGATCGGAAGTAGGCGATGGTCTGCTGAGCGGGGCCGTGGTACAGCATCCGCCCCGCGGCCAGCAGCGTCAGGCTGTCAAACAGCCGGAATATGGAGTACCGCGGCTGGTGGATGGAGAAGATGATTGTTTTCCCTTGCTTGGCCATCCTGAACGGAAAGTGAAGAATAACACAGGTGTTAGCTGCGAGTCCTTTCAGCATTTAGGCAGATAATTTGCAAGGTTGGTTAAAGGCTTGGTTAAGGGCAATTGAGTTGGCACGTGAGAGAGGGGAAGGGGGAAGAAAAAAGGATGCAGAGAAGATCTGTAGGTGATATTTGTAGTGCGTCTGTGAGAAAAGGAGGTTCCCTCTCCCTGGGGAGGCTGCTGTGGGGAAGGTTTGTTTTCCCAAAGGTAGGACTGAGATGTTGCGATAGGGAAAAAGCTAGCTGCGTTCTAACTAACATCCGTATTAAAATCCATCACCGTACCAGACTGTATGGCAGGCGTATTTATCACTCTTCTGGCCCAGGCAGACATGAAAATAAACACCTGCACCTAACAACACAGCTGTCAGGGACAAACAGCAGCCCTGGCGTGCGCTTGGGATGTAGCCTGGCACTGGGAGACTTCAGACTGCCTTTTGTTACTGCCTTTGCAGTGCTGGCTTGCGGGAAAGCATGCTGTGTGCAATTTCCCTGTCTGCTCATTCTAAGCGTCATCCAAGAGCAGGACAACTGAGATGTAGCAGAGCTGAATGGCGCAAGCAGGCGCTGGTTCCGAGGGCATCACCTTTTCAGTAGCATCAGGACGGCGTTAGCGGTACTGGCATCCAGTCCAGTGGTTGGCTCATCCAAAAACAGAATGGCGGGATCTGTGATAAGCTCCATCCCGATACTGGTCCTTTTCCGCTCTCCTCCGGACACCCCGCGAGTGAACTGGGTGCCGACCTGGGGCAGAGCAAGAAATGTGCGTCACGTCACGCAATATTTCTTCGTGATTTAAGCATGGTATTAAATGCCGTTACCTTGGAGTCTGCCACTTTGCTCAAACCCAGCTCCTTGATGACCTGATCAATTCGTTCATTTTTCTCCTGCTCCTTCACTGAGTTTGGCAAACGGAGCGCTGCTGAGAACTGGAGATTTTCTCTGACGGTCAGTGTTCCCATCACCACATCATCCTTCAAAAGAGAAAAAGCAGATGCTTGGTGTTCACTTGGCAGTTTGTCATTTCTCTGAGAACTGCATCTAGCTGTGTTTTACATGGTCCTTGCATGGAGAGGGATGGTGGCAACTGCCACAACATGCAGTAAGGTGCATCTTCACTGCCTGTGTCATAGCGGACTGGTGACTTCACGCACCTAATCATATTTGCCTTTATTCATAGAGGAAAACAATATAGGAACATCCTCCATCATGCATGATATCAAAATGCATACGCAGCAGTGTATGCAAAACTGTCCCTCACCTGTTCTTAACCCGCTTCAGCTTTTTAGAGGTGTTGTGAGGAACTGAAGGGACCTGAGGAGCGGGTACAGTTGAGGTCCCTGTCGCTGCGTGTTGTTAGTGCAGCCACAGCTGCCCGCAGGTCAGAGTTGGGGGAAGAGGAGAAGCAAAAGAAAAGCTGGGCCAGTACGGGGCAGGGTGCAGGTTTTCTGAGCTCGTTTCAGCCAAGGAGGAAGGAGGGAAGGCGTGCCCGGAGGGATGTGGTTTTCCTTCCCCTGTCCTTCACGTGTGCTTCTCCCCAGCCCGCCCCGGCCAGACCACGGCTTTCTCGGAGCAGGCAGTGGTGACGCTGCCCCGGGCAAGCGGAGGTGCGAGCTGTGTGCTGCCGCCATTTCTTGCGGCTGCAGGCAGGAGGGGACGGGAGCAGCCACGGGTGGTGAATGCCGCCCTACCTGTACTACGTATCCGGAGGTACATTTAAAGTTGGCAGGCTGAGGGGCTCCATTGATCAAAATGTCACCAGAAAGCCCGTGAGGGTCTTTTCTTGCAGCCAAAATGTCGAGCAGCCTGGAAGAGAAGGCGGCCACGTTGTGAGATCAGCGTGTCCGAGGTCAGATCTCTGACCAGCAAACCCGAGTCGTGAAATGGACATGCAACATGCTGTGTGCAAGCATTACATATTAGAAACATGCCGTGTAGAAAACCTCCAGCAACCTTCAAGGGGCTGAGTTTCCTTTATCCTGGTTTCCTAAGGAAGTGAGGTCTGTGCAATTTCAGTGCGTTTGTGTCTGTTCACTCAATAATGAGAGCTTAACCCAGAATGATACAGAGACTATCAGTGAAGTGTGTGCTACAGTTAAATTATTTATTTGTCATTTGGGCTGATTGTCTGCTTTGAATTCAGGCGTTTCTCAGAAATCGGTGAGATTTGCACAGTTGTAAATGAAAATCTTTCATTTCAAAATCTTTCCCCAAAGTCTTGTCTGTTACTGTAAAATACGTGCAGGTCCATCTTCTCCTTGGTGCAAACAATGCCTAGAGCAGAGGGGACACTTACGAAGATTTACCACTGCCAGTGGGCCCCAAAATTGCGTTCAGTCCTGGTCTCATGATGCCACTGTAAGACAAAATAGATAGGTGACACTGCTAGGCTAGTGCAAGTTATCTGTTGAGCTACCTTCTGCATCTTGTTAATGGCTCCTGTGGATTGTCTGGGCTTAGAGAGACTACAGTTCATGGCTTCTCTGAATCTGATTTTCAGGCACGCTAAACTCAAAAGCCAGGTGGAAGCAGTTTTTAAGCGTTTAGCTGGGGAAAGACTCTATAGAAATGATGCAGTAGGCTTAGCTGCCAGGAACGGAAATAAAACATACACTTACTCCAAAGAGAAGCCAAAATACGTACTTGAGATCTCTCAAAACTTCTTTATCAGCTGTTTTTCTACAGCACAGGAACCCAGTCTTCATCGTCACATGGTAGGAGATGTTGTGGAATGTCACTGTGCTTCCTCCCTGGCCAGACAAGTCTGGAGAGCGCTGCTTGCTGCCCGGGATGCCGTTTGTGCTTGTGTCCTGCATCTGAATGCTTACGTGGGACTGGTCTTCTGCCATGTTTCCTCTGGGAATGAAGAAAATTGGGAAGGTGGAGGGGAGAAGAGAGTTGGTTAGGTGTGGAGAGCAAAGAGGTGTCTGGTCCAGCCGTGTCCATCCCGGCCTCTCTCCGGCTGGGGCTTGCAGCTGGAGGTGGGGCAGAGCTGCTGAGAGCATGGTTCTGCCGCAGGTCTCTGCTGAGCTCCCGGTCCTCCTGCAGGGCAGCCCCGGACAGAGGAGTGCTGCACGGAAACTGTCAGCGTCTTTGAGCCCACGGGCACAACGGGGCTCGCTGGAAGGTCAGCTCGTGACCTGCAAGGGCCAGGGGAGCCAGCTTTCCGACCTTGTGTGTCGTCACACCGTTCTTTAATTGTTGGTGTGCCTGACAGGGGGTAGCTGGGACGGGGGCAGGATCTGGCCCCTCCCTGTATATCAGGGGGACCCCTCCGAGCCTGACTAGGGTTGTTGCTACCAGGGGAAACGTTGGTACCGCAGCAGTTTGGGGCAACAGAGAGGCCAGAGGAGCCGCAGGAGCTCTGGGAAGGTCAGTCCCCTGGGTTAACGCGGCTGTACGGCTTGCAGCAGGGGAGAACGTGAATGGGGAGACCTTCTCGGGCACGCTGAATAAACGGGAGAGCAGTCGATAAAACGAGCCTCTCCCAAGCAGCTATTTAATCTAAGGTAGCCATATGGTCACATAAAAGCCCAGCCTTTATCTTTTCCACTGATGCTGGCATGCTGTTACGGTTGCTTGACAGCCAGCCAAGGTCTCCTCGGCGGCAGTGCGCCCAGGCCTTCTGGGTGCGAGGGAGTTGTTTATTATTTATTTCCATTATCAATGGAATGGTTTAATTACTTTTTGGTACATTTGAGTTTGCTGCTTACTGGCAGCTAAGTGCTACAGGCGGATGCGTGGCAGCTGCGGGCAGCTCTCCCAGAGCTACTGGCGTTTATTGCAGAATGAAATTGCAAAATACTCCTTTGCTTAAAAGCGGAATGGGTAGTCGGCAGTTGCTACATGAAATCCATGTTACTTTTTAAAAGGAGCGAGGCCATTACACTTGGGACGATAAAGTGACCTCGGTTCTGGACGTGCTGGTGGGAAGGAGGCTGCGTAGCAGCCTCAGGCTGCAGCTCCTGCCCCGGAGGCCTCCAGCACGGAGACTGTTCCAGCAGCGCTTGGGTGGCAGCTGGCGCTGCGCTGGGCGAGGAGGGAGTGCTAGCAGCAGAAGCAGTGTCTGTGCGCTACGATTAGGCTCGTAATTTGCTTCTCTCTTTGGCAGACCTTCTTTTTCTTTTTTTTTTTTTTTCATTACTGTGGGATAGGTGCTCGCAGTGAGATGCACGTTAGCGCTTTATAAACAAACCTTTCCATTTCTGATCTATCAGTAAGCTTCCCATAGGAATACAGGAGGATGCTCCTTTAAGGCAAATGTAATTGTTAGCTGTTTGTAATTGCTCCTTAAGAATGGATTTGTTGATACTACTTTAGTTCTTGTGTAGAAAATAATTTATCAAGTTTAATGTGAGATACAGCCATGAAACATTAATTCAGAACAGCTGAGACCAGTTGCAGGACAAAGAAACAACCATGACAAATATTAATCAAATCACTTCATAGGCAAACTATAATTCCCTAAATGAAGTTGCCTAGAATTCATTGCACGGTGCTTACAAGTATCTGCTTTAGATCAGAAAGGAGCAGGAGAGTCGGTGACATTGTGTACTGGCCACTGTATTCAGAAATATTCATTAAAGAGAAAGCATTTCATACCCTCATCATACCAGCTCTGGTTGAAATGCATTATTTTTGCATCAGTTGAATATAAAATTGATGAGCTCTTTGTGAATCTTGCAAATTGGATTTGTTTTCCCCAAATCTTCTAAAATATTTTTGTTGCCACTGCTTTCAGCATTGATCTCTGTTCAAGTCTAATAGAAAAACCTTTCCTTTGGAGAGATTTAGTCTCAGAAAATGTTGTCAGGAGACAAAATATTGGATCTAGAGATCTAACATTTTACTAGTGGCTAAGTGAAACTACTGTCTTAAAAATACTATGACATCTGTTCGCCCAATGTTTTGAAGCACAGGGAAACTCACTGCGCTCACTTTTCTGTGTCTGCTTGTCAGACTTGTAAAGTACAGTCATATTTTCTGTTCATATGCAGTGGCACAAAACAAAACTGTAAAAATGACAAAATATACAACAAACTGCCATTGACTTAAACTTATTTCAAGTGGCAAAATTCAGCAGTGCATTTTAGTTGATTTTTGAAAATCTGACTGGTTATTCTAAGTGTTTTATCTCTGTAGAGAACTGGAGTTGAAACCACTTAGGGAGGAAGAGTGTCGGTGACCCCACCAGCTTTCAGCAAAGTTTTCTAGAGGAAGCTGGGTCAGAGCCCTTAGCAGATAACCTGTCCTCCTTTTTCTGAGTACTTGAGCCCACCGGGGAACCCACGATTAAACAAGCTGTTATTTCTCTTATTGATAACGGTTACAAAGTTTAGTTTTGCAGTGCACTAGCTGAAACAGTATGTATTACAGACGTGCATTTTAGATTCTGGATAAATATAAAATCAGAGGGCAGTGCAGCCTCACACAGCCAGCCCAGCACCGCACAGCCCTCCTTCTCAGGAACACGCATAGGAAACTAAAACCGCCTGAGTAAATAAGGATAATGTGATTCGGACAATCCGCAAGTTAATTGTCAGCCGATTTTCTGGGGATTTGTAACCTGCCTTCTGTGCAAATTGCCCCGTGGGGGGGCCGAGTAATGCATGTGGGTGGGTGTTCTCAGCGGTGTGTTAACACGCGCAGGCAAACTCCGGCTGCGGCAGTTCCTGCAACATACTCTCAACTTCTCAGCGTTTCACCAGTTTTACTTTAAGCCTTGAAGCTTTCTCCCCCATTCATAAAACAGATATTCATAAATTCCATGCCAAATTTCTCAATCCAATTCCTTGGAAAGCTAGGAAAAAGTAGGCAGGTGTTTCATTCTATTTTCAAGGCTGTTGGAAAACAAAAAACTAGAAGCGATCGCCGCGTGATCTAGTTGCTTGGGGTGGCAGAGCAGGCAGCCCCCACCGTGCCCGGGCGCAGGGAAGCAAGCCCCCAGCCTGAGCTGCGCCCGTCCCGTTGCAGCGGTGGGGCTGCGGCCGGCTCACTCACCCGCGGCGCTGGGTCACGGCAGCGGGATGGCTGCGGCAGTGGCAGGGTGGCAGGAGCCCTGGGGCGCAGCTGGCAGGGATGGGCTGTCGCTCCGGCGTCATCGCATTTTCTGCAAAAGTTGGGTTCCCCCCGCGCCGTCACCCCGGGGAGTCTCCACCCTCCGCAGGGGTGAGGAGAGGGCAGGGCCAGAGCACGGCAGGACTTTCACCTCTTCTTACCTCTTCGTGGGACGGCAGCGAGGGCACGTCCCTGATGCTGCGGAGGGAACCAAGCCTGATGCAGCCCGATGCGGGCAGCTCGGTCCCTGGCACGCGCAAATGCGGTAGTGTTTGACAGGGTACTCATGTGGCTAAATAAATGCAGAAAATATCATTACCTCATGCAGGAGCACATCTGCACTCTCACCTGGAAACCGCAGCTCAGGGTGTCAGGTCCGGGCTATTCCCCAGCATGTCAGCAATGACCGGAGCACTTGCACGTGCCTCACAGGAGGCTGTTGCTGTCAGCGCGGCTGGCAAAGCAAAGAAGGGAAGCAGAGGTGACAAACAATGCTTGGTTTGTTCTCACAGATGTTCTCACCACCCTTCGAATGCAATGTGATTTGTTTATTCTCAGTTGTGGGCGCAGATCATTCATACAGATCAGTTCTGAGTGGGTTGATGCATGCTTGGTCCTGTCTTCAGGAGTGGTATGCTGTACAACAGACTATCTAAAGAAAAGCCGCAGCTTGTGTTTGCACTGCAGTATGAAGCAAGGAGTGAAAGGTATTTGGCCTCTCTTTCTGCGGTGTCGGGAGGCGGGTGGGGGTTGTTTAATTTCACTGGGAGGTTTTCTGGCATGCAGCACATAAACCGTTCTCATCAAGTTGGGAGTCAGTCTGGTGAGGCCACTGGGACTGAGCTATTGAGCTTCACTGGCTGTTGAGATGCTGGGAAGTCTTGTGTGAGTATAGCACTGAGTTAATTACATTAAAATTAGCAGTAAATGAAAGACTAACAGTGTGGGAACATGAATCTAACATCTCATGGGGGTTGCTGTTACTGCAGTGCTCTCAGCAGGAGCAGCTGATCCCAGACCTCATGTCGCCGCCTGGCTCAAACCCGCTCCCACTGAAGTGAGTGATTTGAATGTTGAGAGATGAGGAGCTTCCACCCTAATCAGTTTATTTTTTGTCTTGCTCTCTTCAAGGCCATGCCCTCCCGTGGCCTGTCAGGTGCTGACAAGCCCTGACACGCTTAATTGTCAGATAAGAACACATGATAAACATTCATAAAGTTTTCAACATCTATCTCAAGACAAACCTGTGGCCATATCACAGAAGCACTGAATATTAGTAACTGATTAAAGATTTTATTCAGCCATTCAGACCTGTGTTTTATGCTGTTGTGTGCATGGTGCAGACCTTTGGTCAGTTCACAGTATGTAAAACAAGAGACATTATAGGAACCACGAGTGGAGTGTAGCCTTATCAGACAATGCTTCACAACAGCATTCATCCATTTGCGTGTGCTGTTTAATATTAAATCCAATGGACTGCCATTACCCCTGGTGTCCTTCAGCTTGGGCAGAAGCTGCTATCTCTGAGGTTCCTGGCTCTGCCTCTGCAGAGGTGGGAAGGGCTCCGTGCCTGGACCCAGCACCTGGAGGCAACGTTTGTAAAACAGAAGCAATAGCAGGGTAGCAAGAGGAGATGAGAACGCATTCTGGAAGAGTAATTGTTACTGAAAAAAAGTCTTGAAGTGGTGAACACTAGGATGGGGACCCTGAATCTGATTTTACCTGAGATGACGCAAGTTGGGACTTACTCCTGAGCTGAGGATCAGAGCGGCATGGTGCAGTAGAGCACTTATATTGTGTTGTCACAGGCAAATCTCTTAGCACCGAGAACGAGGAGGGGATGTGCCTCTGTAAGGCTCGGCATTCACACAGCGGAGGACTGTATCCCTGTCGGTTAAGTCACCGTGATGTTAGCATCACACGTTATCTGGCTCGTGAATTTCCCAGCAGCTTCCCTGCTGCGTTTCACTGATGCGCTGCCTCCTGGTGAGCCGCAGCTTGTGCTGTACCCATCCCCGGCCCTGCGCTCCTTCGGCCTTACATGCATCTTGCCTCTGTTTTGCTTTGTAGACCAAGTCCTGATGCACGTGTAGTCCCACTTACTAGCCATGTGGCAATGGTGAGGTGGGCAACAAGAGCACCAGGACAAGCGGCTCTGTCTGCTGTTTCAAAAGGCTGCTCCGGTATCAGAGAGGTCCCTACCACGAGCTCCTTCTGACAACCACAAGCCATGTCCTCCCTCTTACTCTGGGTCCCAGTGGACAGGTTTCTTTCAGAAATCAAGCCACAGAAGGGGAGCTGAAGTGCAGCGGCTGTGCTGGCTGTGGAGTGAACTTCATGAAGTTCATGAACCCGCGAAGTCAAATGAGTGCAAGGTCCTGCACCTGATGGGGCCACGCCAAGCACGAACGCAGGCTGGGCGGCGACCAGGTGGGGAGCAGCTGCGAGGAGAGGGACCTGGGGGTACGGGAGGACGAACACAAGCCGGAGGCGTGCGCTTGCACCCGCAAAGCCAGCCACACCCCGGGCCGTGTCAACAGCAGTGTGGCCGGCAGGGCAAGGGAGCTGAGTGACCCCGCTGCTCTTTCGGGTCCCCTGCGTGTCCCTGTGTGGAAAACCATGCTAGACAGTTAGAGCTTCAAAGTAAATTAGCTTGCACAGCAGCCACAAGAAAGGTGGCTAATTACTTCCTTCCAAATCTGGGATTCACTGTTTGCCCTACTAATGTTGCCTGATGGTCTGCTTTGGGGATAGCAGCACGACATCAGCAAGATTTCCATCAGTGCTCAAGTGCATCCTTCTGCAGAACTCCTAAGTGTTAGGTCCTTGTGACTTCTGATACGCTGGGACTTGCGGTTGGTGGGAGCTGGTACAAAGCCGCTGAAACAGGGTGAACTCCTGAGCCACAGAAGTCAGGGGAAAACTGCGGCTGACCTCCCTCAGCCGGGATTTCATTGAGCACAGCTGCTGAGAGGTGGCAAATGTAATTGTAAAGCTCATCTGATGGACTTTGCAGAGCCCAAAGCCATTACCTTTACTGAGCTGCCGGTCAGCAACATCAAAAGGCAGAAGGAATATTCCAATTAAATTATTGGGCTGATAGCAGGAGGCACGGCTGCTTAATAACCTAGTTAGTACTGGGGAAGTAAAGTCCACCCCCAGGCAGATTGCTGGACATACTGTCTTGCTAAAGAGCAAACGCTCAGGAAAAAGAAAGGAAAACCCACCCGATGTGACTCAGAGCGGCCCCCAGCAGCGTTGTGTCGCTGCACCGCGTTCGTGCCTGGCTGCCGAGAGCTCATGTTAGCGGGGTTTGTTGTCGGCTTCCCTGACCTTGTGCCCAAGAGCCAGCGGCTCCGGCTTCCCGCAGCGAGGGCTGGGGGCTCGGCCCCACCTCCTGGGGGACAACTGCCCCCCCCGGGGCAGCGTTCGCGGTGACGAGGCTCCAGCCCTCCGCGGGGAGTCAGAAAGCTGCCAGGTACTTCTCTGCGGTGGGTGAAACTGTTTTGCAGCAAGCTCTCTGCAAACTGCAGGGCAGATATGGTTAGGTTTGTTGCTTGAGCTTGTGCGCTGTTCAGCAGAAGCCATTAT
>VXAA01000623.1:10003-29792 GCA_013399115.1 Anseranas semipalmata
ACGTTTCATGGCGTGGTCATTCATTTTTACGTGCTATCTCTCAGTTGCTCTCTGTGCTGCGGGGTCTCTCGTCTCTGCATTCGTGCCTGCAGGGGGGTGACGTCCACCACCGGGGGTTCAGCTGTGATCTGGTATCAGGGGGGTCTGGGGGCCCAGCCCCCAGCACTGGGTGCTTTTGATTCAAAACGCGGGGTCCTGCGGACTCGTTCTTGTGGGACACGCAGGCTGGGTTTGGATGGGCACGCTCAACCCAGACCCACGGGCTAAGAAGTACCCTGGGGTTGTGCTTGGTTTATTCCCCAAAATAAGGCATCATCTGGAGCCACAAGGGAAAACAGGGCAGCAATTGCACATACCCCCCCACCCCTGGGCTGTGGCCGGTCCCCAGGCGCGTGGGGCTGGATGCGGCCGTGATTGATGAGCAATTTCTCTGCCCGGCGGGGCCATGGCTGCAGCTTTGCTTGTTCAAGGGCTTCAGGGGAATTTCTGTCTGTCTTTAGGCTCTGCTTTTTTGATTTTAAGCCTTCCTGTTCTGCGTGAGAGGGCCAGAGGGTCAGTGGGGGGAAATGAGGCTTTCCTTAATGAGCAAAGAGGCTTTAACGCTTTTAAACCCCTTTCTGTCTAAGATTCAGCTGCAGTTTAATGCAGCTTGGTCCCCCCTGTTCTCACCATTGCTTTTTGGTGTGCTCAAGCTGATAGCACCCATTTCACCCCCCGTACCATCCCATTTGATCTTGCCGAGCCCCCTTCCTGCAACCAATGCAGGGCAAGGCTGGGGCTCCACCATGTGCCAGTGTGTGGTGACAACGGGGACAAGCTCAGGCTCCCTGGGGAGTGACCCAGATGTGCTCGGAGAGCTGTGCTCGGGCTAACGAAGCAGCTTTCCTAACGACCCTGGCCGGATCCCAGGCGGCGTGGAACAGCCGGCCGCATTGTGGCTCATGGAGCGCGGCCGGGTTGCAGCAGCTGAGGCTCTGGGTTCACTGATCCTCGAATTTGAGGGAGGAAGTGGCAAGGCCGCCTCGATCCGCTCACCTCAAAGTATCGCAGCAGCATAGGGAGCGATTCAGGGGAGCCAGAGAGGAAGGAGGATTTGTTGAACCATAAAGGCCCCCAGTGGATGCGAGGTCATTGTTTTTCCCTTCCCAACTAGCTGAGGCCGCAGACAAGCCTCAGTGGGTGCTGGGGATGCTTGCTTGAGGGCAGCAGCTCAGACCAGCAAGAGCCTTGGGAGAAGCACCCCAAACGTGCGTATAAAGGTTGCGGGGACAATCGGGGCCTCCACAGGGAGGCTCACGGTTCTGCCTCAGGCTGGGAGAGGCCACGGCCTCGTCCCTGCTGGCAAGGATCCTGCATGGCTCCCAGCGGAGGCTGCAGGGCCCAGGGGAGGCTCCGCGCTTGCAACCGCCTCTTACCGAAAGCTGAAATTGGGGCACGTGCCTCTTGGGCTCATGGAGCCATGAACCCCGGAGAGGGGGGACCTGCATGTGGTTCCTCTGCCAGCGCCTGTTTATGCATTTTATCCAATTACTGCTTAATGCAAAATGCATAAGGAGCCCTTGGAGCAGGGACAGAAACCCACGGCCCGGCTTTGTGGTCCTCATCGGCAGATCCGACCCTTTAGGACAATTTCCAGTCTCAGTTGAATGACTTCATGAGAAGATTTCTGTCTTTTTTTTTCTTTCTTTCTTTTCTTTTTCCAACCAGTTGCTGGTTAATTTTTGCTCTGATTTAGGAACAAAAGCCGTGTCTGGAGGCTGAATTTGTTTCACTTCAGCATCCCACTGCTGCATCTCAGGCAGGCTTTTGCTGCTGGATTAAAAGATTTTTGTGCTGGGGAATTGGGACTGCTTCTAAGAGGTTTTGAGCTCACCCACCTCGAACACCAAAACTCATGGGCAGGGTCTTTGAAAACATTACAGCACGGTTGGTACCACGGCTTCCCGGCCAGCCTTGACCTGAGACAGGAAAGAAACGGCTTGCACAGCCCAGCCGCGTTGTGGCTTTTGAGGTTTCAGCACGTTAAAGCAACAAATTGTCTGCTTAAGTGAAACCTACGCTCCAGGCCAGCTCCCAGAGGAGCCCCGGATCCTGAGCCAAAATCCAAGAGAGCAGAGGGAGAAAAATCAATCATTATTATAGGAAATAAAGCAAACTCCAAAGCTCTCCTTCCCTTCTTCCCTTGGCAAATTCTCTTTTTGGCTCAGATTTTCACATTCTTCTTTCTAAAGTGGCCAAAGAGAAGGGGATAGATAACAGCTTTCCCTGCCCCTCCAGGCGGGTTTCACCCCGCAGGAGATGCTGAGCCCGGGACCCAAATCCCTCCACTTACTTTAATAGAGAAGCACTACGCGGGCTGATTAACCGCAGACTTTTGCAAGCCCGGCAAAGACTTTTTCCAACCTAATTGGATTTGCTCTCCATATTTCTGCAGCTTTTGTGCTCCTTATTTTGTTATTTATAGAAAACAGCTGTTGGTGTGGCAGCCAGCCCGTAGGGAGTGTGGGGCTGGGTTTGTCCCCGCAATGGCATGGGGATGCTCAGGTGTGCGAAGGGGACATCACCCCTCGGTGGGAAATGGGGGCTTGGTGGCTTCTTTGCGCAGCTGGGGTGAAATACCAGCTCTGCCAATAGAACCAGTGGCTGCGAGAGGTTTCACTGGTGATGAGCCACCCCCAGAAGCATCCTTGCGGCCAAGGGCAGGGTAAAAACCATGATTGCATGAAAAAAGTAGGTAAATCCTGGCTGAAAAAAGCCTCTCAGGAAGGCAGGAGTTTCCTCCTTCTGGGTTCTGTCGGAGGGGCAGGGAAAAGCCAGGGATTGTATTTCCAGGTAAGAAGCAGAGCCGCAGGATGAGAGGGTCGTAATGCTGACTAAGCCAGTTATTAGAGCTGTGATTAACCTTGGTAATTAATCTCAGGGATTGAATGTGGTGGAGGTCAATGTTTTCAAAGCTAGCTGGGAGATGTGGTGATGTAATTGCTTTGGAGATGTTAATTTCCCCCATCCTACCCACCACCCACTTCTGCTCATCTTTTATGTTTTTGGGGAACTTTGCTTCTTCTTTTCTACTTTCAAGGAGCTGAACCTGAAGGGTGCTTTGCCCGTGATGGCAGCAGTGCAGCCAAACCCTCCTGCTCTCTTGTGGTGCCCGATGGGGCTGTGGTGGCCACGTGGGGTGAGGAATGGGGCCAGCTGCGCACAGCCGATGGGACAAGCTGCGTGCAAGTCCCCGGGCACAAAATTGCCGTGGGCTTGTTGCTTTGCTGGGTGGGAAAGGGGAGGGAACAGAGCCAGGGTGGTGAGTTAGATCATGCCATGAATTTATGACAGCTGGAAGTCAGCTGCATCCTCCCTGGTGCTCTGTTAACCCCAATGCATCCCTCCTCCTCCCCAGGCAGCGCATGGGCATCTTTCTGAAAGCTCAGCCCCGTGCAGAATGGCAGGTGGGTCAGAGCCGAGCTCCTGAAAAAAGCAATGTGTGATTTTTTTTTTTTTTTCCAGACTTGGTGGCTTTCTGGCTTCTCTTTGTGATAACATGAACCCCAACCTAGCACAGGCCAGGTGCTCGAGCTGCTCTTGCTGCTGATGTGCAATGCTGTGGGGATGCTTTTATCTGTATCATGAGGCGCTACCGGTAAAAGGAGAGCTTAGTTCGTGAACAAAGGATTGGCTACTGATAGCAAAGTGATTTACAGGGAGGCTTAGGCCAGCCAGCTCCAGGAGTGCTTTTACGTGACAGCCTAGTGGTTATTAATTTGTCTGGAATTTACTGTAATGCTATTAATCCTGATAGGCTTGTTGGATACTTAATGCAAATATTTCAAGTGCTTCTGTGGGATTTTTCCCTGGAACAGTGTGTTTAGAGTCACAGCCCAGGTGTAAGCTCCTCTTTTGATGCAACAGTGCCCAAATTCCCCCCTGCATGGGGCATCACCTGGCCACGCTATTCCCTACCCTCGGGCAGGGCTGTGCTGAGCATCGAGCTGAGCCCCCGTCCCTGGGCTTGTCCATGCCCCTGCCAACCCTGTGCTGTGCGGGCTTCAAATTCCTCTTCTTTACAGCTCCAAACATCTTTCATCTCCTCTTCTTCACAAGAGCCACCGAATTGTCCGTGTCCAGGCTGCTGCCCTGTGCTGGCTCTGCCTACCCCAGCACTCCCTTGGGCTATTCCTTTAATTTCTTCCTCACTTTGATTTCTCGCTTTATCATTGCTCGCTGGCAAGCTGAGCTGAGACCATGTGTTTCTGTTTAGGTGGCCTGACAGATTGAGGTTTCCAGCCTTCTTGGTGGGAAACGCGGCTCCAAAACCCTGGAAATGTGTGAAGGTTGCAATCCGATTCCGGCTGCTTTCCCCGCTCCCCTCCTCCCCAGCCCTGCAGGGAAAGCACAGCTGATGCCAAAGGGAGCGAGGGGGGGGACTCCAAACCTCCCAGGGAAACTGGAAATATATGTAGGACTTGATCCAAAGATTGATTAAATAAATCACAGGCTGGGACTGTGAGAGAGGCAGGTTGCTTCGGAGGGATCAGCTCCCAGCTTCTGGCTGCTGAGAGCGGGGTCAGGGGGGTCTGGGCTGTTCAGCGGCACCGGCGTTCCCAAATGCCGGGGGAGGAAAGGCTTCAATGTCAGCTGAAATCCAGGCAGCGCACGTGTTTCCCATGCAAAGCTCTCCGAAGGGGTTTAAGCCTGGTATAGCTGAGCAGAGCTTCTCGAGGCTTTGCTGCCTGCGGGAGGATGGTGTCCTGTCGGGGATGTGCTGCAGGGGGAGCCGAGCAGCATCCCTGGTGTGGGGGGAGCTGAGCAGCATCCTCAGCTGCCAAGGGTCCCTTCCCCATGGGCAGGTTCACGCCTGTGCTCCCCGGGGCGAGCAGGCCGGTGCTGGTGGGGTTGCTGCAGACAAAGAGCCCTTTGAAGGCTTTGGAGATGTGAGTCAAGGGCTGGCCGTGCCCCTGCGCTGATGGGCGAGGGCTGGGGTGAGTTCGCCTCAATTGACGGCTTTATCCTTTATCCTTTATTTTCTGCCTTTGCTTAGTCTGGAGCTCCTTAGCAGAAAGCGAATCCAGATGGCTCTGTTATCTCCAAACTCTCATTGCTCAGGATCGTGGTTGCCCCAGCAGCACCCTGGACCCCTGAGTGCCCCTATGTGTGGTGTGGGGCTCAGTGGGCACCTCAGCGTGTGGCTCGTGCCCCTGCTGCTCTGCTGCACGTGTGCCTGGAGCCAGGGCTTTCAGCCTCCCCGCTGGAGGCAGGCGAGCGGGTCGCCTCTCGTGACCTGCTTGCCGAGCCAAATCTCGGGGCTTGGCTCCCAGTGTGGCTGAGTGGTGCAACAGCTTCCTTCCAGCTGAAAAAGCCTTTCTGGGAATGAGGGGGAGAGAGGCGCTTTCCACTCATCCCTTCCCAGGGCGTTTGGGAATAGGTGGGCCTGGAAATACCCCCCAACATGAGTACGACCACATTGGGCGACTTGGCTGCAGCCGGGTGATGCTGACTGTGTGGGGACAAGCCCCTGCTCACGCTGCTGCCACTGTGGCTTTGTGGGCCCCACTGTGGGAGGGGGTATTTGGGAGAAAGAGGGTTTGCAAGATGGGATGCTGGTGGTTACAGGGTCAAACATGCTGCAGCCCTGGGACAAGCAGCGTGAGGTTCCTCTTGACATCATTTTACAAGGAAAGTGTCCAGGGACAGCCGTGCCTTTTTGCAGAATGATCCCTGACGGCAGCTGAGTGTTTGCCGGCAAAAGGGTGGCCAGCGAGTACGCTTGCCCCAGTGTGCTGCTCACAGAGCCCAGCTTGCTCCTGGCAGCGACTGCTTGGGTTTCACGGCCAATTTGGAGAGAGCTGGGAGAGCACAGCGCCGTGCTCCGTGCCTGCTCCCTGGGCATGGCACCGAGCTGCTCCAGGGAGCTGGGGAGGGAGGAAACCCTGGGAGACAGCGGAGGGAGGCGGGATGTTTGCCCCTGGAGCAGAGGAAGGAGCAGGGCCCTGCTTTGTCCCTGCTGAAGCCGGGCATTTCCCCGCTGTGCCCGGATGGCTGTGTCTGCTCCAGCCAGATGTTTTGTAACTTCATTCCGCTCGGTTCCCAGCGTCTGCTCCTGCTATCAGCCTGGCCTCCAAGGCTCACTCTCTGCTGGCAGCAGATTCCCCTCCTGCCTTTGCAGAGGGGGCCAAGAATAATACACATCCACGGCGACGTGCCCGGGTCTCCTCTGAAGCCCCCAAGTCTCATGACTGTGGGAGGATGGGGGCCTGAATGTGGTCGGGAAGGAAAAAGGAGGGAGAAGCAAACAGCGGCGCTGGGAAAGGCACAGAGGAGGCAGGGCTGCTGGAAAGATGCAGCAAGGGGGTAGGGAACGGTCAAGAGTATTTATAGGATTCCCATTCCTACACGTTCAGAATCTCATCCGTGTGGGCAGACTGTCCCTTGCCAGGGACCCCAGGCACAAGGGGTTAAATGCAAAGGGTCCGTGCCTTTTTGTCTCCAAGTGAAAGTCAGTGTCAAAGCAGGATCTGCAGTGCCAGGGTAGGAGAAACGGACTTGCAAAAATAAATAGTGTGGGTCACATGAGTTACTGGCTTTTTCTGGAGGAACTGAGTGTTTACAGGAGTGCCTGGAGGCTTGGCTGTGCTTTACGCTGGTGGAAAGGGTCCTGGAGGAGAGGCTGATCTCGAATTAATTGAGATTTGGCTGTTGTCTGGGAGGTCTGGCTCTTCCCTGTGATGTTGCCCTCTGCTGAGCACTTTGCCCTATGAATTGGGTGTCTCTGGGTTCGCTCTGCTTCCTGAGACCCCACCGGAGCTGCCGGTGGCTGGGTCCAGCACGGCTGTGCCTGGAGGCCGGCTGGGCACCCCGAGCCTCGCCTGGAGGCCCTGCGCTGGGGGGTCCCTGCCTGGTGCTGGCAGGGGGGGGAGAGGTGCATAACCCTCAGCATCAGTGGCTGGGAGTGCTGCCAGCGCCTTCCCTATATATAGGGAATATTTCCAATAACAGCGTTATTTGGGCATCCCTCTGTCCCTGGGAGAAGGGCGTCATTTGTTCCTGCTGCTCATTCTTCCTTTTGAAGTCATAATCCCCCTGCTCTGACATCACAGCCGCCAGCGCCGCAGCTAATTGTGATGCCACGCGGGCAGGTGGAGCCCAGCTCGAGCACCAGGGCCTGCCCAGCTGTCACGGGGACAGGGAGAGTGGTGAAAGCAATATGGGGATGAAATCAATTTGGCTTAACACCTCCTTGGGGACAGCAGCATCCCCTCGTCCTTTCCCCATCCATGGCAAGGTCTGGCCCCAGGCTGCTTTCTCTGGGGCAGCGTCAGCCAGCGCAGGGGAAAGGCTCCTGGTTGCTGCTTCCTTGCAGGAGAAGCCACAAAAATTTATAAACCCATTTCCCCAGCTCTGGTGCTGACTGTGGTGCTGGTAAGAAATGTCTCCCAGTGAAACAAAGGCAAGGGAGGTAAAGCCCAGTTCTTGGGGTTCACATCCTCATGCTCTAAACTTCTCCATCCCTATACCCTACGTAAGAACTAGCTGTGTTTATAACATGAAATGAAGCCCCAGTATTTCCTGGCACCAGATGCATTTGTTGGCCCAGAGCTCGGCAATGAGCCCGTCTGATGGTGCCGGTGATGCTTTGCGAGCCGCTGCCTCCCTGCCGCTTGCCCTTTATTTCGTCGGCTCAGCGCACGGAGCTCTGCTGCGTGGCTTCTTCTGCAAAGACAACCGAGAGGTGTTAAGTGCTTATAAACCGAGTGTAAACACAGCCCTGCTGGTGGGCAGCCGTGAACCTGTTTAACACTTTCTAAAGTGCTTTAAGAAAGCCACTTCTGCTCGGTGCAAGGTTTTGGGATCTGGGAACTAAAAAATCTTTAACATCCTTAATTTTTTTTGCCTTTTCCCCCATTAGAATAAAGCTAACGCACCCTGGGCACATCTGCAGAGGGTTTGATTCCCCCGCCACAGAGCAGGGGCTGCTCTCGGGTGCTGGGATATAAACAAACACAATAACGAAGGAAAGCAAAACCCAGAGGGCAAGGAGGAAGGGATGGTGAGGAGACAGCAATGGGAGAATACAGATTTATTTCTCGCATCTTCTAGGGACCTTCGGTTGCTCAGAACCAGCAAACAGCCCCAAAGGAACTCTCATTTTTTTGGGGGCTGCCACTGCTGCCCATGGTCCTGTCCCCAGGCAGTGGCTGTTGTGGGATGGGGTCTGCTTGCCCACCGTAGCACAGCCTGGCACGTCGCAGCGCTTCGGTGGGCTGGCCCTGTGAGCTGCTGGGTGGACGTGGCTTCACCCCAAGTGAAACCTCCACTGTTGCGTTGCTTCTGGTTTTTGCATCTCTCCAGAAAGCCCAGGGCACATCCGAAATGTGCACAAGCATGGCTCGCTGGCCTTGCCTCTGACCAGCGTGGGGGCAGCTTTCCTCCTGCTGGACTCATCTTGGAGCCGTTTTGCTGCTGTTCTTTGTTTGTCGATGGAAGCAGAAGTTTGCAGTGTTTCCTTCAATCTTCCTTATTGCTTGGCTGCAGGGGCAGGCAGGGGTTATTGCTGATGCTGTGTTCCGTGTTTGCCTCCTGACATCTGGGTTAACTCCTCCCTTGGCCGTTAGGAAAGCAGCACGGCCGGCTCCAGATCGGGTCTGCGGTCCTTCAGACAGGGCAAGCGCTTCTGGGCTGGCTTGGAGGAGAGCCACGGTCCCTCTGGACGTGGGAGCAGATGGATGGGGTGGCTCGGCTCTGGTTTGCTCTCCAGGAACCAGTGTAGCTGCTGGTGCCGAACGCTGTGTCGGCATCGCCTCCAGCAGCTCTGGTTTGGGTGGTTTGCTACTTCTTGTAAAGGCACAAAGGTGTTTCCACAGATTTGGAAAGCTGATCCGCCTGCTTGCAGAGCCAGAAGTTCTACATGGAGATGCTGGGCCGTTCCCCAGTGAGGTTGTTTTATTAGTTTTGAGGACTTAAGCTCTTTTCTGGAAATACTGGGGCATCCTTAAAGATCCCCACGAGTCCTGCTTCGGGTAATACACTCATTTTTAACAGGTTTTTCCTTCTGCTGCGGCAGCATGGGGAAAGCTTTCTTGTTCCCCTGCTCTTAGGTGACTGGTGTGATAATTGGGTCTAAATTGATTCAAACCATTTCCTGTAAGTCCTTAGGGAATAAATTTCCCAGATCACTGGATGCCACTAGCAGTCGCTGGAAACCCTGCTGCCCTAAGCAGGGCTCAGAGGCGGTGTTTTATTGAATCTGTCATGCCTCCTGCTCATCCCAATTAATCCTGGTTTGAGCGAGGACCCCAGTTTTTCCTGGGCTCTGATGCTTTGGGCATGGATCTCTGTGATCGAGTGAGCAGGATGAGGCTGGGATTTGGGTTACCACCAGGTGCAGGTGCTGCTGTAACCTCTCCATCCCCAGCACGTGGTGGCTGGTGGCAAAAAGGGTCCGGTTTTGGGGCAGAGGTGCTGGGGGCAGTTGCAGGGGGGTTTTGCTGGCTTGGTCAAAGGTTTTCTCCCATGGAGAGTTTCTGCTTTCTTCTCTGTGGTTCCCCCGCCCATGGCACAGCTTTCCCTGCTTCTGGACGGACCTTTTGGCCTGGCAGGGTCCTTGGCTGCAGTCAGGATTCACTGCTGGAAGTCTAGCTCATCCTTCAGACCATTGTGGTTGTGGAAACCAATGTGCGTCAAGTCCTCTTTTCCCAAAAATGCTTCAAACAAAGGAAGAGGCTTTTGCCTGCCCTTGCTCACATCCCTGGGTGCTCCAAGCTGCCTTGCAGGCTCCCGCTTGGGTCAGCTTTTGCTGCAGGCATCGTCCCTTTGCTGGGGACTGCTGAGGTTTCCCAGGGATGCTTCTTGCCACCTCTGAGGTCCCTGCTGGGATCTCTTAGAAACCAGAGATGTTTTTGGGTGCAAAAAACCTCCCAGCTTTGGCATGGACAGTGAGGGCTGAGTAGCGCATCTTGGAAGCGCTGCCGCTTGGCTGCTCCCAGCCGCATCCCCAGGGAGGGGAAGGGCCCTCGGCTGCACCCTTTGAGCTGCTCCTGCTCCCGGCTGCGGCCAAACACCAGCCTGCTCTGCACTAACCTGGGCAGGAAGAGGATCTGGGCACATTTCCATCCTGGAAAGGAGATGGATCCCTGTACGTTCGCTGCCATCAGCCCCAGTCCAGCTCGATCCAACGCTGCTCTCTGCCAAGCTCAGACCCGCGGCTGAGGATTTATCGGCTCTTGGACGCGTCTCTCTCCTGTTATGTGTCTTCCAGGGGCTACTTTACAATGATTTCTTGCCTTCACCTTCTCACCAGCTCTGCGGATGGTGTTTACTAAGTGTATTTTAATGTATTCACCTTTCACCTCCTGACTAGACGGGTATTGATCTGATATAGATCCCAGGGAAGGCTGCAGAGGGGACAGGAGCTGCAGCCACCCCAGGGCTGGGGAAAGGGGATTGTGGCAGCTGGGACAAGCCTGCAGCAGGGCTCAGCAAGGTGAGGGAGATCAGCTCCTGCACCTCACCCATGCTAGGAAATGGGCCCACAAGTCTGAAAATACAGATAATGGCAGTGCTGCTTCTGGGGGTGATGCCTGCAGCAGAAATTTGGGAGAGGAGTTGGGTGCTTGGTTCCCATCGTTTTGTCTGGCAGGACATGGCAAGGGCATTTGTTGGCAGAATCCAATGTTTGGTCCTATTGCAACCCAGAGCTGACATGGTCCATGGTGCAAGCAAGTCCTTCAGGGTGCTGTGCTCATCTGGCTGCGTCTCGCAGCCCTGTCTGCTTGTGGGAAGCTGTGCTGGATGGCTTTGGGCATAACCACTTGGGAAAATACACTCATGGAGCTGGTTTCTCCAAGGTTTTCCTGGAGGGCCAGTATGCTTCAGTGCCCAGAGGATCTGCTGGAGCTATTTCCTTTATTCCTCAGGCAGCTTTCATATGCAATATTTGGGCAGAGTTTGTGAATTAGTGCAGAAATGCAGATGCAGAATGAGGGCAATGCACACAACAATGTATGGGTACAGGGACAACTACGAGCACGGCAATTCCTCCTTCATGCAGAAAGCTGCTTTCTTCCTCAAACCTGGACAAATGGGTTCAATCCCACCGTGTGCTGGGCACATCGTCCTGTAAAAAGCGCAAGGAGCAAGGCACCAGGTTGTGGGAAGCCCTGGTTCTCCCAGCCCCTCGGAGCAT
This sequence comes from Anseranas semipalmata, assembly GCA_013399115.1. Lineage (NCBI taxonomy): Eukaryota > Metazoa > Chordata > Aves > Anseriformes > Anseranatidae > Anseranas > Anseranas semipalmata. The sequence continues at coordinate 21,180 of VXAA01000623.1, forward strand.
GGGGAGCGCCTGGCTCAGCCTGGGGGCTGTTGCCCAGCCCCGCTGCTATCGCTGCTGAGCAAGAAACATCTGCAGCCATAAAACACAGCCTGGGGAAATGGGACGTGCTAATCTCAGACCTGAAATTGGGAGCAATGGGAGGTAAGAGAGGGAAGAGGTAGAAGTTGAGATGTCCCAGCTGTTGCCTGCCATGCCTTGCTAATGTCACGGGGAAAAGGCATTTCTTTGGGAGAGCGGGAGCGATTTCACGTCTGAGCTCTTCGCTGTCCGCAGGGGCAGGTGGAGGGGAGCAGGACGGGCTCTTTCCAGCAGATTTTTGCCCCCGGGTCCCCTCCAGTCCTCTCCTGTGCCTGCCAAGACGGCACAGCTGGGTCACAGCCCCCAGTGCGCCACAGCCCTTCCCACAACTATTTGGGGCCGGGGAAACCTCTTGGCTTCTTTTCTGAGCTGCCTCAGCCCTTTTAAAGGCTCTCGGCCTCAGTGCTGATCAGGGCTTCTTGCTGCAGGGAGCTGGCGGGGAATGTGGAGGGCAACCGTTCACAAACGGAACGATAATCCACCTCGGATAAACAGGACCCAGAGAGCCAGCAGCACTCGGCAGTGTCAGGAAAGCAAAGTGATGCTCCAGCGGGGACGGGACCGGCAGCCAACCCGTGGGCATTCCTACAGCTTTTTCCTGGGGGGCTGAGCTTGTGGCAGGGCCCCCGTCCCTGCAGCCCCCAGCCTGCAGCGTGGGACACCCCCATTGGAGCATCTGCAAGGCTGCGGAGCTGCTGTGTGAGCCCGGAGCCCTGTGTGGACAGCGGCACTGGTGCTTGTCCCCGGCTCAAGGTTTCCTTCCTTGCTCCTCTTCTCTCCCTGTGGAGGCAGAGGAGGTGGAAATGTCTTTTTCCCCCCCTTTATTTTATTTTTTTTTAAGGAGAGCTTTTAATGCTGTTGAAAATGTGGGGCTGCTGTAGGCCAGGGCAGCACTGGGATGCGCTGCCAGCCCGAGCACACTGCCAGCCCTGCGCTGGAGCAATCAGACCAGGCAGAGGTGGCCGCATCCTGCCCTGGGTCCGGGAAAGCCGGGCAGCGTGGAACAGAGAGCTAAACCACGAGGTCATCAATGCAAAGGCAGCGCTGGAGGCTGGACTGGCTTAAAGTTCATCAAAAAAGTTCCTCCTGCCTCTTTTTTTTTTCTTTTTTTTCTTGTAAACAGGAAGCTGGGTTTTTATTTCACCCCAAATCTTCGCAGAATGTGTCTGTTTTTATAGCAGCTTTTATTTATTTGTTTCTTCCTCTCGTTGGGAACTAAGAAGTTTGCAGCTGATGGAAAGCAGGGGAAGTGTCGGCTGCTAAAACCCGAAGCTCCAAGTATGAGAGGTGACTTTCACTGAAAACCCAAAACCTCCTCCCAAAGGGGAGGGAGGGGGAACAGGGACGGAAGACGGGATAATGTTTCCCTCCGTTCCCACTTGTTCCTGTGCTGGACTTTGTTTGAGAGGAGGTGGTGATTTACCCGGGATAATCCCTGGGGCCAGGGGGGTGATTTATGGAGCAATAAAACCAAGCAGAATTGTCTTCATTGCAGGTTGTTTTTTTTTTTTTTTTCTTTCTCATTGGAAAAGCTCGTATCCGTTATCTTCCTTCCGGTAAAAATCCCAACCCAGCAGAAAAGCTTCTTGCAGCCTGCCAGGGGATTTTGCACCAGGCTCAGGGCCGCATCCAGCCCCCAGCCCGACCCCACTCACCTGCATCCGCTGGTGGCCGGGGAGCCCCCGGCTGCGGGGGCCGGGGTGAGCCAGGTGTGGCCAGAGCTTAATTGGTTTTAAATTAACGTGGGGAGCCTGAAAGGTGATGGGAGTATTTTCTGGGGGGGGAAAAAAATGGCTTTCTCAGTTTCTTTGGGAAACACTCGCTGCTGCTGGGGGAGGCAGGGAGAGGTCTGTGGGTTTGCTTTAATTAGGGGTAATAAAGCTGTGTTTTCCTTTCCCCTCGGTCCTAGTGAAGTGCGGCGTTTGGGCAGTAATCGGTTTCACCCGCTGCTTGTCCAGGTAAGCCTCCTGCCAGCTGAAACGCCCAAAGAGAGCTTGCGGCAGCTGGAGCAGCGAGCGGATGGGAGAGCAGAGCTGGGAACCCCGGAGATGCAGCAGGTACGGAGCAGGGTGCTGGGTGTCGGGATCCCGTGCTGCCAGCGAGGAGGGGAAGAAACCAAAAATAAAATCATGCAAAATCTTCCATGAGCTCTGCAAGTGCGTTGATGTCTTTCGGACAAGATCCCACCACTGGATTTTCCTGGGATAAGACCCCACGGCTGCGTTTTTCCATTTCACCTGCTAAAGCTCTCAGAGGTGCTGTGCTGGGGATGCCCATGCCCAAACCCTCAGGGTCTGCAGGATGTGGCCCTGCCTGCAGAGCGAAGGGAGCTGGGGCAGCAGCATGTTTTGGGAGTACCAGGAAGGTGCTGGGGAGGGGGATGTTCCCAGGCTCTTCCCCACTCCGGATAAAATCCAGGAGCTGGGGAAAAGGAAGATTTTGCTCAGCTGCAGACCAGCGGAGGGGAAGCACGTGGGGTGACGTGGTGTTTGATTGGCGCCGAAAGCCCATCAGAGCCATGGTGCGGGGAGGTGAAGGAGTCAGAGACGGACAAACAGCTGCCCCCCGCAGGATGCTGCCTCACTGCCCGGTTTGGGGCCAAATCCTTCCTATCTGTGGGACTGGCTGCGGGGTCAATGGGTCCTGGTGCAAATGTGGGACTGATCCTGCTGCATGGCCGGGGCGGAGGATGCTGCCGGCAGCACCGATCCCGCAGCTCCTTCAATGCACCGGGCATTTGGGGACTGAGAGCTGGAGTGACAGCCTGAAATACAAACGCATGTGGGGCTGGAGGCAGCCGTGAATCCCTCTCTCCAGACATTTCATTGTGCAGCTCAGGCAGCGCCAACGCTTTTCCAGTCCCAGCTTCACCCCTTTTTTGCATGTGTCAGCAAGAGCCAGGAGCCAGACGACGATTCTGTCACATCCTTGTGTGGTGTTCCCATGCACATTGAGCAGCCGGATGTGTTTTAATTAACAAAATCACAGAATTGCCTCTCAGCACTGAGTTGAAAAGGCAGCGCTGGGAGCGAGCTGCTGCTTCCCTGCCATGGCCAGCAGTGAGCGCTGAGGTCCCTGTCCGTGACATCCTTGGGGCTCTTCGCAGCAGCCCCGCACAGTCATGGCCCAAAGGGTGGTTGAAGCTGTGGCGGCTGGGTTTTGGTGTCACTTGAATCATTTCCCATTTGATAAAGGAAAGAGAAGTGTGACAGTGGGCATTAGGAAATCAGAGAATCTCTGGCCCATCTTGAAAAGATCTGCATCCAGAGGCAGGAAGCCCTGCGCACTTGCAGCGCTCGTGCATTGACGATGCTCCTTGATTCTCCGGCCGGTTGTAGAGGGGGAGATGAGTCAAGGGGCTGGGGAGAGATTTCTCAATCCCAGATAAAATTTTGAGGTCATTTTTCAAGTCCCTGCTGTTGCATCCTGCTGCAAGATAAACACAAAACCATGTGAAATGTGTTCAAGTTCGAACTCCGTTACCAGCACAAACCCCGGACCAGATTTCTGCAGGGGTGGTGCTGAGCTCATGCCCGCCCAGCCTGGAAGCCTCAATTAGACCTGAGATTTTCCCTCTCTCACCTATTTATTCACCACAAACTCCTTGCACACCTATTTTTGGTGTCTTCCATTTAGCCAAACCAAGTCACCTGATGGCCGAAATATTTTCTCGGTAAGACACTTCTTTCTTTCCCCTTGTTTTGCTCCCCGTGGCTCCCAGAGCTGGGCCATGCTGGCCAGCTGCTGGCCTTCGTGAAAATATTTGCTCTATCTGAATGTTACACAGCTGTTTCTCACTATAGAATTCTTCAGAGGTGGATTGTTTGTCATTCCCCAGCTTAATAATAATAATCCGTTAATGCATTTTTGTCATCCAATGAGGGAACAAAATGCTCCCATGTGTTTTTACGGCGATGGTGTTCTCCACGCACGCACACAGAGTTCAGTCTTGCCCTGCACCCCGGCCCAGCTAAAAGCACCAAACAACTCCCGCAGTGCCGAGTATTATAATACCATAAGTCTTATAATATGACGGGGTGGGTCAGAAGTGTCTTAAAACCACTGAATAACAAGCGTGTAAAAGAGATGTAAAAGGGAAGGGAAAAGTGAATGTTTCCGACATGCCGGTGGCCGTGGGGACCCCTCTCTGTTCATGCTCCCTGGGAATCTTGTGAAAATATTTGTTTTCCATTCAGCGTCGGATCAGACGCCGTCCCACGAGCCGGGGGGGCTGCGGTTGGCCCTGTGCACGCTCAGCGCTTCGCAGCTGGCGGGCGGCGGGCAGATGGCCTCGTCCCGCTCCAGATGTGCTGCGCGGAGCTGCGCCTCTCGCCTTCCCCCTGCGCTGGGGCTGTGCCCCCCCTGTGCTCCCTTCCCATCCCCAGGTGGGAGCGCTCTGTGCCCGGGGCTGCCTTCTGCAAGCAGAAATGGGGCATTTTGCTTATTTTTGTCCCTTCCTGCCCTTTCTGTGGTTGCTCTGAGCCAGGCAGGGGCTGAGGACAAGGGTTTTACTCCACACCCCGACATGGGATGCTCCTACGCTCCAGCTGCCGTCAGCCCGTGGACTGAAACAACTGCAGCATCGTACAGTTATAGCCTGGCCCAAAGGCCCCCGCCAGCCCGGGATGGAGCAGGCTGCGCTCCCAGCAGCGGCTGCAATGTGGGGAGCCCTGGCAGCGCTGCCGGTGCAAGTGGAGAAGGCTGAGCCAGAGCAGTTTGGAGTTTGCATCGTGCCCGGAGCGGTCTGGGGCCTCGGCTGGGTTGCTCATGCGGACACGGCCCCCTGGGGAGCGGAGGAGCCGTGGGTGCCCGCCTCAGCTTGGCTCTGCTCCATGCATGCAGCCAGTGCCGTCCCCACGTGCTCCCCACGCGGCCAGAGCCAAACCCTGAGTCACGGCCACCCACGTTCCCGCCTGCCTGGGGACCCACTTCAATCAGCACCAAATCAGCCTCACAACCAGCATTTTGCAGCCAAAACGCCGAGGCTCCTGGGTCTGCGGCCAGGAAGGTTTGGAAGCCCTACCTTGACTTTCGTGCTCGGCCAGAGGTTTTCGTGCTCGACCTTATGCACACCTCCCTGTGCCTCATTTTGCCCCGTACCAGCTAGCAGCATCAGCAGGTTGCAGCCCAGTGGGCAGCAAGGATGCAAGTGTTAAATTTTGGAGATGCAGCTGGGGTTACGGGAGGCCACAGGGTTATAGAAAGCCCTTCGGTGGTCATCGCTGAAACTCTCTGCAATGCACAGCTTCAAATGAAAGCTCAGATCCACAGAAATGCAACCTGCTGGGAGCTGGATGCAGCGTGTGAATTCAGCACAGAGCAAGCATCAGTGCCAAAATTTGGGCAACTTGCTGTGCTTCAAGGAAATTAAAAAGCACTTTCTCCTTTTTTTGCTTATCCAAATGCTCACAGCCTCAGCTGACCTGGCACACTGAAGGAATCAGCATTTTGAGCAGGCTTGGGCTTTGATTTGTTTCCTATGGCTTCCTGTCCTGATGAGAAAGGAAAAGTTATTTTGGGAACCGCATGAATGAAAACCAAGAGGTGACCGAAGCATCAGCAGGACAGGCAGGAGCGGCGGGGGCAGCCAGATACAATATTTCTCCTACCCACAGAAGAGATGCTCTGGAGGCTGTTCGCCTTTGATTCCTTCTCCCCAGTGCAATGAAGAGCAATTATCCTTTCCATAAAAGCCTCCTTATTTTAGGGGACTTGTAGTAACTTCAAAGAAGGGGCAGGTCTCTCTCGGGAACAAAGTCGTCGTTTCAGTGGATTCCGGCTAGCTGAAGAAGAGCTCCGTATTGTGCTGGCTGCTGGCTGGCGGGACCTCTGCGCCTGCCCCATCCCCCTGGGTTTGTTCAAAGCAAGCATCCCCCAAGGAAGATACTTTTGGTGCGGTAATCCCACGCTGCAGGACCCTGTCTCAGCCAGGCTGAGACCTGGAGGGCTGATGCTCACCTTGCACTGAGGATGGAGATGCCCACAGGGCTCCGCCACATCCCCCAGTCCTCTGCTGCCGAACGGGCTGGTGGAAAAGGCAAGAAATCACCCGGCTTTCCAGCTCCCATGTCCCAGATAAATATTGCTTCTCCTTCTGAGGAAAATGCAGTGTTCCCGGAGCTGAGCTTGGCCCAGGCTCGGTACATCAGAGTGAGCAGTGCTTGGTTGGAGCGAGGCTTTTTTTCTTCCCCAGCCCCTGTTCTGAGCCTCTGACTGCATTAAGAAACCTTTCCCAAAAGCCAAGAAGCACTGCGGTGGCCAGTGGATGCCTTTCATCCCACTCTGGCAGAGCCCCGGTCCTCATTCCCAGGGCCGGGTTCCTTGGGTGAGGGCCGAGCAGCATTTGGGGGCTTGTTCCTTGCAAACAGGAGCTACTTCCCAGATGCTGCGGTGACTGCGGGCAGCAGGCTGGGCTCGGGGTTTGTGGGCACCAGGTGGTGGGGAGGCAGCCACAGAGGAAGGGCCCCGTATTTAAACATTGCAGCAGCCTCTTTGGGAAGCAGCTTGATTTCTGGAGCTCTCAGCACAACACCGGGACTGCCTGGGTTTGAGCTGCTGCACCCATTGCCGGCAGCCCCATGGGATGGAACGTGCTAGAGAAGTCCCCATTTCATCCCTTGCCTGCAAAAGGACAACAACAAGGCTTGGGGAAGCACAAAGAAGCCATGCAATCACCAGCTGAAGGGTAGCAGCAGCAGTTTTGCTGGAGCCGGAGCTGCCTGGGGCTGTGCTACCCCACGCAGCGATGGGAGGGAGCAGGGTTGAGTTGCAAAGAGGCAGAAGGCACCAGAAAAACACTCTGGTTTCGGGTGTCCCGAGCGCTGCCTACCTGATCTTATCTCACCAGGCAGCCTGTGCCGGGCAGGGGTTATCTCCGCTCCCCAGGCCAGCAGGGAGAAGATGAAAGCGCCATGGGCTGGGCTGTGTCCCCATTTGGGAGCCCCCGCTGCCGCCAGCCCCTTTGTCCCAGGGGTAACTGAGCTGGCAGGGGGGCAGCCGCAAGAGACGGTGCTGGCGGGGAAGGGGGGGGGGAGAGATGGGTGCAATTTGGTAACCCAACCCCTGCCTTTCATCTGGACAAAGGCAGCCCCGAGGTGTGGAAAGGTCCATGCACAACCTTGTGCCCCCATCCCCTCTCCTCACGGTCCCCTTGCAACCCCAGCCTGGGTGCACGAGCTGCTCCCCCGCAGCTTGCCCCTGCTCTTGTGCTGACGCTCTGTAGCTCCGACCTGCCGGTTCCTCCAAGCCAAAATTCCCAGCTGCTGGATTCAACCTCTGCTACTCCCCCACCTCCACATTTTGGTCTCCATCCTTGGATTTCAGAGCCCAATATATTTTCCCAATACACATTTTTCTCCCACATCAGCATCTCCCATCTCAACCCGGCATTCGCGGTTTCCATTCACCCCAGAGCAGAGGCTGGGAGCAGAAACCCGGGCGCGAGGAGGGATCAGGCGACAAGGGGCTGGGGCTGAGATGGGAATGGGATGCAAATCTTGGCAGAAGCCCACAGCCCCTCATTAAGGGTTTCTGGCTCCCAGTGATGCTCCGATCTGCTAATTGACTGCACGCAGCCCCAGCTGAGTGCCTGCTTCCAGCTTGTGCATCGCTCAACCCAGAGGCACGGATGCGTGGGATGCGCAGCATCCTCGTGTCACGTTTGTGGGGAACAACCAGGCTGCTGAGCAAAGCCAGCCCTGCATGGGGACACCATGAGCATCAGCCCCATCGCCATTCCCACAGCAGCTGCAGCTTCATTTCCCTGGCAAATGCACAGCAGGGAAGGGGACAAATAATGACGGGGCCGGTGGTGGAGCTCCACTGGCCCTGCTCATGCCCAGCCCCAGTGGGATGCTGGTGGGGGGAAAGGAAGGAAAAGGGGAGAGGGAGGGGGTGATACGGCTGGGGAGCGCTTGCTGGTGGGGATTAAAGGCTCAGTCTTGAGTCGAGAGAAGGAAATGAGAATCAAGTCAGCTTCTAGTGCCTGCTGGATGTTGGGGGAGGATTTATGGCTGGGGTCAGGGCAGCAGCGCAGCTGACGATGGGACCCTGCCTGGCCCCAGGGCACCCTGTGACGAGGGAGGGTTCTTGGGGGTGATGGGGGGCCCGGTCCCTCCTTGCCCCCCTCCCACCCGTGCTGAGGGCAGGAGGTGGTGAGGGAGGGACGGGGCAGGGGGTCAGCACTGAGCTGTGCTGGGTGTGGCCATCGGCAGCCCACTGCATCCTAAAGGAGCTGTATTCCCGCAGGCACAGGGTATGGCTGCTGTGGGGGGCACAGGGATGTCCCAGAGCAGCACCCATGGGTGCCACAGGAGAGGCTGGGGAGGGGGGGAGGCTCAGAACCAAATCCCAGGGGCTGGAGCAACGAGATAAAGCACATCACCTGCTGCTCCCTCCTTTGCCCTGTTCCTCTGACATTCGCACCTTCCCCTTCCTCCCAGGCAGCTGTGTTTGTAAGAGCAGAGCCAGGTCCCCCCTCTTCCCCCCTCCCTCCCCCCCCCAATCCCCCCCTTCCCAGCCCTTCCCTTCCCCCCT
>VXAA01000623.1:29853-57113 GCA_013399115.1 Anseranas semipalmata
TGTTTGTAAGAGCAGAGCCAGGCCCCCCCTCTCCCCCCCTCCCCCCCTCCCCAAACCCCGCCTTGCCAAGCCTTTCCTGACCCCCATCCATCACTTTTCTCTGCCTCCATCCTCTTCCCCCACCTCTCCCCTTCCCTTTTGTTTTTCCTGCCTGCAATCAGTCACCGAGAGGGATGCGGAGCTGAAAGAAGCTCGTCCTCCCATCGCCCAGTGGGCCAGGAGACCCGGGCATCGCCGTGCCCCCCCACCAGCACCCCGGGGTGCCCTGGGGCTCTGCCCCCCGCACCGCAGCGGGGTGGCAATGGGGCGCCTGGCAGGAGCCGCCTGTAAAACGAAGAAAGTTAATCATGGAGATAATTGAAACCAGCGGCCACGGCTGGAAAGCGAGCGGCTTTTTCTGAGCCGAGGGGAAGAAGGAAGGGGGTGGGAAGCTGGGGCTGGGGTTTGGGGTTTTGTGTTTGTGTTTTTTAAGCCACGGAACAAATCCATATGGTTGCACAGGCAATTCCCAGGAACTTTTAGCCTGGGCTCAATCATGAAATGTTTCAATCCTTACACTTCATGTGTAAAATTGAGGTTCTTTGGAAGGAAATTGTTTGTTTGGCGGCGTTTTCCTGGGGCTGTGCAGGNTTTTTTGGGGGGGTGTGGGGCCGCTGTTGGGGGGGGGGGGGGGGGGGGGGGTTGCTCCCCCAGGGGTGTGTGGCTGTGATGAACCCCCAGAGCAGTGTCAGCAGGGCCAAACAGGTTTCCCACCCAGCCCTGGAAAGCGGGACCATGCTGCTTGCCCAGCCTGCATCCCCACGTCCCCATGTGTGGTGTGGGACCGTGGCACCCATCACTCTCAAAGCTGGAGCACAGGTGGGAAGGGTGCAGCAGCACCCAGGAGGGCTCCTGAGCCTGGCCAGGAGGGTGGGAAAGTGGGGCCGAGGGGACGGGGCTAGGGGTGCTGGGGTCCCAGTGCTGGGCTCCCACCAGTTCAGATGCCCGGGTGCAGTGACTGTGTTCCCCTCCTCACTAATTTCCCCACCATCTCACTCCACCGATAATAATTAAAAACGTCCAGTCCCGGCTGCCCCCGCTGCACCGGGTTTTAGGTGAGAAATGACAACTCGGTCACTGCAATGGGAGAGGGGCAGCAAGGTTTGTCCCCATGGATGGACGCTGCTTCCCGCGGGCTGTTTCGGAAACCCTCGGCGGAGCGGGGCTTGGCTGGCGCGGTTATCTGCGTGCTGATCTGCAACTGTTCTACGCCTCTGGTTTTTGACCTCGCAGCCGTGTGTGTGTTGCCTTGGGTGTTTTCCAGGGCTGAGCCAAAGCATCTCTCCAGAAAGCCCTGATTATTCCAGGCTGAAAAGCAGGTCTGAAGCAATTAGAGATGGAACAAAACCCTTCCAGCTACAAAGCCGCGCAAGGGAAATGAAGGAGAATTTGCGTGGGATGGATTTGAGCTTAAAGACAGGCGACTTCCCTGGCCCCTGCTCACGGAGGGTGGCAGGGAAGTGCCCAGGGCTGGATGGGGCTGGGGAAGGGGCTGCTGGGTGCTGCTGGCCCCACCGGGTTGGATCTGGCCACCGTTTGCCACCTTCCCACGGCTTGCCTGGCACCCGCCCTGGTTGGAAAACCAGAAATCTCTATTCCTGAGAACTTCATCTGGCAGCTTTGTGCAGCAAAACCCCAGTGACCGTCAGCTGGGACCAGGGGCTGAGCTCCGCTCTCTCTGCTCAGGAAAGTGTCGTTTTGCATCTAATGAAAATTTCATTCCTTTTTTCTTTTTTTTTCTTGACTAAAACAAAGAGAAGTTTCCAATACACAGCAGCTGGAGATAAAAAACGATAAAATATTTATTCTAAAATGAGACAGTAATAAACTAACCTGGGAGCTTGTATCTGAGCAGGATTTACATTCACTTTGTTTTTCAGATGGGGAAAATGAGTCACCAACTCACGGTCAAGAGGAGCTGATGAGCTGGAATGAACTGCATGCTTGGGGTTTTTTTTGTTTTTTTTTTGGACCTTTCAAGGGAATTAAAACCCCTTTAGTCACCTTGCAGCCTGGGTCTGGGTCTCAGCTGGGGTTTGCTCCCAAGCGGAGCCGTTTTCCCAGGACAGGGCTTGCGTGCATGGGACCTTGGAGCAGCCCCATCCCGGCTGAGCCAAGGCTGTGGTGGGTGCAGAGCCGGACTTCGGTTTGCCTGGGAATGAAAATCTCCCTCATCTGTCCCATGCTGCCTTTGAAACAGGAGAAAGTCAACTCTTCCAGGCCCTTTGGAGGCTTTTTCCTGCTCTCAGTGATTTTGTCTTCAGCTGTGCTTGGAAGGAAACCAACACAGCCACTTTCTCCCAGTCTCTGTAAATCATCCCCCCCTTCATACTAAAATAAAGGAAATAATTAAAAGACCAGGAAAATGAGCTGCTGGCAGGTTTCCTACAAAATCGCTCAGCACTGCGGTGCTGTGTGGAGTCTGGAGCCTTGCGCGGGCACCGGGCAGCCTCTCCCCACCGGAGGAAATTGCCCCATCCTGTGCTCGCTGCTCCCTCCCCGGCCGCCCTCCCGCGCCGCGCTGGCAGCTTGCTGTCTCTTTGCCGGAACAAAAGCGCTGCTTAATACCCAGGTGGCTTCATTTCAGCTTCACATGAAGCCAGCCTTTGCAAATGGTCACAGAAGCTTGCACTGTCAGTGCAGTAACCAGCCAGCAGCAATTTGCATTTCAGAGTGATGCTTTGAGGGAAACCAGAGCATTTTCCCCCGTTTATCCTGAGGCTCGCCTGCCTCAGGGGTTACTGTGGGGTTTGCTGGGTGGCTCCTTTGCATCCTTACTGTTGTGTTCCTGGGTTAAACATGGGGTTTCTCAGCATATCTTGGACAATCTCATGCCCCATGTGCAAAGTTGAGATTCAATAGCAGCAATAGGAGCTGTGTATGCATGGGGGAGGCTGCTGCCTTGCCCTGGCTGCTGTATCAACTCTCATATTGCCTCCTGTGCTAAATCCCCCCAAATGCCTCCATCTGGGGCTGTTTAACCTCTCCCTGCTTGCTCCTGCAGGGCCATATCCATTAAAATCCAGCCCCATCACCACCTCCTTGTGCTTTGCCCCCAGCTGCAGCAAAGCAGAATCACCTGGGGGAAATTTAGGGTTGAGGAAGGGTAGAGCAGGGCCCTCTCTCCCTTTGCTGCCCTGTGCCTTGTGGTATGGCAGGGAGCTTTTTCTCCATATCAGAGAGGGAGCTGGGATGTGCTGAGTGCCTTGGTGGCCTGGAGGTGGCCTCTGTCCCTGCTCATGGTGGCAATGCAGTCCCTCCTCCCCAGGTGAGTGAGAAATGCCACCTGCTAGCTGCGTTATGCTGGGGGTGGCTTTGAGCAAGGTGGCCACAGGGGCTGGTATTGGCTCTGCCACCACTTACATGTCCTTGTCCCTTGATGCCCTGTGCCAGGACACTTGCATTCTGCTTCCCTGTGTCCCCTACCCCATATGGGGCTGTGAGGACACCTTGAGACACCCTTCTCCCACCTCTGTCCTGCCTTGCAAGGTACCTGGGTGTATTGCTGCTGCCCTGGCCCCCTTGCCTTTGGGGCCAGGTTTATCCCGTCCCAGGCACAGCCCTGCTTTCTGCTGGAGCTTCTGGATGTTGCAATAGCATCAAGAGTCACTCGAGGCTTGGGCCACGCACGTTTCCCTAAGCCTGGTCGATAGACATGTGGTGATGGGATAAAACAGCCCCTTGCAATGCCTGCTTCCCATTATGTGGGAATGCGGCTCTCGCATGTGGTGGGCAGATTTTGCCTTGGGGGGGATGAGGAGGGGAGATGAGGCTGCGCTAATGCAGGTACTGCGGGGCTGTTTGCAGCTCGGGGTGTCCTGGTGGGGTCAGGGAACCAAGCACCTCCAAATCTCCCTCCCTGCAGCCGCTGCACCCCCAAAGCCAGGCAAAAGCATCAGGGGGATCTGCAAGAACGCTCGCTTGGCTCCTTTGTGGAGGCAGACAGATGCACAGGGAAGAAATAAAGGTGAGATTAGCATTTGCCAGCTGTAGCTGGGTGCTGTGAGCTGTTGTTTTGTTTGCAAAGCCCTGCTGCTCCTCTGGAAGCTCAGTTCTATTCCCATCTTTGTCCGTCTGTGAAGGGAAGGTCACAGCTCCCTGCTCACGTGTGGGATGAAAGCATCTCAGTGCATTGTGGGGTTTTAATGTTTTTTTTTTTTTTTTTTTCTTTCCTTTTTCTCGGTGACTAGTGAGGTTTGGGAACAAGGCTGTGCTCAGGGAGGCAGTGCCTTTGTGGGGATGGGGCAGGCTGGAGGCATCTGCTAGGACCTGGGGACACAAAGGAGGTGACAACCCCATGCCACAGCCAGACCTGGCTGGGGGGGGCTTATCCGAGCCCCTGCGCTGGGGATAGCGAGCAGTTCAGCAAAGCGGTGGCACTTTGCTGGAGATAACAGTGGCTGGAGTGGGTGTTTGGGTCCGGTCTTGTCCCCACGTCCCCATGCTGGTGGCTGTCCTCCTCCACCTCCCTGCACACAAGCCACCAGCCTGCGGAGCCCCTCCAGAGCTCGCTGCAGCAGATGCGAGATTAAGCCTGGGGTCGACCTCTCCCTCCCCAGGCACCCATAAACAAGGGGAAGGAAGTTTTCCAGGGCCTTTTCCCCAGCCCTGTTCACCAGCCGATACAAACATCAGACTCCTTTCCAGATCTTATCGTTTTTTTTTTTTTTTTTTTCTCCCCTCTGCACTAACCATAAATCAGGTTGCTCTCCCCAGGGACCATCTAATGCAGCTGATCCCACACATGAAGACCACCTTGCAAAGCTCCTTCCTTCCCTCTCCCTGCAGCACAGCTTCAGCCAGGGATGCAGGGAGGCTGGGGGTGATGCATGTGTGTCCCCCCCGGTCCTGCCTGCAGGTCCAGCTCTTCCCAGGTGCTGCAGGCAGAAGCCTCCCAGCTCCTGCTTTCAGCCCAGCTCTGCTCCTCTTCCCCGTTCCAGCCTTTTTCCCAGGGGAGGATGGGGATTAAGAGGAAGCAGATTAAACCTAATGGATTGATTGCAATTATTTTCCCTTGTTTATTTGCAGTACCGTGTGGGAGCATGAAAAAAGGAAAGGGAACTCTCTTTATGTGTGTGTAGTCCTGGTCCTCATTACATTTCCTGCTAGAGAGCTACCCAGGCCAGCCAAAAATAAAACCAGCTACATTTGAGCATCCTATTTCAAGCTCTTATAAACTGCGATGTGTAAATACTTCTGTGTGCAAACCCACACGCAATGCTGTGTGAAGCCGGTGGAGCAGCAGCCCCGTGCAGTCCCAGCTGCCCTCGCCTCTCCCCACGTGCCCGTAATTGGGAACGCATCGGCAGCTCCTGCCAGCCGTCAGCAGCTCTTTGCTCGAGACCCAACCTTTTGCATGGGGGGGGTTTACCTGTCACCATGCCCAGGGCTGGCACCACGCCGGGGCTCATCCAAAGCCCGGTCCTCCCACCCCAGCAGGGATTTTCCCCCACAGATTTGGCTGCCCAAGAGCCATGTGAGTATTTAGGATCAGAAATGTGCCCTGCATCCCTTTGCCTACCCAGGAGCAAGGCCCTCCCGCCCCTTCCTGAACTCATGGCAAAAACTTGCCCCTACCTACATCAATCTGCCATGGTCTGGGGTTTTGTATAGGATCTCAGGAGGCTGATCCTGCACCTTGGGTGCAGCGTTGCTAATGGCTCAGGGTGCAGAATCAAGCTTCTGGTGCCTAAGGAAGCCAGGAGAAACACCACCCTTGAAGTTGTCTTCCCTATCGTGGAAGCACAAACCTGGCTTCTTGTTGGGGGGGGAAACCAAGAGGCACGCTGACGTTGTGATGCTCTTTATTGGCATCCGACCGATACACAAGGATAGCTACCCACCGAGCCGGCCCCGCGCCCCGCCAGCCCCCGTGCAGACGCCCTCCCACCTCATGCTGCTCGCACCCCTCCCAGCAAATCCACAAACTCCTTCTACGACGGCGACTTCTTCGCCGTAAAACTCTCTAATAAATTGGCATTGGTATTACAGAGGGAGTGGGGGAACAAGTGGAGAAACACACGTTCTTTGTACAACAGAAACATTAGAAAAGGACACAAAACGTACCAACGAGCATTAACTTTGGCTTGTTTTTCCCTCCTTGTTTTTTTTTTTTTAAGTTATTTTTTTTTTTCCTGCAACCAGGGATTTGAGGCATCCTGTGGCTTCTCTTTGGATGCTGAGTTTGTCTCCGTTTCCTCAGCTGCGAGGCTGGTTGAAGGGTGAGGAAACAACCCCTTACTATGGCAATAGAAACCTGAGACCATGGCAATATTGTCCTGAAGAAAAGCAATTTGCATCTGGCACGGCACGTCCTGGTTGGTGCCTGGGCTTGGCCGGACTGAACCAGGCGGTTTTTGATACGGAGCCAGCGGTACCAGCACTTTGTTCAAGTCACGCTTCGCTCGTGCTCGAGTCGCTTCACCAAAAGAAGGGACCGATGGAAACAACAGCACAATAATCAACGTTTAAATTCATCCCAACACGTCCCTGGGGATGGTTCAGTCTGCAAGGAGCTGGTGCCCCACCCTGGGGCTTGCAAGCCAGAGGCAAATTCGGGGCAGTTCCCTTGGACTTCAGTGATGGGAGAGATTCGGGACTCAGATGTGGGAAACGCAGCCCTGTTGGGGCTGAATTTTCCCATCCAATGGGTTTGGGATGCGGAGCCGGTGGTCAAGGTGTGGTGGGATCTTTCTTATGAAGACGTCTTTGCTCTTCTGCACAGATGCTTTATGTGAGGGCAGGAGGCATTTAACATCCCAGCCTGGTGACCCAAATGCAGCCTGTGCTTTATTATCTTCCAAAACACAGGGAGCAAAAGCTTTTAAAGGACTTGGGTGCTCAGTTCCCGTTGACATCGGCTCTGAGCCCTTCCACAGAATCCCAGAATGGCTGAGGTTGGCAGGGACATCTGGGTCCATCTGGTCCAGCCCCTGTCCCAGGGGGGCCACCCAGAGCAGGGTGCCCAGGACCACGTCCAGGTGGCTTTTGGAGCTCTCCAAGGATGGAGACTCCACAGCCTCTCTGGGCAACCAGTTCCAGTGCTCCATCACCTACACGGTACAGAACTGCATCCTGATGTTCAGATGGAAACAGCCTGCAAAGCACAGAGCTCTCCCTGCAACAACCTGGTGCTCCACCAGGCATGGCAAAATCCCTCAGTTTTCCCAAGTTTCTCACGGACCTTCTGCAATGATTTTTGGAGCGTGCATGTGCGCGTTTCCCCGTGTTCTCCATTGAGTCTTTAAGGCCAGAGATGAGGTGGGAAAGAGGATGCGGCTGCAAGAGGAAAGCTCAGCCTGCAGGTGGGAAGCGTGAGCAAGCAGCCCGTGGTGCAGAGGGGCTGGCACAGGTGCCATCACCCCCGTCACACGTAGACACATCAAATAAAACAACACTATTATTTACAAGTCTTGCTTAGCTCCTTAAAGAGGGAAGGAAAATCACCTTCTGCACTCAGTAAAGTTTCTGGCTGAAGCAGGAGGCTAATGGCAAGTCTGGAGACTCAGATGTACCTGGCACCCACGCTGTGCATGAGCTCACCTTGCAGTCTTTGCTCTGCAAAAAGCCTCCAGGTGAGAAATGTCAGACCTGCCCCATTTTGGGGACATCCTCCAGGACCGTGCTGGCCGGTGGCAGCTCAAGAGGAAAAGCCTGGGCTGTTCACTGGCAGCTGCTCCTCCTGCAGCATCACCCGGTGCTGGAGGGGAGCTGATGTGCAAGCAGGAGGGTTGGGACCCCAATGTCATGGGCGCAGGGCTGGCGTGGGGCCCTGGGGAGGAGCTGCCCCCCCCAGCTTCCAGCCCTGCACAAGGAGGACAGTGCAGTCGCACCAGGGCGGCTTCACTCCTGGATCAGTGCAGCGTGGGGATGCCAGAATTCGTACCAAGGGGAGGATGAGCAAAGCCCTTTTGTCGCATCCCCGCTGCAGGCAGGCACTTTTTCAGCCCTTTAGACTTTCAGGGTTCCCCCCCATGGAGATCCAGCATGCCTGGCACTGGCATGGAAGTGGTAGCACCCGGATGCCTGCTCCCCTTGGGGCTCTCCCTAACATTCGGTGGCTGTTCCCCACCGAGGCCAAAAGCTGCCAGCCCTTAGGAGCATGCATGGGGGCTGCACGCCCCAAGTTTCACAGTGTAGGTTGGGCTGCTGGAAGCCAAGTCCTTTCCCCCAGCCCACCCCCCTGGCACAGCCCAGCCGTGGGAGCAGCCCCCTCCCCAAATACCGCTGCAACAGCTCCACTTCTTTGTGCCCAGCCCTGCCATTTGCTTGCAGTTTGGGGGAAGCAGCTGAATTTTAGGGCATCAGAGGGGAGCCGAAGATAACAGCAGCGTGGGCCAAGGAGGAAGGGTGGGAGGGAGAGGAGACCTGGAGCCCCAAGGAGGATGGGGAAGGGGCTGGAAGAAGAGAGGGGAGGAGAGACCTGAGAGTGGTGCTTGTCCCTGCGCTCGCTCGCCCACCCACCCTCGAGGATGCTCCGGCAGCAGGTATGGAGCAGGACCGAGCCCGGCTGGGTTACGGGCTGCCGGGGGGAGGCGGTGGTGGGAGGGGGCGATACCGAAAACAGGAGCTCAGTGCATAGAGGGCTGTAAAATGGGGGGGCCCGGGGAGCCCTCGCTTCCTTCCCACCCTCCTCTCTGGGGGTCTCAGTGCCAGGGAGGGGAGAGGCAAGGGGGTGGCCGGGCAAGGGGACCCCGGCAGCGCCTCTCCCTCCCGGGCCGCCCTTCACACGGGCGAGGTGGCGGTGGACTCGCTGTACAAGCTCTCGGCGATGTCCCCGCGCTGGATCTTCCGCAGGGCCACCAGGAGGGCGTCGAGGGTGGCCGTCTCCTTGGATGACCAGTCGGCCAGGAGGGCGCGGGCGGGCGATTCCTCCCGCGTGAAGGAGTCAATGAGGTCCTCTTTGTAGCCCAGCTCCCCGGCCAGCTGCCTCCACGTCTCCTCCGCCGAGCTGCTCAGCAGCTTCTCCACCTCCTCCTGCTTGCTGGGCGGCAGGTTGGCGTACAGGCTCCCGTCTCCCTTGGGTGCTGGGAAGGGCAAAGGGGCATTAAGGCGCTGTGATGCTGTGTCCCTGCCCACCCTGTGGTCCCCGGCTCACCCTACCTGGCCCCTGCGTGCTCTGGCTGGGCGGCTGCTGGTCATGCAGGCTCTGGCTGTCCACCGAGATGCCGCTGTCGCTGTGCAGCTTCTCCCCCTCCGGGGATGGCGTCTGGTTCACCGGGCGGTTGTTGGCCCCTTGCTTGTTCTGCTTGCAGCTGTTCCACCTGCATGGAGAGGAGAGGGAAGGTGGCAGCTGGTGGCACTGTCCCCCCTCCCCAGGTCAGCATCCCCTGTGTGGCACCCCTTGCTTTGGGAGCAGGTTCATTGCTTTGTCCCCTGCTTGGAACCATTTTCCCGAGGAGAAGTGTTTCTCCTGCAACCTCTGGCTCAACCTCTCCGGCAGCTGGATCAGTTTAAATCAGCACAGAGCAGCTCTGCTTTTTGCAGCTGCCCGGCTCCTGAGCTTTGCAAGGGACCAGGACAGGGCTCCCTTCGGCACAGACCCGCTACAGAAAGGCAGCTGCTGGCCGGCGTGCACGTGTGTGCCTGCGCTCCTGGAGCATGCGGGGCTGCGTGTGGGTCCCAATGTGCAGTGCTGCGCCCACATGAAAGTGCAGCTGTGGCTTCAGAAGGGTGCACGCGCCCACGTCTCTGCCTTCTCGTGGGTGCTGCATGTGATGCTGCGTGCCCTTTGGGGCTGGACCAGGGCCACCGGTGAGCCCATGGGCCGTGGTGGGGACTGGGATGCACATGGGGCAGATGAGCTGCAGGCTCTCATCTGGGCAGCACGTGCAGAGCCGGGTGGATGCATGAGCCTGGGCTGAGGTCCCAGCAGGGAGGTGATGCTGGGGGGACACGGCCCCCTCAGGGGGCCCCCATCCTTGGGGTGCACAGGGAGCAGCTGAGCCAGCCGTGACCTGCACGGGGCCAGGTGCACGCCCAAGGATGAGCTGCTGAGCGTGATCAGCCACGACGGCCGCCTGCGGCATGCCCAGGCAAGTGGGGGAACATGCAAGGGGGTGTTTGTGATGGGGGCAGTGGGGGGCCACGGCATGCACCCGCATCCTGCTGCATTCTCCCTCTTTCACCTCCTCAACTGCCTTATTTCTCATGCATTTTTGGAAAACCAGCTCTTGCCCACACACCCTGTTCCCCTCCCCTGTTTTGCAGCACTGTTGGTGACTGCTCCAAATGCAGGATGTCCGGGGGGGGGGGCACAGGCTGCTTCCCACTACTCAACTCCCTTCTCCTCTGACACAAACGCGTGGCTCTGCCTTGGTTCTTTACCTTTTGAAGGCGATGTAAGCCACCAGCCCCACCACCACGGCTGCCAGGATGGAGCAATAGACAGGGATGAGGTTGTCGGCGGTGCCGCGGCTCACGACGGGCTGCGAGCTGCCCATGATGGTGGTGACGGTGTCTGCCAGGGTGCTGGCCATCACCTCGGTGTTGAAGGGGTCCCTGGTGACGGGCTCGGGGCTGTCGGAGCCTGCCAGGGATGGTGTGTGGGTTGTCCAGCGAGGGTGGAGGTCTGCCAGGAGGGGAAAAGCAAGAAGGGTTAGCCACATACCTGGCGGTGTCTTGTAACGGCTCTGGCACAGCCCCTTGTCCCCAAGCTTGTCCTTGCAAGCCATCCATTTCTGGGTCCCTAGTCTCCCTGGGCCCCAAGACAAGCTGAAGCTGTCTCCTGTTCCAAATGGCTGATGGTGCCTGGTCGTGGCTGTGCTGCTTGGACACAGCTTTGAAGGCTTTCCTTTCCCAGCACTGGGTTTGCTCAAGTTCTCCCCATTCAGCAAGGGAGAAACCACGTATGTGTGTGTCCCGGTGCTTATGGGTATCCAGCCTAGCACAAGCAGGGTTTATCCCCACTGAGGTTTTGCTCCAGCCCTGGTACCAGAACGGAAAAGCAGCTCTTTCCCCAGACATGCAAGCCTGCTGACTGAGCCCCAGGCTCCTATCACTGGTCCCATAGAGCTGATATAGGATTTAGTCCCTGGGATGTGGCCCCATCTGCCTCTCATCTACTGCACATCTGCACCGAGACCTGTGTAAGGCAAAGCAGCTGCCTCTGCAGCTTGCACGGAGCCAGGTCTGCCCGGGTTCATCTGCTGCCAGCAGCACCGGAGCCTGGATTCATCCCCCTGGAAAGGAGCAGGAAGGGGGGAACCCTCACTTGTCCCCTTCCCCTGGCCCCTGCCTGCTGGGTGCACCCTGCCAGCCCAGCCCCCATCTGGGAGTGACCCCGTTCCCACCCATACGTCCGCACCCAGATGTGTCTCATGGAGCGGATGGGTGTGTCTCGTCTTGCACCTGGAAGCGCTCTCACCTGTGGCTGCCCAAAGCCCCCCTTGGAGGCTGCCTCCCCCCAGACCTGCCCGTCTGGCTCTCCAGGGGCTTTCCCTGTGCCCATCGGCAGCCTCCAGGCGAGCCCGTGGGGCTGTGTCCCCGCTGTGCCACACTGGGGCTGTGCCACATCCCCAGCCCCAGGCAGTTTGCAAGCTCAGGGCTGGAGCAAGCCCCAACCACCCCTCCTGGGCGCAGCCCAATTCCTGCTCTCAGGTGAACCAGTTCCTGCGCAGTCAGAGACAAACAACCCGGTGCAATACCCAGCCTGGCGGTTACAGCTCTCGCACCCTGAGCTCTCCAGCACTGCCGCAGCATGGGGGACACGCTTTGCTCTGCCCGCTGGCTGTCCCCGGGTGGGAAGGAAGCCGTGGCGCAGTGCCGGCAGCTCCCTGTGCCATCCCTCCCAGCCACGGCCCCCAGCCGGATCCCGCTGCCCTTTCAGAGCGGCGCTTCGGTGGCCGGCATGGCCGTATCCGGCGGGGCCCCGCTGGCGGCTAACAAAGCTCACCCTGTGCTCCTTGACTTATGGCTCCATTTACTCGACCCCTTCAAGGGATCAGCCAAAGGGAGCTGCGCTGGCCGCCGCCTTGTGCTGTGAATCAGTGGCGGCCGGGACAAAGCCCCTTTCTCAGCTGCTATGCTCGGGGCAGGGAACTGTGCTGCTGCTGCCAAAAAGCAGCTGGGACAGCCCTGGTGCCAGCCCCCCCCCCAAAACAGCCCCTGCTGGGGGCTGCGCATGGCATGGGGCAGCATGGCCAGGGCTGCTCCGCTGAATGGTGCTCTCCCTGCGCACCAAACCCTCCTGGGCTGTGGGGCTGGCTGCTCCCCAGCTCTTTTTGAGGGCAGCAGCAGTTAATTCCCAACAGAAACCCATCAGCTGCCAAATTCCCTTTTGATGAAGACTCTGGTGACAGTGAAAGCAGCATCCGAGGCTGCTGAACCTCTTGGCTGAGCGTTTGCAAGGGAGATGAGGGCCCGCAGCAAGTGCTGTCTTGTTAGGAAGCTGCAGTTGAAATGTCCAAGGGGTGGGGGTCTCAGCTAGACACTGGGTCCTCTCTTCTCCTCCACCCCTGGAGCCCTGCACCCACCTCCCCATTGCTGTGGTGCAAAGGGAAACTAAGGCACGTAGCGTTACGGATGTCTGTGCTTGCACCACGAGCCCCAGCGAGCCCTGCTCTCCCCTCTGCAATGGAACAGGCAGCGTTACCTCTGCATTCGGCATCGGAGGTGGCCGTGCACTCCTTCACCATGACCTCGTTCTCCTCGCAGATGGTGCAGGGCAGGCAGGGGTCCACAAAGTTGGCCTCATCGGAGAAGGTGCCCTCGGGGCACTCCTCGCAGACCGTGTCCTGCGAGTCCCTGCAGGGGAACATGAGGCCGAAGCCCACCTCGCAGATCCTGCACTCCTTGCAGCTCCCGCTCAGCTCATCCTGGTAGTAGCCGTAGGCGCAGCGGCACACGGCGTCGTCCGACTCCACGCAGGGCGCGGACATGCTCTGCAGCCCCACGCACTGCGTGCACGGCTTGCACGGCTCCGTGGCACTCACCGTGTCCGAGTAGGTCACGCCTGGGGAGGGGAGACAGAGGGTGGGGTGAGCAGGGGGCCAGTGGGGTGTCCCCATCCCCGCTGGCCGCTTTGCACCTTGGTGTTCGCTTTGCTGCAGCCCCCAGCTCCTATCCCCAGCTTGTGCCGGGGGAGCTGGGTTTGTGCAGGGGCTGCAGGATGGGACCAGCACTCTTCATCATTTTCCTCCTCCTCTGAGACATGGGGAGAGTTTTCCCCACTGCAGCCCCGCAAAACCACTGAGCCCCCTCCAGCCCCTGGCAACTCCATGGGCTCTCCCTGCCCATTCCCTTTCCATTAACAGCAAACCCTTTTTTTCAGCAATGCTCCATGCTAAGTGGGGGATCCAGCCACTAACTCAGGTCCCTTGAGCTCCTGCAGCCTGCACAGACCTTGCTGCCACCCTCAGCACGCCCATCCCAGCTGTGACCGTGTGCTCAGTGCCCGTGTCCCTGAGCGAGCATCCCTGCCCACAGCCAGAGCACAGTCCCCATTTCCGACCTCCGGATGGTCCCCGTGGCCTGCACTGGCACCCTGCAGACATCGCATCCCCAAAGCTTTCTGCTCTGCATCCTGCCTGTGGGGTCCCTGGGGGCATTGCTGCCCTGTGCCCCCCCCCGCTTTGGCCTCATGCTCCCCACCGGGGAGGCCGGGGGATGCAGGAGGTGATGCGAACAGGAGGCTACAACACTAATTGCTGACTCTCCTCTGACCCCGGGGCTCCTTGCTCTCCAGTTTCACCCCGCAGGATTGACTCTGCTGGGTAAATCAATACCCTCCCAAAGCCCGCCGAGCCGCCCCCGCACCCCCTCCCTCCCCTGCATGGTCCCCAAGGTGTTTGAGGTTATTTTTAGCCCAGGAAGCCAGGATCAGTGCCTGTCCTGGAGGGCACAGTTGCTCTCCCGCTGTCGTGCGCTTCGGAGCGATTTCCCCATAGCCCATGCTGCTGAAACGTGGGGGGGAAGTCCAATCCTCCACCTCCTCCATGGAGAAGGTGTTGGGGGGATCAGGTGCAATCCCTCCGCCAGCCCCGCTCCTTGGGAAGGCAAAACATTCACATATCTATCTTTAATTAGGAGGTGGTGATTTCCTCCGGAGTGACGGGGTCCGAGGGCTGCGTACCTGCCCTGCACTGACAAAACCTTCCAGCATGGCCTCCCGGCACCTTTGGTGGCCTCCAGCTTCCCTGGGTGGCCCATGGGATTCTGAGCCTCCGGGTAGGGCTGCTCTGGTGCCTCGGCTTTGACTGCTTTCAAGATAGAGGGGAAGGGAGAGCCCTGAGACACTGGTGATGGGCAGGGGCAGCTCACCCGCTGTAGCCCAAGGACAGGGGCACCGAGCCGGCACCGGGATGTCACAGGGCTGAGAAAGGTTCCCAGAAGCCATTCTCCTTTGGGGACAGCGTCTTCTGCATCAACCACCTCGCGTTGAGTCACACACCACCATTTCACGTGCAAGCATGCCAAAGCCAGCAAACACAGCTAATGGCAGGGGTGCCCCGGGTGGGCGAGCANGCAGCCCCTGCCCTGCCGAGCAGAGGCAGAGCCGCGCTGGGTCGGCTGCCGGCGTGCACAGCTCCCATTAACCTGGGCTCATCCCTTGCATTATTCTGAATTATTGATAGGCACCATTAGACCGGGGAAGTGGCCAGGAAAGGCATACGGCTGAGTGGGCACATTTTCAGTGGCAGCAAGGTATCCGAGCTGAGCAATTACAGCTGAGATTCAAACAGGGCCCCCTCCCTCCCACAGTGATGAAGGCTGGCGAGGGGGATAAATAAATCATGAGGCAGCCATTGGGAGGGCTGGCAAGGGCGGGGNGCCATTTGGGCGGATGCAGGGACCGTCGCTTCCAGGCTTTGACAGGGGTGGTGCTTTGATTGTAGCAAATTATTTGCAAAACTATTTAGCCAGTGAATCGGGGAGATGTCCAAGGCGAAGCCTCGGATGGAGGCAGCCTGGGGTGGAGGTGGGGATTTTGCGGCCGAGGGCCGTGCCCACGTTTCTCCCCTCACTTGGCAGCCAGGGCACTCTGCGGGGAAGGGGCTGCCTGCACAGCACCCATGGGGTCTTTGGGAGCCTGGGCTGGGGGAGAAGGGTGGGAGCAGCTCCTCAAAGAATTCACCCTCCTACAGAACCTGCACCCCAGTGCCCATCCATCACCCCCATCCAGCAGCTCCCAGCTGATGAATTTTTGGGGATTAGCCCCTGCTGGCATTAACAATGACTGACTACAGCTGGGGCAGGGCTGGGGGTATAAAGCAGGGAAGTTTGCAGTGATACTGCCTGCCTTTTATTTGTGGCTCTTGGGTTTGTTTGCTGTTTCTATTTGATGTGATAAGGGGCCACGTTGTCCCCTTGCTGCTGCTTCCCACCAGGGTGGTAGAAGCCTGATCCTGCCCTGGGGTTTACACCATGATGCTGTTGCAGCCCTGCTGTGTGGTTGGGTGAGTGAGGAACATGCTGTGGTGTAGATGCTTGCAAGCAGGGGGTTGTAGAGGTGTGAACCGTTGGGGTGGGAGGCAGATGGAGGGCTGTGGGGGAAATTGAGGCACAGAAGGAGTGCCAGGAGCAGCCTGCCTTGCTGGCCTGTTGGCATCAAAGCCAAGCAAGTGCTATGCTGGGAGTGTTTGCTCCTGTCTGCTCTCATCCCTGCAGCGATGGAGGAAGGGGCCAGACCTTTTTGTCCTAGTGCTTTCCAGCTCAGTTCCCCAATCCAACAGAGCTGGTGCCAGAGGTTAACCCTGCTGCAAGAACACAAATGCTGGGCTGGGCAGGGCGAGCTGGGGCGCGAACCAGAGCAGCGGCACTCACACATACAGCCACCAACACCCGTGCCCTGGCTGACGCACCCAGGTCCTGGTCTCTCTGTAACCTCTGCATCCAATATCCTCTAGGGAGGGTGGAAACTCCCTTCCTCCCCCAGTTCCCAGAAAGAAGGTGGGAAGTAAGCCATCTCCCAGCCTGGAAATGCAGGGGGTTACGGGAAATGATCCCATCGGAGCATCTCTGGCAACACAAAGCAACCCTTCCATGCCCTCTGGATTTGCAGCCCTGTATCCTGGGAGCAGGGCTGGGGCCAGAAGCAGCAAGTGAGCCCACCCCAAGGTTGCAGCCGGTAGGTTGCAGCCCCCCCAGTTGCTCAGAGGGCGAGCGTTGTTCATTGATTTTGCAGGAAGGCAGAGGTATTTTTAGCACTGCCCTGACACTGCTCTGTGCTGGTGCTGCTCTGGTTATAGGGCTTCTTCCCCACTGGTCTCTGCCTCTTTTTTTTTTTTTTTTTTTTTCCTCTCCCCCATGGCTGTGCTCTGCCCCTTCCCCCTCTCAAATCACATCTCCAGAGCAATCTGGGCTTGGCTGGCACAGATTCTCCTACAAATACTTGTCCCCAGGTCTTCAAAGGGTTTACAGCAGTAAATTTGAAGGGAGATTGCTTATGCCTATCATGGCACTGTTTAAACAGTAATAGTTGGACTACTTCATCTGTAAGCATTTAACCAGCTCCCCAGCACATATCTCCGACAGACATTTATGAAGCATTTGACATAGGCAATGTGCCTGGAGTTAGCCAGCAGAAAACTTCACCCCCTCTTTTGGGGACCTATGTGATTTGCTTCTCCCTCCCCCAGCTTGCCTTTATTTTGCAGCCTTTACAAGGTAAAAACAGCAATAATACTGGTGGCTCACTGGGAGACGTCCCTGTGGCTGGACTGGAGACCAATGTGCTGTCAGTGTGGGCAGGGGAAAGTTTTGGAGGCAAATGCTGGCCAGGGAGACACCGAGAGCAACAGTGCACTGGAAGTAGATCTGCAAATGTGCCTAGCATCAATGGGTCCCCAAATGGGACAGCTGCTCTATCTGTGTCTGGGATTTGCTCGGCGCATGTCTAGTGGCCTGGGGGAAATTCTGGAATTAACGCTGACGTTTGGGTGTGTTTGCGCAGAAGCTGGTGGCTGTGCACTGAGAGACTGAAGCAAACAGCGCAAACGGCATCCACGCAACTCTTCCAGGAGGATGCACGCGGGGAGGACCCAGGTGCCCGCTTGTGGTCCCCAAAGCCTCTCTGTGCCTGGCACGCTTCATGGAGGGGAGCAGGTACTCACTGTCCAGGCAGGGCTCGCAGACGGTCTGGTTGACCCCGCAGGGCTGCACCACGCCCTCGCCCAGGTTGCAGGCTTTGCAGCACTCCCCGCTCGTCGTGTACATCTTGGTGAAGCACTTGTCCTTGGAGCCCCAGGCGGGTCCCTGGGAGAGAAAACAGAGCTGGGAGGTGACTCTCGGTACGGGACTTCCCCCTGCAAGGGTTGGCAGAGAAACGCGTCGCATCCAGGTAGGGTTGTGCTCTGGGGTGGACACCCAATGTCTGGGCTAATGGGGAATCGTGTATTAAATGCAGGTCCTGAGAGAAAGGAGAGTTAAATGATTTTCCTACGCAAAATTCACTCATTTGGAGAGCCCCTGCAAAGTGCTGCTGATGGAGGGTGGCAATGACAGCCCGGGGCTGGTGGGTATTTGGGGGATGCAGGGTTACAGCACTGTTTGTCCTCATCTCTCACCTGAGCCTTTCCCTCTAAGGATGCTGTGCCATCCTGAAGGTCTCAGCCCTTCCCTGCCGGTGGGAAGCAGGGCATTGCCCACAGGCTGGCAGCGGGGAGACCTGTCAGCCCTGATGCAGCATCTGGAAAGCTGGGGTCCCAGCTCTGCACCATGCTGTTGCTGAACATCACGATTGGAAATCAGATCCCACAATGGAAATGAAGACTTTGAAAGGAGCATGGAGAGCTTCAGCTGTCTAATGGGAGTAAGTGTATTTGCTTATAAAACCTGTCATCACATCTGGAAGCAATAAAAGTGCCATGAGCAGTGCAGTTGGAGCCGTTCTACACATGCACTTTGCAGCATAGGAGCAGTGATGGCTGGGCTGCAGGTCAGACACTGGGAATGGGGCAATGGGATGGCTCAGTGTGGGGCAATGCTCAGAGCTTCCCAATCCCAGCTGGGGCCACCTGAAGTGACAGCCACAGCAGCTGCTGTGACAATCCAGGGTGATGGTGGCTGCCCTCTGTGCCCTCACGTCTGGGGCCGTGGTGCTCTATGGGGAGGCTGCTGTTGGGGATGTGCTCTCCTGGGGGGAGCCATCCCTTTGCTGTCAAGCGAAGCCTGATTTTTGGGGAAGAAACTCAACCAGCGCCTGGAGGAGCTCCCCTTGTGTGTCCCCATGCATCTGGATGCCTTGTCAGCCAGTTGGCCGCCTCTTTGCACAATGCGGCGTTATGAACTCGCGGGTGCATCATCCGGCATCATCCGGCCCGGCCTGAGACAATGGAGCGCCAATTATAGGCATCTGAATGACAAAGTGCTCCAATTACCCTGCGCTTGAAAGCATGTGCTCTCCTCCTGGCGCTGCTCTGCCAGCCCAGGCTGCCAGCCTGCTCTGGCACTGGGCCCCAGCCGCACGGGCAAGAAGGTTTGGCACGGGGGGGCCTCCCAGCACCCCCAGACACCAGCTGGGGAATGGGCTTGGGAGTGAGAAACAGGCTGGCTTTGCAAGAGGGACAGATCCAGGCAGCAGGGCTGTGCCCTGCTGCTTGCAGCAAACCAGGCAGAGCACGGGGCTGGAGCTCACCATGCTGCTCCCTCTGCCCCATCGTCTGCAGCGTTACCCCCCTGCTCAGGCAGGTTTCTGCCCTCCTCCCACCTCCCCGCAGCAGCGGCTGGGAAGGGGGGAGCATCCGAACGTGCCTGGCTATAAATAGTGCTGGGAAGGCTGGGGCGGCGCAGCTGGGGCCGGCAGCCGCCAGCTCTCCCACGCCGCCCGCGCCCGAGGCAGCTGCGAGCGGCCCCGCAGGGATGGGACCCGGCTGCGCCGCTTCCTCCGTGCGAAACCCGGAGCCCCGACAGCTCACCCCTGCTCTCCCCAGGCATCCCTCCCGCTGAGGGACACCCTCTGGTCCCCTCCACATAGTGCTGCCCCCCCCATGTCCTGCTGCCAGGTCCCACCCTCCACGCTTCTAAATGGTGTGGAAAATGCAACTTCCAGCGCCAGGTGCTGCATCGCCCCGCCTGCATTTCCCTTTCAGCTCTATCTCAAGCACTGAAACATTTGTAAAGATTAACACACTTATAAGAGGGGCACATGGTCTGCATTAGCCCACTGAAATGTGCATGTTATTAACACAACTCCTGTTGACAAAGCCACAGGTATTAACACCATAAAGCATTTTGACAGCTGGACCGAGGAGGGGGGACGCACAGAGGGTGCGAGCAACACCTTTGTAAGCTCTTAATTGCTTTCTGAGTTCTTTCAGTATGTTTCTCTACCCTAGCAGACGCTGCCGGTAGAGGAGATGGCCTTGGAGGAAGATCTACGCAAAGCGAGTTCAGCGAGGCACCATTATCTCCCAAGCCCTGGCAGAGAAAATCGCGTTACGCTGGAGCGGGGAACAGCAGCGACGCTACAGCTGGAGATGGGCCCAGCGGCAAGCCTGGATCCGAACCGCCCGTGAGGCTGACAGACGGGCTGTGCATTTTTTGGCTATGCACCCTGTCTAGAAAAGGCCAAAGCCCTGGCTCCAAGCATTCCCCAAACTTTGGGCAGCAAGGAGAGCCACGTCTGAGCTCTCTGGCTCTGGCCAGCCCTCTGGACAGCAGGACGGGCAGAACGCTGCCTCCTCCCCCAGCTCCTGTCCAAGCAGCACAGGTAATGAGCTGTGAGAATGGGGTTCCTGGGGTTTGGGGTGGCCCCAGGGTTGCAGCCACAGCTGTAGGAGCACCTCTGGACCTGTCCCACTGAGGGACCAGAGGGGCAGTGGGGTCCCTCCCAGCTCTCCTGCGGGGCTGGATGGGCTCGGCAGGTGTAATCCTTGGGGTCAAATCCAGCCCTGTCCTGGGGAGGTGGCTGCAGGGTTTGGGGGACACTGAAGCCCAGGCTGGAGGCTGCCCAAGGAGGGGAAGTTCTCCGGGGTGAAATCGTTTGAATCAATCTGGCTGGGCTCGGGTCTTGCTTTTTCTGCCACCAGTCCTGTGGAGCTTGGCCAGCCCAGCACCCGCACCACGGGTGTATGAGGGAAGGGGACCCACTGGCACAGAGCCACTGGCACCACGCTCCTCCTCGATCTCTGCACGAAACTGCTGAAGCACCAGGTTTAACATCCTGCCCTGAAGGTGTCCTGCTGCCTGCCGAGCTCTCCGGGACCCCCATCAAGTCCTCCTGCAGCAAAAGCCCCGCTTCTGCCCCAGGTAGCTCCGTCCATCCTTGTGTGCCCAGTCTGTGTGCCCTACTCCGGGCATCCCCCTCTTCCCTGGTCCCCCATGCCCTGAAGTTTTGTCTGTGGCACAGGCTGAGGCTGTGCCTGTCCTGGGGGCTCGCGCTGGGGGGAGGAAAGCTTTGCCCTTCGTACTGGGCATGGAGTTTGGAGCCAGGAAGGATAGGGCAGGTCTGAGGGAGGTTTCGGGGATATGGGGCTCAGGAGATGAGGGCACAGGGGTGGGGCTGCTTTCTCACACCCACCTCCTGCCTTTTTTCCCGGGGGAGAAGGGATGATGGAGCCCAGCTCAGTGCTAGTGGGACCCGAGGGACTGCACGAGCCATCCCTAAGGGGTCCCCATCACCACCCACCTCTCTGGTCCCCTCCCTCAGCACCCAGACGTGCTCTGCCTGGCCCCCCCCGGGACCCTCCAGCCCGGCTGCCCGGTGCCTCCGGGACCATCCAGCCCGGTACATTTGAGACTCCCCCCCGACATCCACTTGCCTGGTACCCCTGGGACCCTCCAAATACCGGGATGGAGAATCCCGGGGGCACAGCACCGGGGTACCCCCGGGTCCCTTCCATCCCACCTCCGCCTGGTGCCTGCGGGACCCGGGGTCCCCCTGAGCTCCTTGCCCGGTCCCCTCGGGCTCCGGTACCCCCGGGCACCTGCGTGCAGCCCTCCCCGCATCCCCGGCCCGGCACTCACCGCCGGCAGCAGGAGCAGCAGCAGCGGCAGGAGCCCGGCCATGGTGCGCTGGGGCCGCGGGGCCGCCTCGCATCCCCCGAGCAGCGGGTGCGCGGCCGGGCTGCCCTCCCTCTGCCGCCCGCCGCCTCGGCAGCACCAGAAAAGGGCTGCAAGTCCCTCCTCCTCCTCCTCCTCCTCTCCGCCCCCGGAGCATCACGGCGAGCAGCCNCAGCCCGCCAGCTCCCTCCAGCCCCTCAGGTATTCGTGTCCGTCCGTCCATCTCCATGCCCCCTCCTCTGCTGTCTGTCCATCCATCCATCTCTTTCCATCCCCTCAAACGCCTACGTCCGTCCGTCTCTGCACACCTTGCTCCAGCTCTCCACCAGTCACAGTCATCTTAATGGGTTTGTTAATGGGTTTGTTGATTATATTGCAGTCCCGGAGAGCGGCTCTGGGCAGGTAGGTGGCCATGGCTGGAGGGATGAGGCTGGGATGGGCTGACCGGACCTCCTCTGGCTGCGTGGACAAGGCACAGTGTCCCCTAGGTGCCTGGACTGGTGACACCCCCAGGATGCCAACCCCTGCCAGGTCTGTCACCACCATCCAGGTGACAAAGGGAAGTTGCCGGCAGCAAGGAGGTGATGCTGTGGTGTCCAGAGCGGCAGCCACCTGCTCCTCTTTGTAAATCACCCTCAGGTGTAAAAAACCATAGTGACATGCTTCCTTTCCTAAAAATCTCCCCACGTGCTGCTCTCGTGTCCCTGCGCTTTCAACTTATTACAGGGCAGTTCTGTCCCGATCCTGCCTGGTCTCGTGGTGGTGAGTTAAGCTGTGTGTTAGGAGAGGGAGCTGGAAATGTCACGGCCTTTCCCCAGCTGCTTTGGCCCCCGCCTTGGTGTGTCAGCACCAGCAACTCTCTTTGTGGGGCTCGCCAGAAAAATGCCGTGGGTTTTGTGTGGCTTTGGTGAGGAGGTTTGCTGGAAAATGCCCAGAAATGTTGGCGCCGGGGGCGACTCCTGGGGCTGGGACAGAAGAGGGATTCCTTCACCTCTGACTTTGTCACCCTGCACCAAATGCCTTTACCTAGCATGGGATGGAGCGGGGGGTGTCCCTGGTGGGGCCGGGGCTACCATCTGTCTCTCAGCTTTGCACTGTGTTGGGATCGGGACTTTGTCATATTGATGGACACAGGCTGGATTTCCTCTTGAAAAGCGAGCTACCGACCTGTCGAGGTGTGCAGGGTCAGCAGCTCCTGGATGGCTCGCTGATGGGCAGCTGGGAAGGGCTTTGAGGAAAGTCCCTCTTTCAATAAGATTAAGCTGAAGCCAAAGCTGCCGTTTGTTCTCCGGCACGGAGATGCAGGAACACATGTGCGAGCCACATGGCGATGGGTTTGCTGGCCAGAAAGCCGTGCTGGGGCCAGGTGGGGACAGGGCAGCGTGTGCCAGAGCCAGGGTGTGGGGCGTGGGACGGCTGCCCACCCCAGCCATGAGCCAGGCATCCCTCTGCCTTTTCAATGCGTGGATGAATGGGAATGGGGCAAAGCTGCTTGTAGACGTATGGTGGGGCTGGGCACAGCTGGGGGAGCAGCCTGGGTCTCTTGCGATTCAGTTTGCCTCTCTGCAGAGAGCTGAGATGCTTCCTTGGTCCACTTTATGCATCCTTCTGTCCCAGAGCAATTTGGGCTGTGCCCCCCCCCACTGCAGGATGCACTTGCTGGGCTATGGGGGCTCTGCCCGGGGGTGCAGCGCTTGCAAGAGGAGCTCCCCGAGCCTCAGCGCCAAGCAAGGGTGTTGCATGACGGTCTGACACCGCCGTGGGTGTCACCCCGGGAAAAATCCCGTCATGGCGACACAAACCAGAGCCAGGCGGACAGAGACGGCCGCTCAGATGGGCTGCATCTGCACGAGGCTGGGCTGGGAGCCAGCGAAGGTAAGTGAAAACTTCTGCTCCCATCCCAACCCTGCGCGGCTCCTTTGGTGGAGGGACTCGCTAGCGCTTTTCATTAAATCCCCCTCACGCTTTTTTCTGTCCCAGAAAGGTTCTGGCCCTTTCCTGGCTCCATGCAATGACAAAGGGCCTCTTAAAAGTCTGCTGTCGCCTCTCTGAATTAAAACCAAAGGCTCCAGGGGTTTATTTGCTCCGGGAGCGTCCTTTTGGCTGCCGGTGGAGGACGTCAGTGGCTGCTGTCCTGCAACCCCCAAGTTCCACCAAGAACTAATTCACCCGCAATCAGCTCCATGTGCCAGAGCACAGCTGGCCATGCTCCTGGGGCAGCTCGTGGCCATTGGGGGGTCCAAAATTGTGGCTCGGTGATGCTCTGGGTCCTGTTCGGCCACGGTGGGACGGTGCCGCAGGGGTTGGCACTGCGCTGGACTCCAGCAGAGCTGGTTTTGCCTCATGGGGAGCACGTTGGTGAATGTCTCACCTATAAGCTGGCTGTAAGAAAAAGGGCTTCTGGTTTTGTGCTGGCTCCTGACCTCCTTTCGGGCTGAGGGCGTCACAAAGAGAGGATTTGCTGCTGCAGGGACAACGTGGGGCTCCTGGCAGCGGGTGGCCGGATGGGCTCGTCCTAGTTTGTAAATGAGGATCAGCAACGGAAAGCGTGGATGGGGCTGAAAATGATGAGCGGAGAGGTGGGGTGGGAGCAGGGAGGACAGGGCTTTGAGCCGAGGCGCAGCCCAGGAAACCACGGCTGCTTTGCATGTGCTTGGAGGGGCTGGGGTCCAAAACGCCTCTGCGGGGCTGGTTTGGGACCGAGCCCGCAGCAGCCCCAAGGGAAGCGTCCCGTTGGTGAAAGCATCGCCCCTGGGAGAGACAGCTGTGCCCAGAGTGCCTCCCTCCCCCAGAATGGGAAGGTTTAATTAGCAAAAGCCCAATTACAGCTTGGCGAAATACTGCATTAAGTCCCTCTCAAGGACAGAGCACCCGTCTCGCACTCTCATTATCTTTCTTCAGGGTCATAGAGGTCTTCCCCCACGTACTTGCAAAGACCAGAAGTCTCCAAGCAAACCTGAGTGATGTTTTTCCCCCTTTCCTGCTGCCCCACAAGGACTTGTGGAGCCCCCAGAAATAGCACAAGTTAAACACTTGGTGTGAGTTCCTGCCTTCAAACTTTTTATTGATTTTACTAAAAAGCATAGGTAATTACTTTCCCGACAAAGACAGTAACGCAGTAATGGTAAGTTATAAATAACGATGAATAAATAATACACATTGGGAAAATATCGTTGTGCTGCCCCAGCTGTTCACAGCCAGTGTTGAGAGCATAAATAAAGGGCTGCAAAGAAAAGCCCAGGCGGAGCGTGGATGCTGCAGTGTTACGAGATGGGCTTCAAGGGCTGTGACTGTTCTTGGAGTGGGGGGAATTCAGGGTTGGAAATGGGGCTGGGGGCTGATGTGCTGTGCTGTGGGGCTCTTGCCGCTGGCTGCGGTGTGGGACTTTGTTTTGCCAGGAGCCACCTCCTCCAAGGACCATCCCTGTGGGATGGGGAGGAATTCGTGCAAATCAGGAGCAAAAAATGCATCCTTTTGCAATGGAAAAAGAGGAGAGGAAATCTTTTTGTTTGAATCACCTAGGCCACCTTTACTGAGAAATTTGCACCTTGGGCCACTTGGCAAGGGCCAAGCCCACCTGTAGAGAGCAGGAAGGCACAGGTGGAAGCCAGGGGCTCCCTCTGGTTCTCCATTCAGTCAATGGGATTGGGGCACTTAAAAGCTTTTAAAAGCTTTTAAGGTCAGCTCCTGTGCAGCCGGGCACTTGACCATGCTGTTCGCTCCCATCCTCTGCCAGCTTCAAAACCACCCATTTGTTCTCAGCAAAGGAGCTGGCAGGGAGCGATGGGGTGAGCAGCTCCACCTTCCACCACGATTTAGAAACCACCGCGCATCTTCCCTGGCTGAAGCGCAGGGAACGCCGGGCAGCTCCAGGCTCATGCAGCAGCATTTTACCATTCAGGGGAAAACTGCTCTCTTGATTTAGAAAGGCGAGGAGGGACTACCCTGAATACCTCCCCCTTCTCCCTTACTCAAGGGATGCGCACAGCCTGCAAAATATGCGCAGTACTCTAAAACCCAGAGCCTGTGCTCTGCAGGGAGCTATTCCCATAGGATGGGACTCAGATTGTGGCAGCACCCCCAAACCAATGATTTCTGGGGCTGCTTTCACCCATTCAGATGTTCCCACCCTGGTCTGGGGTAGAAGATCACACTATCTCAGGGTGCTGTCGGTGTCCCTTTGTACTCACCGGCACTGCTGCAGCCCGCTGGTACAGATGTGGGCAGATCACACAGAGATCAACCATCGGTGCTGGGGACGGTGCACAGCAGTGAGGAGGACAGGAGGGCTCAGGAAGAAGCGGGGTGCCTGGCCAGGAGCTGTGTGGATTGGGGCCATGCAGCTCCCCTGGTGCTGCCTGTGGGTCCCAAGCAGAGATCACACTTTGAGTTTGGCTCCTGAGTGTCCTTGATGGTGGCTCGAAAACACAGGGGTGAGGGAGGTGGGGGCTGCAGCCCCAGAGGCTGATGTCCATCATGGGGTGAAGGCTCCAAGCACCCCAAACGCAGGTCTTGAGGGCTGCAACATTCCCTAAACTCACAAAACCTGATTTCCATTACTATCAAAGTGTCCCAGTCTGGTTTCGATTACACTCCTTGATTTCCATGCCTGTAATTTCTCCTAATGCCTCTCTCCAACCGTCCTTCCCCCCGTCTTTTTCACTTGTTAATCTCCAGCCCCAAGGCTTCCCATCCTCCTTTCCTTCTTTTTTTCCTTCCTCTGTCTGTCCTTCCAGTGTGATCCATCACCCGAGCGCAGCGGGGGGGCCTCGCGGTGCTGGCGGAGATGAATCTCTGGTTCCTTATAAGGACCGACCGAAGGAATCTCCTGCGAGCAGAGACCACGATGTCCAGGAAACTCGATCCCTCCTTGGGATGGAGCGATGGCAAAATCGTGAGATGGTAAAAATAGCCTGTGGTTTCCCACTCTGAGAAAGCAACGCGATTTTGCACAATTTAAAATTACACTCTGCTCAGGGCCAGGCAGGGGGGAGAAAATCTCTCCTCGTGGCACATATAATAAAGGACATAAATATGTCCACGGCAGCAACATTATCAATATTTTTCTGCTTAAGGTATGGATTGGTTCCACATGCCAGGGGCAGGGCTGGCTTTCTTCTCACCAGCCTGGCTTTTGGGAACTGATTGATTCAGTTTTGTTGCTGATGGATCAAGAATTCTGCTGTTAGGAGGAAATGAATGTCAAATCCTTCGCAGCATTGATAAGGAGGGAGCAAGACGGGCGGTGCAGCAGGATTGGAGTGAGGCAGGACTGGGGTTTCTTTTCTTTGACTCTTAGATGGGCTTTTTTTTTTTTTTTAATTTCATTTTCTTTTTGGAAGTGGACAATTATTTCAATTGCTTCAATGCCCAGCCTGTTGTGGGGTGCTTTTCAAGCTGGCTTTCAGCATGCACATAGCCCAGACAAGATCCAGGGGCATTTTTGCCTCCCTCTTCTCTTCTCCCATCATCACACCAGGTGGGAATGGTATTAGTGGATGCATTAGAAATATTTCCCACTAACTTTGCCATGCCTCAGTTTCCCCGTGTGTAAAGCAGGGAAGCTAATCGCTGCCTCTCACAGATATCTGGGAAGCTGATTTGTTTCTCTGCAAGGTGCTTAGAGATGCTGTCGCTCTATTTATTAATTGGCAAGACCCGAAATGCCTCCTCAGAGGTCAGGGTATTTTCTGTCCTGCCAGTCACAGGGCTGCTTTCTGTCTCCATACTGGAGTGTGGTGCTGTGGGGATGGGGACATCCAGCAACCCTGGCCAGCTCACACAGCATCCTGGAGCCGGATGATCACCCGCAGAGCATCTGCTTTGCTTTTCTTGACCCAAACTTCAGAAAACCTAGAGAGCAGCTGGGCAGCAAAGCTGCCCGGCGGAGAGCACTGGCAGCGCTTCGCCTCCCCTGCTGCCTTCCCCGGCTGCCAGGAAGCGGCCCAGCCGCCTACCTGGGGGTGCGATTCCCGGCTTTGCTCCCCGTGCTGCCAGACTCAGGAACTCAGCCCGCTGTGACCACCTGCACGCTCGCGCTGACCGCGTCCCAGCCCTCTCCCGACAGCAAGATTCATCGCTGCGCCCGCCCCGCTGCCCATCGCTCATCCTGCCTTCCCGGGTCACTGGCCCCAAAGGCTCCGGGTCGTTCAATCAGCTTCTTTTCCCATTTCTTCCCCTCCATGTGTTTCTGGCACAGCCCCATGACATCCGCAATGAGCAGGGGGGTGGTGGGTTTGGGGTAGGGGCTGGGGAGGGGGGGTCCAAGCCCTGTCCTGGAG
>VXAA01000623.1:57125-122719 GCA_013399115.1 Anseranas semipalmata
TGGGGATGGGT
This sequence comes from Anseranas semipalmata, assembly GCA_013399115.1. Lineage (NCBI taxonomy): Eukaryota > Metazoa > Chordata > Aves > Anseriformes > Anseranatidae > Anseranas > Anseranas semipalmata. Next base: position 57,137 of record VXAA01000623.1, read on the forward strand.
AGAGCAGCTGCAGTGCCCCAGCCCCATTTATTTTCCTTCTCACTGGGGGTCCCCTGCCTTGGTTTTGCTCTCGCTGAAGTCTCTGGTGAACTTCTCGAGACAAAATGCATTTCCAGCACCTTCCTCCACCCGTCCCCACGGAGCCCCACTGCCCCCACCATCACCCAGCCCAGGCCAGCACCTCCTCCCAGGTCAGGAATCCCATCTCCCAGGGATGAAAGAAGCTTTTCCTCTGAGATTTCCTGCAAGCCAGCTCTGGGATCCGAGTCCCCTTCCAGCAGGGCAGTAGCCCCCCAAAAACAGGGGTCAGCACTGAGCCGGGAGTGCAGGATGCAGCCCCAGAGGGTGGTGGGAGCATCCTGAGCATTGTGTGCAGAATCTCATCCCCTTCCAGCCACCGCTGCAGCTGGGGGCACAACCAGCATCCTGCACCCTTCCATGCTTTCTCCAAGCCTTGAAGGAGGTTAATAAACTCTATCAGCTCACGAATTCCTAATGAACTCAGCCCTTTCCTCACAGTGACTGTGTCCCAGCAGCCAAAGCCCTGTGTGTGACAGGCGTTGCCCTGCTCTCATGGATGCAGGATGAACCTGAGCACAGAGAGCTCAAATATAATCACGTTTGCTCCTTTCACACAGCCCAGTCTCACAGTCCACAGGACTGGAAGGGGAGTATTGGGATGCCCTCAGCACCGGGGTCTCCTGTGTCCTGTGGTTTTGATTAAAATGCAAAACATTTTGGAGCACTAAGTGGAAAACAAAGCGAGCCATCGAGCTGGGTTTGTTTAATCGGGATAATGATGCCATCGATGATGTCAGCTAACTGGGGGGTCTCTAGTGACCCCCGACGGCCCCACTCCTTTAATTGTTGTGCAGTTCCCCCAGACCCGTCCCACTGATGGATGAGCCCTTCCTATCGCCTTTAGCAAGGGCAAAAGGTGCTGCCTGCACCTCCTCCTGAGATTTGGGGTGACTCTGTGGGCTTTTCTGGGCCAGGCTGGGGGACACGAGGTGGGGTGGGGGCAGCTCTGGCTGCTGGGTCTCTCCAACCCCAAACCTGCTTCTCATTAATGCCCCCCGAGGTCAGCCCGGTGCCCCCGCCTTTAATCATCACACTGGGGCTGTCTGCTTGCATTTCCCTCCCTGTCACCGCCCCCCGCTTCACTTTCACCAAGGGGTACTGCTTTTGGGGAGCTGTCTGGCTGCATTTCCCTTCACTCCCTGCCCCAAGCTTGCCCCCTTCACCCTGTCCTGTGGGTGCAAAGCTCCCCAGCAGCCGATGCTCTCCTTCCGCAGCCACTGGGCACCCACTGGTGGCTCCCCTGGCACAGGGGGATTTGGGGTTCACACCCAATTTGGCTTCTTGCAGAGATACCACAACAGATAAAACATAAAGAATGGAGGGTGAGATTTCAAATGAAGCCCAAGCTGATGCTCAGAGATACTGTCCCTATGGCAACTGCTTTCGACACCCCATCTGCAGCATCCTCGCCTTTTCATCTCCTTTTGTGCGCATCTGTGCACAAAAGTGGGGCAGGAAACCCCCCGGTGAGGGTGAAGGGGAGCTGGCGGGGGCTGCGAGGGGAGGAGGGAAATGGGAGGGGGGTTGCCTGGCGAGCTGTGGGGGATCCAGGCTGGGGGACCCAGCTGTGACCCCCCTGCTGCACCCAAATGCTGATCCAGGAGTGCTGGATGGTCAGACCTCCAAATGCTTCCTTCCACCTCTGGGGAAGGGGAACAGCTTGCTTGGGGTTCCAGCCTTTGTGTCACCTGATGGAGAACCCCTCCCCTTGCTTTTTCCCCAAATCTTCCAATTTGGAGGATGCTGGGGCCCTTCACAGCCCAAGCTGATGTCTCCAGCTGTGCTCAGACAAGCCCAGGGATGGAAATTACTGGGGGCACAGAGCACAGCTGGGCTGAGTTAAGGACTTTGAGGGTGGGTGGGAGAAAGGAGATGATGTTGGGAAGGCAAAGGCATTGCACCCGGTATAAAAGCAGAACTTCTGGTGACCATGGGCAAGCTTTCTCAGTGCTATTAGGGTGTTGTTTCTGCCTTAGCTTTCTAGAAAGCCTGCATGCTCTCCTTTTTTTGCAAGCGTTGCAGGTTGGAGCCTCAGCATGCTGGTGGCAGCTCTTCCCAGGGCTCGGCTGGATGCATTAACCAGCAGTGATGCGGTTGGGAGAAATGCATTTCCATCCATCTCCCTGCAGGACAGGGGCCCTGATTAACGCCTGGCAGCGAAGTGCTCATCAAGGTGAAGAGCGCGGGAGTGTAATGGGGTGAGGGGCTGCGCTGCTTCTTCCAGGCTCATCAATATTCCTGCAGGGGATAAATCCTCAAGTAGAATTACTGCTGTGAGCTGAGGAAGGGAGCTGGGGGGGGGGGTGAAGGACATGGGCAAATGCATCTGCTTCCCCCTGGGCAATGTCCCCAGCAGGAGGGTGAAGCCCTGGGGCTGACACAAGTTATCCCTGCAGAAATGCCAACCTGGAGTGAGGCTCCTTGCATCTCATCTGTACAGGGTCTGGCAGAAGCAATCCCATAAATAAGGAGGGCATGGGCTGAGCTGCAGCAGGGGAGTACTGTGCACTGGTGTGGGACTGGGAATACTGGGATGGCAGCTCCTGGTCGCATCGGGCTGAGCCTGGCACAGCTCCGGAGCTGGTGCTCGGCCCTGGCCGCTGCCTCCCCCAGCTCCCCGCGTCTCCAGAGCCTCTTCCCAGCAACTGTGATTGAATCAGAAGGGAGCTAATTTCCCAGTCTGCTGAGATGATGAGGTACACTAATTGCTGCCTTCATTCCCTATGCAAATCAGCCAGCCGCAGGCCCCTGCAACAAAGCCCAAAGCATCTGCAGGGATCAGAGCTTGCAGTGGGCCGGGAGCTGCAAGGCTTCGTGCGCTGATTACTGCTGACCCAGCACTGCTGCCCACCGCATGTATAGCATCCATACAGGTCCCATCTGCGTGATGCTGACAGCTCTGTCCCCTCTGGCACCCTGCCCTCCTCATAGCCAGCTCAGCTCCTGCCCCTTTAGCTCGGTGGACTCAATTGTGGTTTTCTTGTTCAAATGAACTCTTTCCCAGTGGGTTACGGCAGGTTTAGTGGCTGTCTGCTGGGCAGTCTGCATGCCCAGATCAGAGCAAAGGAGGGAAAGGAAGGAAACTGTATGCTGCAAACGTCTTGTGCTCTGGAAATCAGGTGAGAGCTTTATAAAGGTCAGATAAATGAAGATCAATTGGATAAAAGTAATCTGATTGGGATGAGCAGCGCTGTCTGAAGGAGAGGCAGGCCTTTCAGACCTGCTGGAATTCTCCAAGTAAATGCTGAGGACAAGGAGGAAATTGGTAAATGCAATCTTATTCTGGCTTCTAGAAAGATTTTAATGAGGTCCTTGACATGACAGGGAAATGCAGCTGCCATGGGCTGGATGTTTGCAATAGTGACCTGGGTGAGCAGGAGAGGAAAAAAAACCCTCTGGGGTAGCAGTGCCTGGTTTGGTACCGCGGTGATTAACCTCAGTGGCAACTCCCCAGCTGCAGGTGCTGGATGCCTTAGCAAGGTCCCTCTGTCCCCCGGGCTGGTGCGGGATGCTTTAACATCTTTGTAAATCGTGGGTGGTTTGCTCCGAGAGCTGCACGGCCCAGTCCTCGCCGCTCCGGAGGCTGCACGGAGGAGCCGGGGCGGGATGCACAGGATGCGCGGCCGAGCCTGCAGACTCCCCGGGGAGGCGCGAGACATGCTGAAAGCAAACAAACCATTACCGCGGCTACTGTCGCCAAAAGCTCTCCCCTGTGTTTGCTCCACCACATGCAAACAGCACAACAAACACGCACGTGCCCGCAGCTCGCGTCCGGCTGGCGTGTGCAGGTGGGAGCTGAGGGCTGTGCCTGCAGCTTTTGGGGTTTTTGGCTGAATTTCTGCTGGAATTGGCTGAGTGAAGCACAAGCTAGCTGGGAGGGTCGGGGAAATGCTCTTGAAGGCAGCAGGATGGAGCAGGGCAGGGGGTGAGCCTCGGGGCTGGGTGTTTGGATGAGATGTAGGTCGGAGCATCCTGGTGCGTTGATGCAAGGAGTCAAACCAAGGCCCTATTCCACGCTTTGTGATGATCTAGCACTTAGAGTGGGTAAGAGCAGCTCAGGGTGGTTTTCCTTCACCCACCTCCTGCCCCATCCTCAAGCCCTGGTGCAGGAAGGGGCAGGGGACCCATTTGTCACTGGCTGGGCTGGCTCTGGGGGTGGCTGAGCCCACAAACCACCTCCTGCCCATCCCAGCAGGGCTGGGGGCTGCAGACCCCTTTATTTTGCCCTCTGGGTCCTCCAAAGCCCTGGGCAGCCCCAGCTGGGAAAGGGACAGACCTGGCACCCCTGGCTGAAACCCGAGCTGTGGCCGCTGGCAGTGACTGATGGACTGGGAGCCGAGGGCTGCTTTTGAAAATCTCCTTGTTTTAAAAGCATTACCGCTCCCTGGCTAATAAAGCGAGGGATTTGCTGAAGCCGCTTGAGGTCCCATTTTCTCTGGAACCCATTTCCATGGCATGAATCACTGAGAGGAATGAACTCAATTAGTTCAGACAGAGGCAGGAGATAAATCAGGGTCCCATTAGGAAACCTTGAGGTTAATTTATGGCCTCAAGCAGTGCTGGCTGTCTCCCTTCTCTCTCCCCATATGTAACCTGCTCGAGAGCAAGCCAAGAACCAGGGTGGGATCGCTGTTATCTTTCCCTGCGATGGAAGATGCACCAGAGCTATTCAACCAGCTCAGCCCTCGCCTTGACCAGATGACCCATATCTGCCAGAGCAGCTTTTTTTTTTTTTTTTCAGGGAGCATTCATTCATTCATTCATTTGTTCATTCATTCATCGCGTGTTTCCTGCAAAGAGATGCTCATAAGAAAGCTGTAGCCTTCCAAGAAATCTGGGCTGCTGTTTCCCTTGCTGCAGCCCATAGCCTGGATGCTGGAGGCTTTGTCCCATCAAAGCCATGTATAGGAGATAAGCTCCTCCCGGGGCTGCATCCTGCTCCCCTCACTTGCTCTCTCAGGGTGCTGGCTAGGTGATCAAATCCCCATTAGCAGCAGAGAGGTGCTGCTCGGGGAGAACACCCACTGACAGGGGGGAGAGCTCCAGGAGGGGCCGATGAACCCAGCTTTGGTCTCTGCCCCGTCCTGTAAGCCTTGAATCTGGAGCTGGGTGCTTGGTGAGCGCTGTGAAGCTGTGTTTTTACATCAGGCACCAGACAGAGATGCTTCTATGAATAATGCAGCTGCTCTGGTCTCCTTCCAGTCAATGGAGAGGGACAGGAATCTTCTGAGGACAATTTATATCTTAGATGGGCTGAATCATCGCTGAGGATGAAAGAGGCATCTCCGTCCCTTGCTGAGGGATCTTTACAGAGCCAGCGGCCCGGAGTGGGCACCAACGCTGCTGCTCCTTGCACACTTCTTTCCACTGGGAAGCACAGTGGGCTTCCTCAGAGGAGACCACGCGGGTGGGCATGGTGCCTGCTTGCTTTGTGTGCAATGGGCGAAATAAAAAATAGGCGGTGCATTTAAACCATTAGCATGCAAGAAATCCAATTAAGGAACGTCCTCTTCCTTTCTTTGCATTGACTTCAGCACGGCTGTGTGTTGCAGCCCCAAAGCTGAGCCTGGGCCCATCCAAGGAATGGCTTTTGCCATTTGAAGGAAATGCTCTTCTTGCTGTGGCTGCCAAGAAAGATCCCAAGTGGGAAACCCAGGGAGAAGCCTCTAGCAGTGGCCCCAGTGCTCCTGAGCATGCAGCAGCAGGGGCTGCGGCCTCGTGCAATGGGGCCTCGGTGTCCGGATGGATGGAGCAGAGCCCAGCCCCGTCCCTGCGTGGGGACGGGCTCCTCCAGCCGTGCTGCTTCCCTCCTTGCAGCCGCGTCCCTGAGGCTGAGCAGCTCCTGCTGTGTGGGTGCGATCACGAGGGAACTCACCTGGAAAAGGGCTTTTTCCCCCACTTCTTTCTGAGAGGTTTGGGATCGCTTGAAAAATAGGGAACGTTGTCCTTTACCCAAATGCTTAAATTTGGAGATTTCAGTTTGTTTTGGCTGGAGGTCTTTGCCGAGGATGGGAACTTGATCCACTGTCACGTCCTTTCTCATCAGCTTGAGCACTTGGCTTGATTATGCTGCATAAACAACTTACCCCAAACTCAGCAGCTACTCCCTGTTCCAGATTTCTGAAATAGCCCTCGTTTCCTTTTCTGTCTGATGTTGTTATTTAACCAGCCAGCTTTTGGAAAGCTTTTAATGATCCTTTGTACAGGCTCCCCCATGTCAAAGGCTGGGTTGTGGTTTGCCCTCCTCATCTTCCGCTCGCAGGAGGTTTCCTTGGGACAGCCAGGGTTGTGGTGACAGAGTTGCTCCAGGGGTGAGAAGCATCTTTCCTGCCTGCCCCATCTCTGGTGTGGTCTGAGGGAGATTGGACACAGGCCTGGGGCAGGAGCTGCCCTTTGGCACCTGCATCCCAGTCCGCGTCCTGCATCCCAATCCACATCCAGCATCCTGGTCTACACCCTGCCGGAGAGAGCAGCCGCGCAGAGATGCAAACCAGATGATGGCAGCCTGTGCTGGGCAGGTCAGCTCAGAGACTGCATTAATTGTGGGAAACAGTGCTGAGGCTGGAGGGCACAGACGGAGGAGCTGGAGGCAGCGATTGATCCGTCTGCTGCGGTGCCCTGGGGCCCTGCGCCGCGGTCGTGCACCCGGGCAGGCTCTAACACCGCTGGCTGGCTCTGCTCGAGGATGGCGGTGCCTGTGCCCTCGCAAGGTAGCTGATAGCATCCAATAGCACCCAGCATTTTGGGAGGGGATATTGGGGTGAGGTGCTGGAGGTGAGCTGCATGGCTCAGCACCAAGCTCTGCTAATGCCCTCTTGGAAACTCCCATGGAAATCACGTTTTCAGCACCTCCAAAGGATATTAAAATTAAACCAAACCACCCTGCCTGCTTTTAGTTTTCCCCCTATTGCATTTAATTTTTTTTTTTTTTTAAGGAATTTGTGCAGTATTTCCATCTGTACAAAGCTTTGGTGAAAGCTTTGCTTGCTCTGAGCACAAACCCTCGGGCCCAAAGCACTTTGCTCTCTCCCCCTCTGACCCCGTCTGTTCGGCAGAACGCGGCTCAGGCACGTTCCCCTCGAGGGAGCCTCCCCCTGGCTGCTCCATCCCCGCGGCGGCTGCGTGTCCCCAGTGCCACGTGGGGAGCGACCCTCACCCTTTCAGATTCATGAGTGTGGCTCCAAGGGCAGCAAAGCTGCCGTAAAACAGAAAACCTTGGGAAAAAACTCACATTAACGCGTCCCTGAAGTAACCGGAGCCAGCCCCGACACGCACACACTAGGAAGGGCCTCTCTGTCATGGCAAATTAACCCGCGCTCCCCAGATAGTGTTGCAGAGCAGGGTGGGTTTGGGGCAATCTGCTCCTAACGGAGTTTCCTAAAGATATTAAGGCCTGGCAGGGATTTGGGAAAAAGAAGCAGCTTTGCTCCCTGCTCTTCTGGAAAGAGCATCTCTTCCCTGGCAGCTGCCTGTGGCAGGGCTACGTTTTCCTGGGAAGAGTTGTAAGGAGGAGGGTGCGGGGTCCCCTCTGGGGCCAGGCAGCAGGGACAGCTTGCACGAAGCATGCCCCCTGTGACCCCAAACCTGGGGCACCCCCTGTGTGGGGAGCCCTGGTTCGTCCCAACCATCCCCTCCAGCTGTATTCATTTCACCAAGCTCTGGGGCAGGGGGCAGCATGCAGGAGGTGACCCCAACACACAAGGGTTGCCGCTGCCGAACTACCACAATTGGAACCCCAAATATCCCCCCTGCAGCCCCACTCCCTGCCCAGCTCTCTGGCAAGCAGCGTTTTGAACAGCTACAATCTCAATATTTATTAGCCATCATAAAACCTCCATTCAAAGGCCCCAGAGAGCAAAGCTGCTGCAGCGCAGACTTCCGAGCCGCTGCCCGGGGATGTAACCGCCTGCCGGGGAGGTTTGCATGGAGCGGGATGTCAGGGAGCAGGGGGGCAGTTTCTATTAGGGCAAAAAATTCCCTCCAGTCTTTTTTGGCTTTTATTATTTACTTAGCAGCTTGTGTTTAAAGCTCTTTACTGTCCGTATAAAGGCGCCGGAGCAAGCAGCCGCAAGCATCGCTCCGCTTTTATGGCCGCTGGCGTTCCCGCGCTGCCGGGGCGGATCAGAGCTGGGCGACTGATCCGGGGTTCACAGCATGTCTGCTCCCACAGACAAAAGGCAATTTTAGCAGGGAGTGCTCAGCCTCAGCCTCTTCTTGCCCCAAATCCCACACATGGCTGACCCAGACCTGCTTGGGGACAGGGCCAAGCCTACATTCAGCGCTGCTTTCCAGGCACTGGGGACCCGTGTTTGCTCACAGCAGGATGGTGATGAGATGCACACCTGAATTTCAGCTGCCAAACTCCCACGACTGTGCCCTTCCCCACTGCTTTGCAGCCTGTCCGGCTCCAGCAGGGAACGCAGCACTCACTCAGAGAGGTTGTAAAAGTGTTCATTAAATCCTGCTGCTGCTCTCCAGCCTGTGAGCATGGAGAGAAGAGAGGCACGTTCAAGTCTGGGGGAACACATTGGTATGCTGATAACCCACCCAGTGCATCCCTGCAGTGCCTGACCCTCCTGGCAGGATCCGGCCCCTGGGACTCTGACCGTTCCGTGCCACCCCTGTATTTTTTACCAGCCCCTGTGGTACGGTGAGAGATTCAGCCTCCTTCCTACCAGACCTGGGAAAACACTTGAAAAGAAGGATCAGCTTTGGGAGACAGGGAGAGCAGAGGTCTTCGCAATCGGTCTGTGTAACTGGCAGAGACCACAAGGCTTAATTGAATTAAATGATTTAAGGATTTCCCCTTGGCTGCAGGGGCGGTAGCTGGTGCTGGACGGCTGTGACCACATCCCAGCTTTGGTGCAAGGTGCTCGGGAGGGGGGTTCTGCTCCCCCCCTGTGCTGTCACCCATCCTGAGCACCTTCGTGGAGAATTAATCCTTCATCCAAGCAGTAAAAAGATGCTTTTTTTCTCTCCCTCTTCTGCTTCCTCTTTTGCAAATTGATCCCAGGCTCTAGGAGCAGCTGCCCTGAGCTCTGCAAGGCACAGGCTCTGCTCCTGCCCACGAAGGCTCCTCTTGGCCCGGGACCACATGCGAAGGGCTTCGCGCCCCAAGCCCCTCTCGTTTGCTCTGCCATTAGCCTGGCAGATTGCTCAATTAGCAGCAATTTGAAAACTGAGCTCCGTCCCTAACTCAGAGCCCCGGGCTGGGCTAATCGCTGGGTAATAAACCCCAGCCGGGGCTGGCTCCCCTGCGCCTGTGGCTCTTGCTCTCCTTTGTGGCTGAGTTTTTTTGCCTGTGGGTGAGCATGAGCTGCTTCTGGAGCCTCCCTCAAGCAGTGCCCCAAGGACAGGGGTATGGGGAGCTGCACCCCAAAATGCCTCTGCTGGAGGCTGCACATCAGCTGATCCCCCACCCAGGGGACCTGGTGCCAGAGCATGCAAGCAGCATGTCCGGAGCACATCCCTAATGTCACAGCCTCCCCTCGCCGTGGCTGCGAGGTCTGACCCTGGCAGGGACATGGTCTCCAGCCACTGCCTCCAGAGGAGCTGACGGATTTGGGCTCTTCTGAGACCCATGGAGGGCTCCGGCTCCCTTTGCTCTGTCCCCTGGGACCCATTCAGCCCTGGAAAGTCTGGCTCCAATAAACTTCAAAGCCTCCTCCATGCGCAGCCATTAGCTGAAGTGTTTTTTCATCTCCGTTTCATGCTCGGACTCATTATTTCTGCTTGCTGCTGCTGAGGTTCCCCCAAAGCAGCTGCCAAGAGGCCATGTGAGGCAGGACTGGGGGGCCAGGGCACCCCTGCGTTGCCTGGGGCAGGTTTTGCTGTGGAGCAGGCAGTTCTGATTTTCAGCTGTGCCGAGGGCAAAGCACAAAGTAAGGACAGGGCAGGATGTGTCCTCTCTGTGCACGGCCAGATCTGGGGCCAGCAAGGAGTTATCCTGCAGATGAGAGCGTCAAAAGGTGGCAAGTGAGGGGTGCCTTCTCTGGACCCCTCCCCCCAGGGCTGGATCTGAGATCCAGCAGATCCACAGATCCCTCATGGGGCAGGATCATGGCGCTGCCCTCGCCCTCCCTGCTTTGGGGATGGCTCAGCTTTTGGTGGGGGTCTCAAGGACCTGAACTATGCTGCAGGGCTGGGAGTGAAGCTGCAGGACAGAGCTGGGGGCTGCCCAGTGGATGTCCCCCCAGCCCCGCAGCGCCTGGCCCCGGCAGACAAAGAGCCTTTTAGATGGCTCAGCCGAACAGCTCACAGGAGGCATGGATGAAAATGCTCATAATTGGCTTTCTCAGCATCTTTTGCCTGATGCTCTGTGATCTGGCTGAGTGCAGATGAGTTAAAGATGGATTCACACAGCCCCTGAGCTGCCTCTTTCCCAGTATCCACGAATTAAACATTATGTGTGTCAGTGGGGAATTTAGGGAATCAATTGGCAGACAATTACCGTGCATTGAAATTTGGGTGTATGGAGAAAGAGGCAGCAGAAAGGTTTATTCTCAGAGAGGTCCCAGTTGTTAGCGGTGCCAGGGAATGAAGATGCTGGGATAGAGCCATCAGGGAAGTAATACCTGGGGACCAAAGGAAATGCATTTGGCAGAGAAAGCCCCGGTCCTTTTAGAAGCTCGAGGAGTTAAAGGGAAGGGCTGCAGGCGACGGTGCTCAGCCAGAGCTTGCGTAGCCACTCGCAGCCCCACGGCGGCTGCTGAAATCCCAAATCCTCCCCTTGGCTTGACCAAGGGCTGAGCTCTGGGGACAGTGACGGGGCAGGTTGTGCTGAGAGCAAGGAGCAAAATCAGGGGCTGAAGCTGAAACTTTCTGGTTTTGCAGTGCCGGGGAGTCTCAGCCTCAAAACATCCCCAAAACCCCGGCTGCACGTTGCTGTGATGGCCACTGTTGTGGGGAACCCCAAGCAGCCCCAGGAGCTGCCGCGGGTCCCCAGCTGTGTCATAAACCACCCTGCCATGGGTCACGTTGCCAGCACGTGTGTTTGCTGCCTTTTGGGGACCAGGCGGTGACTCACAGCCCCATCACGGCTCACGCGGCCCGGGGGCGCTGGGCGAAGGGGCCCTGTGGTTTCCCCCCCGCTGGCGCCCGCCGCCAGCCAAGGCAGGGCTCTGCCTGCGGGACAAAGGGAGCCCCGGGATGCCTGACCTCAGGCGGCATTTTGGGGAGGTTTCTTTTCACGGCAGCCGAAGCTTCCACAAAGCACCGGATTGTTTCCTCCGGCAGCCGCGAGCCCCGATAGCATTTCTGCCTTCTACAAGGGGGGAGGATAGGGGGGAGGCTTTTTTTCAGGGAGCTGCTCTGTCAAGTGACAGGAACGGCCCTTGTGCCCATCACCTCCTGGCTGCCGTTCGTGGCCAGCTCGTTGCTCACCCCAATCGCATGGCACGGATCTGTCCCTGCATCGGCCATGGCTGTGGGGTGCTCAGAAGGGCTGGGGAGAGGATGCTTTGCCTGGTCCCGCTTCTCCTGGGGGACACAGGGTCTGGTGGCTGTCCCCAAGGCTGTTATTAACGGGTTCCATAAGCCATGGACGAGCTGGGTGCAATCTCAGGGGGTTCCAGGGATGGAGTGACATTAGCAGGGATGGGGGACAGTGCCAGGGCAGAGGGAGAAGCCACACACGCGGGACGTGCACATGCATCGCACACACACGCACCGCTGCAGCCTGGCTTGGCGGCAAGAGGGGACTCAGCAACCTTCACCGGGAGCCGATCGATGCGGCAGCTCGGAATAGTCCAGCAGGGCTGGGGAGGCATCCGTCGGGGTCACGCAGACAAGAGCAAGCACCTGGGACTAATTGCACTAAATAAATGAGCAATTAAGGATATTACAGGAAGACTAAAACATCCCAGACCTCTCCCTGACCCCCCTCGTAGTTCCCCTGGAAACAGCCACCCAGCCAGAGGGTCCAGGCTGCTCTGCCCGGCTATTCACAGTGGGATGGGGGCTTCGGGGCCCCCCCTGGCTGGGACCCGCTCCCGGGGCCGCAGGGCATGGCCGGGCGGGCAGCTGCTGGCGGCGAGGCGAGACTTAAGTGCTATTGTCCAAGGGGATGGATACAGCGGGAGAGGGCAGGATTTGTCCTGGCGCAGGGTGTGCTGAGCCCAGCCCATCCTCCTGGGAGGATTTCGTCTCCAGGCGGGGGACAGAGATGGGGCTGGTGGGATGTGGCATTCCCAGTCCAGAAGCACTGGATTGGAGCAAGTGCATCTCCCCAGACCTGTCCCCACGTTGCTCCGAGCCATGCACAATGCACCAGCACTTCCCGGTGAGGGATTTTTTTTCCCCTGAGAGCACCCCAGCGTCAGAGACCCTCACCAAAGCCTTGCCATATCATGCCCAAATAGAAATTTTGCTCTTTTATTTTTGCTTTGAATGAGCTGGGGACTGCTCCTGCCCTTCCAGCACACCCAGGCAGCAGCACAGAAACTCTGCACCTCTCTAGCAAAGCAGATCAGACCAGTCCAAAAGGGGTCCTAGGGTTCCCCCAGCCTCCACCAACCCTTTGCCCACCCTTGCCGCCGTGCCAGCATGGGCTGGCTCCTTCCAGTGCTTCCTGTAACGTTCGGCTTCAAATGGAAATGCTTTTAGAGCCCCTCCGTGACGGGGAGCTGGGCTGAGTGCAGCCAGCAATAAATATAACATGAACGGCAGCACAGCAGAGCCATCGATCGACCACGGCCGGTGCTGCGTTTCGGGTGGGTGCAGCAGGGTGGCCTTAGGGGAGCCACAGATGAACCGTGGATGTGATGAACGTGTCAAAAAAGGGAGGGGGAAAATAGCAGACAGAGCCCACAGTGGGCTGGTATCATGCTGGTGTCTATGGGAACCCCCCCAAAGCCGGAGGGGCAAGAAGATGCTCGGCAGAGGATGCTCTTGCAGCTTGGGATATGAGCAGCTGCATGCATCCCCAGGTGGGCACGGCTGTGTCGGGCTTTGGGGAGAGGAAAGCACCCCCTGTAGCTGCTCCCCATCGTGTGATAAGGAATTAATAAGCAGTTAATGAGCTAACAAGGAGGAGAGTCCAGCCCCGTTAGCTGTCCTGGTCGCTCTGCTGGGGCTATAAGGCGGGTGGTGCAATGGGAGACAGTGTGGGGGTGCTGCAGGAGTGCATAAATCTCATTTTTGGGTGTGTGCAGCTCTGAGCATCACAAAAGGCTTTGTTTTCTGCAGTGCTTTGAATCCTTATCAGCAGGGGATAAGGAGCAGGGGCTGAAGTGTGGCTAAGGCTTCAGGTCAGTGCTGGTGCCAGATGGGTGCTGGGGGGGTGGGGGGGGCCTTCCAGGCTGGGCTTTTCCTGCNCATGCTCAGCCAGCAGCCAATTCACTGGGAGGAAATAAAAATGTATCTGATTAAAAAGCTGGTAGCTGCAACAAGAGAGGGTCAGTGGTTCATTGCTAATGCAAGCAGATTTTGTTATGATTCATTAAGTCATTAACTCCCTTTTAATTGGAGCTCCTTTATGGAGATAGCATTTTACCTTTGCAGAGAAAATGGGAATTGAGGAGTGGAGAAAACCACGCTGTGCTGCTGGGGAGCCCTGCATCCCCGCTGCTGGGTGAGCTGAGTGCTGTGCTAGAGGCCCAGGGTCACGCTGAGACCCCACGTTTTGGTGTCAGGGACTGCGGCAGACCCTAAACTGCAGCCCCATGGGGCAGAGGTTTGTGCAAGGGAGAAACCACCCGTCGGAGCTTGCCCTTAAATAAAAGGGGCCTGTGGATGGGACTGATTCTTGCAGATGGCTGCCTCCATCCTTTTCCCCCTTTTTACTTTGATAAGTTGACATAAGCCAAGGGAAGAGCAGCTGGAGGATGCGGGGTACACAAAGGGGCTGTGAGTTTTGGGGTCCAAGGTCTTCCCTGGCCCAGCCCCAGCCTCCTCGGGCTGCTGGCCGGCAATTACCAGCCATTACAGCCTCGCTGGGAGCGGAGCGGGGATTAATGCAGCCGGTTTCAGCTGGCTGCTCTCTGCCACCGAGGAGGAAACTTTGTTAAGCAGTGATAACCATCGGGGAGCGGCATCAGGCCAGCAGAGCCAGCCTGGCCGCTGCGCCCGCGGCTCTGCCAGGCTTGGGCTCGCTGGGCTCCGGGAAGCCCAACGTGGGTGGCTGCAGCATGCTGCTGCAACCAGCTTCACCCCAAAGTATTCCCTGGTGGGGTTAGGGGTAATCGCGTTTTTTTCCAACCCCTCCAAGGATTTTCCAGCCTTGGACCCTGCCTGTGGGCTAATGCTTCTCAGCGCAGCCGCGCCAGCCGGGGGGGCTTTGCTTATCCAGGGTGAGTCAGGTAAAGTTGTCCAAATGAAAGACAGGCTCAATTTTAAAGCAGATTAATTAAACTGCATTAAGGCCCTGTGTGGACAGAGTTCAGAATGAAAACAGCCTTTAACTCGATTTCTCTGACTTGCAAATTGTGGCAGGGAAGTCAGCTGAAATCACATTAAGGCCGTTTCCACTCTGAACCGTGTCCTCACAGGGGTTTAATGTAGTTTAACTAATTTGATTTAAATGCTCATTGAGATTAACTGGGTTACGTGCCCTGCGTGGGGCTCAGATCCGCTCAGGCGCGGGTCCGGGCAGGCGGGAATGCGGTAGCAGCTTGAGCCCTGTCCTGTTGTGTGCAAACCAAAAACATATTTTAGGTTGGAAAAATCTAATTTCTGCTGAAAGCAATTCTCTCATTTGGAGGATGTCATGAAACAAAAAAACCCATCTGTGGAAATGGAGGTGGTTCAGCAAATGCATTATTCATTAAAAACAATGCAAGAAGAGTTTTTCCCTTTTTTTTTTTTTTTTTTCTTCTCCTTCCTCTCAATGTGATTGTATACAAATGCTCTCTCCTAGGTGGTTCCTGGCTGCAAGGCTTGGGCAGGACCTGCAGCAGCCTCCACCGCCTGCCTTCGAAGCCCCGATGCGCATCCGGGGGGTCACCGGCCGACAAGCACTCAAATTCTCCGGCACTTGCAAATCTCATGCCATAAATTTTTCCTGGGAGCACTCAGGGCAGCGCCGGCCTGGGGACGCCCGGCTTCGGAGGCTGCACAAGAGGAGGCTTTTTGTTCCCGCGCCTCGCCGCGGCGGCCAGAGCTGGAGAGGGCCACCCAGCCCCGGCCACATCGCCCGAGGACAATGAGCCGCTTCTTGAAGCCCAGGCTGGCGTTTCAGCCTGCTGAGGTTTTGCCCTGTGGAGGAATGTTCCCCCAAAATGCAGTGGATAGCTGCAGCATCATTAAAGACTCAAATGAATGTCGCAGCTTGCAGACCCAGGAAAGGCGGACGCTGCTTTTGCTGCCTGTCAGCGGGATCGAGCCCTGAGCTGCTGCAGGGTGAACCTCCATGGCCCTGTTCACACTGATCCAGGGGGCACAGAGAGGTGTCAAACATTTCTGGTTGCTTTAGGGCTGCTTTGCATGGAGAAAAAGCTGCTTTTCTGGCAGCAAGCACGAGGGTCCATGGAGGTTTAATGCAGCTGTTGTGTGTTGCAGTGGCTTTCAGATCCTGTCCTGCCACCTGCGCTGAGTATGGCTCAGGGCTGATGACACTGGATTTTTTTTTTTTTTTTATCAGCCATTTCAGGCTGTTGTTTTGCAATGACCATGGATTTTCCCACCAAGTTGCACTGGGCCACAAGGAGCTCATTGCTGGCTACTGGATGGCGAGTGGTGCAGCCAAGCTGGGGATGCGGCTTAAAAATATGTGGATGAACATGTAGCTTTAACCTTCCGAAACACAGAGCCTCCATCCCAGCTTCAGAGGTGTAATTCCTTGTCCCCAGCCAGGTCACTGGGGGATTTTGGGCTTGCTGTTCACCCCCCAAAATTTCCTCTTGTTTTGAGGCTGGATCAGGGGGTGCCGGTTTGACATTGGAGATGCGCTGTGTCCCCCGTGCCACAAAGCAGCGCGTCAGCCAGTGCCGCCGGCGTCAGCCCTGCCTGAATCACCCTCCAG
Organism: Anseranas semipalmata; assembly: GCA_013399115.1. Lineage (NCBI taxonomy): Eukaryota > Metazoa > Chordata > Aves > Anseriformes > Anseranatidae > Anseranas > Anseranas semipalmata. The sequence goes on from VXAA01000623.1 coordinate 73,176, forward strand.
CTATTCCCCACACAAAGGGCCCATTTTCCTCTCATTTTGCCTGGCCATGCTGCCAAGCCTTCGTCCGGGTGGGTGTCACCGGCTCCGAGTCAGCAGCTGAGGGGGAGAGGAGGCTGCTGTGTTCCCCAGGAGGTTGGGGTCCACCAGATGGGATTTAGTGGACTCCCAAGTGGGTTCTGGATGGCCCCACTGTGATTTTAAGGCTTGGGGGGGGCTTTGAGGATTATCGTTGCTGGTTGATGAAACAGCATCACTCCAATGTTGTGATTTGCACTGTGGCTGTCCGAGCTCGGCAGTGCGTGGGGCTGGATCAGGCCCTTTACCACAAATACACAATTTCCATGAGCCATCTTCCCTCTTTTGCATTAATGGGAAACACTTGTTTGTATGGTGAGGGAAAGGGAATGGAGCAGCACAAACTGCAGCAGTGAATGTGCCCACGATGGCAGCTGTGAAATGCAAAGTGTGGGGCCATCCTGGCCAGGGGAATGCAAATCACTGACCACTGTGTCCATAAATCCTGAGTTTGATAATTGAATTGTACCCTGTGTGAATCCCATGTTGAAAGGGTTTCTATCTCTTGGTGTTTATAGCCACAGCTTTGTCACCAATTAGGATGTTGTTATTGGATTAGAAGCAACAAGATAGAAGCCTCCTGGGGCTGAAACTGCTTCTGCAGTTTCATCCTTTGGGGAAACTGCAGCGGTTGGTGAAGGATGCACCTGTGGAGCAGTTCTGGCCACCACTGAACACCTTCAGCTCGTCCTTTCCCTCGTTGGCATCGACTTTGCAGAGCAAGAAGGGCATACCTCACACCCCGCACCTGGGAACAGACCAACAAGGCCTCGGTGTCTCTGTCCTGGTAAAGCAAACGAAAGCACATTGAGCAAGTGCTCAGAGGCGAGCAGGGAGCTCTGTCCCTAGCTCCCTGTGCATTCACTTAGAAGGTACCTGGACATGGCGACGTTTGGGGTGCATGGGGCTGTTCTGGGGTGCCTGGGCCATTCTGAGGGCCTGTGACCCCTTGCCAGCTCCCACCACCAACGGGGATAGCCCCAGCCCCTGGGTACAGCCCAACCCGTTCCCTCCCAGGGATAAGAAACTGCCCGAGCGCAGCACTAACGCCGTCCCCGCAGGCAGACAAGTCGCAAGTGGGCACAGCAAGCCTGGTGCGAGAAGACTACACTTCCCAGCATGCCCCACACCCCATAATGGCCGACCGGACGTCCATTACCGTAAGACTACATATCCCAGCATGCTGCGCGGCCCAACATGGCTGACCGGAAGACTACAGCTCCTAGCATGCCGCTGCATTCTGAGAGGTTTGGCCCTACGCGGACACCGTCCCGCCTTCCCCTCCGGCTGCTGCCGCAGGGGCTGGGTGGCGGCCCCCATTCGGGTTCGATGGTTCCCCAGCGCCCCGCACCTCCCCGGTACCGCCCGCGCCTCAGGTCCCCCCACACACCGCGACCCAGCAGGGGTCAGGGCCATCAGCTGCGGTCCACAGGGAACACGGCCCGTCGCCATTAGCCCCACTGGGGCCTGTTGTGGCTCCCCCGTTCTGAAGCTTCCTGAGGGAAGGAGCGGCCCGGCCCGGCCCGGCCCGGTGGCCGCCGCGCAGCCCAGCGAGGCGCAGTGCGCATGCGCGGGACCTCGACGCACGCGCGCAGCTCGGTCACGGGAGGGGCGTGGTGCGCGCAGCCCATCTGCGCATGCGCTTGCCTTTCGGCTGCCGTACTGAGGGGAGGAGGGCAGCGGGGCGCTGCGGTGCGCATGCGTGGTGTACCCCGCCCCGCAGCGCCGGCTTGTGATCGGGCGAGGCCGCAGNTGAGGGGCCGCCGCCTGCCTCGCCCGGCTCCGGGCACCAGGTGGCAGCCGGCCCCCGCCTGTAAGCTCTCACGTATTTACGGAACGGTCTGTCACGTAACTGTCTGGAAAAGTGCTTTCGTTCGTCGTCTGTGCGGCTTTTGGAAGCGCGCTCCAAGCTGACTGACTCACAGGAATGCTTGAGGCCTGAGGTGATTTTATTTGCTATCAGTTCTGGCTGTTCAGAAGAGTGGGGTGAGTCATCATTGGTGATCTAAAATATTCCATAATATTGTATTTAATGTATGAAAACACGAATTTCAGCATGTATATAATGTTGAAGTTTGTGTAGGTTGAAAATAAGAAAAACAACAACAGGCAAACCCTAACCTGTGCAAAATCCCAGTTTCAAACCATAGGCAGGAGATCAAAAGCAGGAAATCGCGATTTATCCAAGCCAAGGCACCCCGGCAGGGATGTGTCCCTTTACCGCTCCGTTTTAGTCCCCACAGCATGCATTGCCAACTGACAGGGCCACAGCAACCCCTATAAATTTGACCAGATTTGTCCATCTAGCAAGAGCAGAATTGGATCATTCTGTTGTGGAGTGTTCCGCTAGTGAGAAGTGCCCTATATGCTGAGCTACTGAACATCGTGCCTTACAAAATAGCAAGTTCTGGTTATGCTTGCTCACTACCAACTGGAAGAAAACCAATTGCTTTCACAGATTAAGACAGGCAGCAGAATATCTGAATAGAAATGTGATTATTCTGGAAGTGTATAACCACAGGAAATTTAAGAAAATCAAATTGTAGTTCTCATCATTTCCTGACATTCAGTAAGGAAAACAGTTTCCGTTATGCAAGATTTGTTTTAAAACTAGAGGAGTGTTGTTGCCTCTTGTTCAGGCCAGTCACCCAGAAAATGCTGTATGACACTTTAAAGAAATAGTGAATACCAAAATAACAACACCTGTTGTGTAAATCTTCACTAACATCTTTTTGGCCATTTCTACAGATAAGGTTGCCATATTCCATGGATGACCTAAAATATTCAACAATTGAAAGTAAATTACCACTATTAGCAAAAGCACTTTGAGAGTGCCTCTCTCAACCACACACTTCACATGTTACAGACCTGTGATGTCTTTTGTTTCATTATCTTAATATATTTATTTAATATTAATTTACTATTATTGTGGAGTTCTACCTTGCAATAAATTGCATATTATAAATATGAAATCTACAGAATGAGAATAATACATGAGTAGGGAAGGCAAATGTAACAAAAAGAATAAGCAACGTCAAAGACCCTTACCATTCATTAGTAAAACTCTGGGGTGTGTGTATACTATTGTCTAGTCCTGTAATGACTGAAAATTAATTGATGCTTTGCTTTCATTTACTTACAAGGAGCCTCCAAACTAACAACTTATGAAGTTGAGATATGAAATATACCACTAACTGGAGGTATTGACCTCTGAGCTACTCACCTCATGTTCCCTTCACAGTGAGTGGTGATACAGTCATTAAAATCCCTCACATAATCTGTGTGATTGAACAGTGGGGTCTAATTTTGGATGGAATAAATCATCCCGATGTTTATGAGAGCTTGTGCAAGTTGAATGATACAAATGGCTGATGCAAACCACTTTGTTTGCCTGCATGACAATGAATGAGACTGGGGGCACAGAGCTGGCATGCCACAATCATTGAGAAAGAAGGATGCATGCTGCTGGGCTGATAGGACGGCCACCTACCAACAGGGTAATGCAGAGAACTTGACTACAACTCAGTAGCATCACAGATTCTTCCTGTGTTCTGCTGTTTTTTACGTCAGGAACAGTCCAAGATCTGAACAGCACAAAACTCTGTTTTAGCTGGTTTTATACCTTTTTTGCCTTGATCTCTGAACATTTCACTCTGCAACTAAGGATTTGGTCCTTGCTTCATGAAAAAGCATCTACAAATATGGAAGACGATGTAATTTGCAATGAGCATGCTGATAAATGACATTAGGGCAGTGACCTCTTTGGCACAACAATCTAACCTTACTGCCCCTCAAATTCCTATTATGCTACCTAAATTAGATCTGTATAGAACAATTATACAAAAAGGATCATTCTTCCTGAAAGTAGCAAAACCGAGTTATTTCATTACTGTAAGAAAACTCTTTCAGGTCAGCAGTCTTGAATGTAGTTTATGAACAACAATTCATGTTGATTCTGCTCTTAAGAGAGGCGATCAGAGTTCATTTTGCAACGTTTGGCAGGCAAATAATCTTCCAATTTCACCTCTAGAGCGCACATACTTGGAGGCTTCTGGAACTTGAGATCACTGGTAGACTGAGTCTAAGCCTCAGCATTCATTTTTAAGGCTTTCAGCTGTATCCTTTCATCACCATCTTCACCGTTGGAGATGGCACTAATTTCTTGAATATTCAAGAGATCTCCGGTACTGCAAGTCTTCTCTGTGTTACTGGAACTCATTCTCAAGGCTCTTCTCGGAACGTCTTCCTTTCTCGAGCTAATCTTCTGAAGTTTAAAAGGGAGCTTGTTTTTCTCTCCTGCAATGTCAATGCAGTCAAGTGAACACACCTTTTCTCTTCTGGTTTTGTTATTATCAACAGGACTATTCAAAGAAGATGACAGAGACAGGTTTTCTTCTTGCTCTTTAACGCTGTAAGGAGGAGTAGGGACTTCAAATGTAGCATGAAACTGAGAATAATCGACACGGAAAAAGCCATCTTCCAGGGACATTACCGGGAGAAATCTGTGACCCCAAAGAACTTCATCTTCTGTATACGAGGTCCTAGCTTGGCAAGTCATTCCTGTGGAAACAGAGACAAGAGCATAACATTGTAACTTGAGCAAGTAGACCAGTGATGGTCCTTAAGACAGGAATCACATAAGGGTGTTGTACTCCTCTGTGTGCCATGCTCAAGGACTGGCAGGCTGCATCTTTTCCTGGATGTATTAGCCTTTTGGGGCATCAGTAATGCAGAGCCCTCTGGCAAAGGGAAGTCTCCTATAGCCTGGTAGAGGCCATTGAATGTTGGTAGCCTATGGCAGGATGTTCTGGAGCATGCAGGAACCTGCAAGGATTGACAACTGACTTGCTAAAAATATCAAGACTGAAGAGAAAGACTAAAAATTAGAGCATGCATATTATTCTAAATCTTACCAGTAGTTTCAACGATTCCTTCAAGGATGACAACTATTTCAAATTGCTCGCTTCTTAGTGATCTTTGTGAGAGACAAAAAAAGGGGCTCTTTGAGTTAATTTCATGACAGATGGTTAATGGAGAAACTAAAAACAGCTGGTCAGCTCCAGTTCCAAATCCAACATCCAGTTCACACTGGTCTAGCGGCAGAAATTCCCCCTCCGGTGTCTGTCGGGACTAAAGATGAAAAGACGGTTCAGTAAACGCTGTGTGAAGCAAAACACGGGAAGCAATGCAATGAAGTTTAAACCTGCCTCTTTCATAACATTGTTAGCTCTGTATTAGATCATCACATGGAGATATAAGTAATGCTAAACACTGTGAAGCTATATGACCAATTTTGACATTCCTTATCATTCCACTAGATCTCATCATCATCTACAAACTTATTATTACATCTATGTATTTTACAAATCACTGACAAAAATATCAGGTACCACACTACATGCCTTATGACAGGTACTTGCTATGAACATCTTGCAGCAAAAGTTCCCATTAGTGAGAATGTAGTCAACAAGCCAGGCACATTTTAATCCATTGTCTGAATTCCTGTTACAATGTTTTTATATGTTACTAATTTTGGTTTGCAGAAACTGTGATGTTCTCAGGACTCAAAGGACTTTAAGGTAAGCATCGTAGTAATCGTAAAGCATGTCTGGTGAGACACATTTCCACAAAACCATCTCAATCATTATTAATGATGCTATCATCACTTCCCAATTAGTATATACCACCTACTGTATGGTATTTCTTATGGTCATTATTAAGCTAAGTGCCCCGTTGTATTTGCGTCATTTCACAGGTCCATTAAAAATACTGGTATGTTAGCTTTTTTTCCTAGCTCCCTAAAATTTTCCTGGTATTCAAAGTGTAACTGAAAATGTCCATCAGTTGACCAGGCAGATCCTCAACTGATAGCCTTAAAGGTCTCTGGTAGAAATTGCCTGTTAAAATTAATGCTTCTCAGAGCCTATTTAAAATCCCGTTTAAAATCCTTTCTGTTTATTGCTCGATTAGAAAGCACATAACTCTTTGAGAAGCTTATTATTGATCATAAATGATAGATAATTACATAGTTACTAAATAGTTCTAACTGTGTTGCATTAGTATTGACAAATGTATTGGTTCATTGCTTGGAAACTCCATCCATTAGTCCCAGGGAACAAGCTGAAGCTAGCAGTTTTGCTGTTGACTTAGATCTGATTGGTTTTCTTCAAAGAAAGTTTGTCTTTTTAAAAAAAAATCCCTAAGCAACTACTGTACTTTCACATTGTCTCTCTGCTTCACTTGCATCTTAAAAATGCTAAATATCTATGTGATTACATAACCAGTTAGGTAGCTGGTGGAGTACTGCTCCTTATTAAATACAACGCATTATTTCATTTATATGCTATGTGTCTGTTTTTCTGATCAGAAAGAAAATATTTCTTCCCATCTAAATAACCAATAACCATTTTCCACATGGAAAATGTCAGCTGATTGCTTGTAAAAATGTTCTTGAGGATTATTAGTGCTCTGAAAGGTAAAGGAGAGTGCTAGAAAGTAAACGGGATCAAACTCACTACTATTTAGCAATCATGATATGCAAAGGTGTAATCAAACTACTGCAAAAATATCCCTCCCGTTTCCCTGAGGGAACCAGCAGAACCAAGCTGCAGACTACACCACTGCTTTTGTTGCCTGGCTACTGTTCAGCAGGTGCACAGATCAGTTGGCAATGTATGATCTTTGCTCCAGGGTAACAAGGCTCAACGCGAACTCTATGAACCCACATCTAAACCTCAAATTTTCCCGACGTTTTATCAAATACAATGACCTAGCCAAAGATGTGCATGTTTGCACAGATCACTGCCTGAATGGCTTAAGAACTGTTTCATCTACAAACCATTTTTCTCTGGGGAAGAGTCTTCGATCAAATCCACTCAATAGTAAACAAATCCAGCGAGGATGATTAGAGGTAACAGATCTGGGAGAAAGCAAAAGGTTGTGTTTGAGGTATTCAGCATCTACATACAGGACTGATTTATGCAGGGCATGGAGAATTTTAAAAATAAACTTATTTGTTAAATAAAAAGAAATGAACCTAAATGGAGATAGTTCAATAGCCCTAACATGTTAAAACTTCTAGCCATCGACTTTTTTTTGCATATAGTTTTACTCAGAGGAGCACAGAAGAGGGCACAGGACTAGAAACAGTCAGCAGTATGTTTGGAATGAACACTCATGATTCTTTATTTTGACCTACCACGTAACACAAAGCCAAATAACTTTCACAGATTAATACATGCTTGAACCAAGGCACTATTATTTAGACATGCCCCAGCTTTCATTTTTAATTTTCATTTTTAATGTGGCCAGAGAGGGAGAATCCAAAGGTCTAGATGAATTGTTCTAAAGGTTAGCTGCCTCACAGCTAAGAAAAACAAAACATCCTTGGGTATCTGGATTTTTTTCACCTGTAGTTTTCTGCCACTGGATTTTTGTTTTATTTCTCATTACAAGGCATACTTCCATTGCATCATCCCTTAGTCTGCTTTTGTGTCTGGCCAGACATTTTATGCCCTTTGAGTCTTCACTCCTGTCCTTCATTCATTCTTGACACTTTTCTAAACCCTGTTGTTTACGCACACCCTTCTTTAACTGGACACGATGCAGTTATATTATTATAATAATATATTTATTATAATAAGGCTGGGCTTTTTCAGACCGAAGAAGAGAAGGCTTAGAGGGGGAATCTAACAGCAACCTTCCAAAACCGAAGAGGAATGTAATTAATAAGATGGAGCCAAGCTCTTCAAAGCAGTCCACAGAGGGATGAAGAGAGACAACAGGCATAAATATAAACAAGAGAAGTTCAGACTGAATTTAGGAAAAGCTCCTCCACCATTTGGACAGTTAAGCAGTGGCAGTGCTTGCCCAGCAAGGCTGTGCAGTCTTTTTCTTGCGTGATTCCAGAACGAGACTGGATAAAGCCCTGAGCAGCCTGGTCTGACCTAGCTCACCCTGCTTTGTGCAGGAGCTTGGACTGGAGACCTCCTCAAGTCCCTTCTAAGCTGAATGATTCTGTGATTTTAAAAAACACATTGTTTGCACTATCTGCATGTGCCCTGCTTATTGAGTGATTGAGATCACAATATATAGGTCTTCTTACTTATTTGCAATGCCTATCGTCTGCCATCTGCAAACTTTTAGTTACAGTTCTGTATGCTTTCAGCTCATTCAAAACTTAATTAGTACAGCTCAAAGAATAGGTGCATGCCGGTCATAACTCAGACTGCACTGGCTCTGTGACTACTGTGCCTCACAATTCAATTTTAGAACTATTACTTAGCACATACTGAAAACAGTCTCCGATGATTTTACATTCCTCAGCTTTCTGAATCAAAATGTCCTACGCTACCAGCTGAAACACCATGGAAGGCTGTAACACCAACACTATTGTGCTTATCAGTGAGATCTGTAGTCCCATCAAGAAACGATACAAATAGGTATCACAACTAATTTTGAAAAAATCAATACCCATCGCCATATGGTGGATGCTGCTTGTTGCTGTTATCCCCAGATTCCTCAGGTGCACTGGTGAGGTCCAGGAATTAGCAGGCAGAAATACAGTTCACTGTGATGCTGAAAAGGCCAGGACCTGGAACTGTACTTTTTCAGCAGCTAGTTCCAACCAGCTTCTGTGTGTTTCTAGCCCCGAGACTTTGCTTTTTGCTTCTTCTAGAGCACTCAGTGTAAATTAGAAAGACTCAGGTTTCTGAAAAGGTTTTTTCCTGAAACAAACACACATAGTCTTGTAACTCTGTTTTCTAAACTCTCCACAACTGGGTCCAAAAAAGGACCCCAAACTTCTCAGTGCCATCACTATGCCATGTCGCTAGGCAGTCCCCTGGACCAAAAAAGAGCGAGCACTGTGTGGCGGCACCAGTGTAATCTACCAAATATCCTAGGGCAGGTATCATGCTAGTAGTGAATGCCATTCAGACAGACTTGGTATACTTTCTTTACAAAGGTAAATCCTCGGGGCTCCCACTGAAACACTGTGTTCAGTACTAAATACGGCTCCTATCTCAAGTGGGAAAGTGTGATAAGACGTACTCCTTCACATTGTTTCACTGTGACACAAGTAAAAACATCTGGCTATCTAATCGGATTCAGAAGTGTAGCAAGATCAGCTGTCAGCAGCACTGCACAAAGCACGGCTGAAGGCACAAATCGCAAAAAGGCAGGACTTGCTAAAGATAAATGGTTTGCGAGTTACGTCACATTCACCATCGGTTTACAGGACACACAAAGGAAGCTATTGCAAAGCAGCTGCTGTAAATTCACATGCTGCTGGAGCAGCTGCTGTGACTGCTTGGAACAGTGTGTCCAGTTCAAGGGGGCACCCCAACAAACTGATGAGGATTTAGAAGGAGACCCGGGAACTAGTAAGGGGCTAGGAAACGATCCTTGTAGTGAGGACTGAGGGTGCAGCTAGTACACAAACATTCACTTTGGAACCTTCTTGTGTCCATAGCTTAGCTTTGCCAAAGGTCGCAAAGCAGCCTGAAGACAAGTCATGGACATGATGATAATGTGTAAGAAATCAAGTATTACTCGGTGATTCACTGCCTAATCTATGAAACAGCTATCGTAAGATGAATCAGTCAAGCAGGTCCATCGAACGTCCTTATGTTTTCTATATATATCAGCATTGTGTAGCAATAGAATTATCAGCACCAGGCTGTGTGTTCAGTGTCTTATTTCAAGAGAAGTTTACAGTGAATTGTAAAATCACAACTGTGGTGCTGTTCCTGTTCCACTTTGACTTGCATTCCATCTTGGATGATAGCCAGAAATAAATACTTTAGAGGAGGCTTTCTGCTCATTTTTAATGCTAAAGATCAGCAAAAATAATGGATTATCTGGCTTTCTGTTTCCTACAAAAATTGCTCCATTATAATTCTGGGCAGTTTGTTTCCATATACATATCTAACCTCTTTTTGAATCTTAGCAGATCTCCATTTTAAAAGGTATTCTGTGACAAGAAAAATTGGCAGCTAAGTCAAGCATTCTGCACAAAACAGAGGAAAATCAGCCCTTCGCATTTACCATTGTCCTGTCATCTACTGTATCAGGCTTCTTCCTGCAGAGTATTAAAAGGGCCAAACAATTGTTCCAAAAAGAGGATTAACATAGAGAATATGGAACATTTATGACATTCATATTCTGAAATTAACATAATCACTGGGATTCAGCTGCTGATGCTCCCCATCAGGCATGCTCCTGTGACAAGACACAGCTGCCAAGAGCTGTTGTGTTGCTTCCTCTCAGCATGCCACACAACCACACACAGTATTTTCCTTCCATTCTTCTCTTGCCCAGTGTATCTGAGGACTTCCATGGCTGCCAAACTGTACCGTCTCCTTTATTTTCTTTACCTCCTTTGAATTCCAGTTCTTTCTTGCATTCTGAATTAGACTGACTATTGTCAGTGCTTAAGAAATTGGTGACAGTTTAAGGGCTTTTCCACTCAAGCTCATGCACAGTCCCTCTGCAATGCTGGAGTGCCACTGGCGGGACCCATGCGGTAAGGAACTGCAAGTTAAACCTCCCCAAGTTTCCCCATGGGAAAAGGGGAGTCGAGGTTGATCTCTGTCCTCAGCAAACACCTGGCCTAATTCAACGTCACCACAAAACAGGTATAATCAATTCCTTATTCCCAGCCATCACCTGCGAAGAGGCATGCTTTGGTATCCCTCCCTGCAGCTCCCCTGCATCCTCACACATCCTTCCTTCCTGACCAAACTGGCTTCGCGCCAGCCTCACAAACCCCCTCTGATGAGAGTGTCTTTTCCCCTCCACCTGCTTGGCTCTTCTGTGGCTCCTGCTATAGGCAGTCACCGCAATTTTTTCTGGGACTCTGTACTGCCCCTGCCAAGTCCCCTTGCCCACACGCCATGGGGCAGGGCAGCTTGGTTGCTCTTGGGGCATGTGGTTGCTCTTGACCCATGCCCTCCCAGCCCCATCCTGCCTGCTGCCACGCCGAGCCTCACCTTGATCAGCTTGCAGCGGATCTGGGCAGAAACCATATGGCTGTTGCGGAGGTTGCCAACGCGAAACATGAGGCAGAGCTTGCCATCCCGCTGCGAGACAACTGCGGCACGGCTGAACATGAGGGTCTCAGCTCGCTTCTTGGGCTGGGACATCTTGATGAACATGCAGCCGATGAGGAACGCATCGACGATGGAACCCAGCAGTGACTGGAAGAGGAAGAGCACGATGCCCTCAGGGCAGCGCTCGGTAATGTAGCGATGCCCGTAGCCAATGGTGGCTTCGGTCTCTATGAAGAAGAGGAAGGCAGAGGGAAAGTTGTATACGTTGGCCACGCACGGACTGTAGGTGTCATCATGCGCCCGGTGCAGGTCACCTCGCAGGTAGGCGATGCCCCACCACATCGAAGCCATGACCAGCCAGGCGACCGTGTAGGTCAGCAGGAAGATGAGCAGATTCCAGCGCCACTTGAGGTCCACCAGCGTGGTGAAGAGATCAGAGAGGTAGCGACTGCTCTCGCCGCCCAGGTTGCCGTGCTGCACGTTGCAGCGCCCGTTCTTGTCCACGAAGCGCTGCCGCTCTCTGCGAGCACCACCACCGGCTGGGCCCACCGCCTGGTACTCGTCCCCAAACTTCCTGCGCACCGCAGCCATGCCGCCGAGCCCCTCGGTGAGGCACGGGGGATGCACGGATTCCCACGGAGCCGCAGCCAGCTGGAGAGGCTGCGCAGCCAGCGGGAGAGCCGGAGCGGTGGGCGGCAGCGGGGCGGAGCGGAGCTCGCCGGCGGTGGCCGGGGGCCGGCTCGCTGAGGCCCGTGGGGTCTGCGGTCAGCGCGGTGGAGCCCACAGGGAGTGGGGCGATGAGTGCCGCTCCCGGGCTGGGCAGGGGCTGGCCGCCGTGGTTTGGTCCAAGCTGTTTGCAGCCAGCGCCTCGCTCCTCGCTCTTTCTAAATCTCGTCTCTCTGTAGCACCCCGGTAGCAGAGTGAGAATAATGATGGGAGCGGCAGCGAGGCATCCGCCAAGAGGCCGTGCTGCCAGCAGCGCCAGGGATTTTAAAAGGAATTCCTGAAATAGGTCAGCTTTTAAAGGGATGCGTACATGCTAATCCTCAGCCTGCATTTAAAAGAAAATAAGTATTCCAAGCAAACAAGGCCAAGTCTATCAGAATTAGACTGTAATTATGTCTGTGAGTTATGCATTCGAGCTTATGGTCCAGCTAGCAGAGAAGCTGTCAGACAGCTCCCTAGAAGCTTAAGTGATTTTAATGCAGCTCCCATGTTTTTAATGGACAGAAAAGATCTGGAATCAGCAATGACAATTATTACTTGCATTAGAAGCTCTAAGTGGGGCTAGACTAGTGACTTTTTTGCCCACCATATTTTAATGTGTTTTTTTTTTTCTCAAAAATAATCAGTATTTGAATTTAATTCTCAGTTATATAAGAACAGTATTATTATTCAGGTCACTCATTTCAACACCTGATTTTCAGCAAATCGTTTTCATTACAAAATAGTGGCCTGCAGTTATTGACACTTTTAGCAAATAGTCTGTAATAACTGGTGATGGTGTGTTGCTTCAGTTCTAGATTGGGAACTGAATAAGCTACCAGTCTGTCCAAAGTTTAATTTTGGTATTTTCACCATGTGCTAAAGCATAAGCAAGTATTTTTAAGATGTTCACACTGCACTTCACACTGCACAGTATAAGCTTGATTTTTGAATCTTATTCCCATCCCGGGGCATAGTGTCTGCATTTCTTATGTTCTGTAACTGTGCAACATCTTCCACCAGCCTGTCTGCACTCACCTATCTCTTTAAAGGAAAACATACAAACAAACAACCCAACCTTTCAAATGCCCTAAGCCAATCATTTCCAGAATAATCTGAACTAAACATGTCAGCCTTACTGGTTTAATGATTCTTAAGGCATTATGGATGTAACTCTTCTTTTTCATCCATTTTTTAACTCTTCCTCATCCTTTGTGTGCTAAATCAAAGAATTAGAGTACAAGTATATGGGAACGGGGCAATATTTGGGGTTTTATCTGTTGTCAGTGGCATAACTCCCATCTTAACTAGGTTCAGTTTAACTAGATGGAGTTTATCTAGAGATTATGGCTTACATTCATAGAAGGCCATCGTTACCAAAGTTGAAACTTAGGTCTTTAAAAATTTCTGCCTCGGTCACTGCCAGTTCTGGATGCTTTCAGGCTTTTGAAGATGAAACCGGGGTGCTGTGTTTCTTCAAGTGTTCACTCAGGGTAGAAGAGTATGGTTTCAATTCCCTTGAAGATAAATCTTCAACTTGCTAGGGAAGTTCAGCAAACTGGCTACTTGCACTTCTTAGCCAGTAATATGCTCATTATGAATCTCCATTTACCACTACAGGTAGCAGTGTTACTGCTACATGCAGTGGTGAGGCTGCATTCCAAAACAGCAAGATTACTGTGTAAAGAGTACCTCAGGGTGCGTTTGAGGTTAATTAGCAGAAGACCCTTACTGCTTGCCCGTAGATACCATCTTCAGTCATGGGCCAACCTGATGCTCTTTTGTTCAAACAAGGAGTACTGGGTACGCCTGTCATGGGAGCACCTTCCTCTGGTTTTCCTCTCCGGCTCCCCCTTCCTAGGTTGCACATATTGATCATGGGGATCCATCCTGACCTTTGACTCTAATAGCTGCTCTTCATAATGTCAGGTAGAAAGTAGGAGCCTGGGTCTTCCTGGACAAACTCCTGTTGCTTAGTGCCAGGACAGATGGAATTTGTAGACAAAATACAAGACCAGTGGTGACGTGCAGAGTTGTGTCCTGGGATAATGTATGTGTACTGGGGGCTTGAGTATCCATTACTAACACGCTGGCCGTTCAAAACAGGAGGGCTTGTGTTTCTATTGATACAGCAGACTGGCTGCTCCCTTGATGCCTGGCCAGCAAACATCCACCACCATGATTTATCCTGAAGTATTTTTGTGCACGCTCCAATTCCACATCCCCCCTCATGAAAAAAAATCCAGAAAGCCCCAGCTGTGTCCTACGAGTCTCCCAACGCTACAGCACAGCGAGCAGCTGCTGGCTGGGGGACGAGGCGGCCACTCAATGCCATCAACACCTGTTCCCCGAGGGTGACTTCGGAAAGGGCGGCTCTGGAGCCTGTGAGGCAGAGGGCAGGGGAGCGGCTGCGGTCCAGGCCCGCACGGCGCCCTGGAGGCTCTCCGGGAAAGCCGCCACCTCCACGGTGTCAGCCCGGGCAGGGTCCCGCAGCCGCCCCGGGGCCCCTCCGCGGCCGCCCGCCCAGCCCCAGGCAGCCTGGGGGAGGGAAGGAGAGAGGGAGGCGGTGCATAAGCGGCTCTAGGGGCGCATGAGCGAGGCGCGCAGCGGGCTGCAGGGAGGCGGGCGCCGGGGAGCTGCTCCGCCGGGGCAGGCAGGCAGCCAGCACCGCACGGGCCCGCGCTTGGGCCCGCACCCGCAGGTAACGGTCGCCCGGCGGCAGCACTGCTGCCGGAGCGCGGCTCTGTACCTGCGGAGGGGGCCAGGGAGACGCCATGTTGGGGCCGGGCGGGGCCGGGCCGGGCTCTGACGCGGCCTTCGAGGCGCGGGGCCGCTGGGGTTCTTCAGGCGGGCTCCGCCTGAGGGAGAGGGCTCGCAGCGAGCCCGGCGAAGCGGGTCTGGAGCTGGACTGCCGCTCCCCCACCGCGGGTGTGCGGGGAGTCCGGTGCGGGCGCAGCCTCGCTCCGTACCTGTGAGCCCCGGCGGGGCCGTGAGGAGGGGCGGCCGGACTAGCCTTGCCGGCGGCAGTCATCGCCGCCCGGGCTTGGAGGGGCGGTGTCGGGCGAGCTGGCCTGCCTGCCCGCGGGTTACCGCCAAGCCCCCTGAGGGGCGGCTGGTCCCGAGCGCGGGGCCCGGCTGTGGAAGAGTCCCCGTGGTGTTCGGCGGGAGCCGGCTGCGTGCTCTCCCTGCTTCGTTCTGCCGTCGGAGCAGCCCCTTCGGTAGTGCTGAGGCAGGGGTAGCGTGAGGTGGAAGACTGGTTCAGTCAGCCCCTGACACTTCGTGCACACAAAAGCAAGGTGAAGAGAAAACCAGTGTCATAACCATCAGCTACGAGCTTATCAGTGT
The DNA here is from genome assembly GCA_013399115.1 of Anseranas semipalmata. Classification (NCBI taxonomy): domain Eukaryota; kingdom Metazoa; phylum Chordata; class Aves; order Anseriformes; family Anseranatidae; genus Anseranas; species Anseranas semipalmata. The sequence goes on from VXAA01000623.1 coordinate 88,352, forward strand.
GTGGGTGCCTTTCCTGATCTCATCACTAGGGTGATTTCAGGAAAGATGTTAAGATGTCACTGCTTTCTGAAATGAGCTCTTTAACCACTTTGATATATCTGGGTTACAGAAGCTTTTTGTAGGCTTTGACCAATATATCTGGGTTACAGAAGCTTTATGTAGGCTGTGAACTGCAGTAGGTTTATTTTCTAAGCTAATGGGGGCATGACAAAGTATATTGCGTTTCTGTTTGATCTCTCTGACCCCATGTACAGCATCAGTTCAGTGTGTTTAGCCCTTTCCAAATATCCACAGGCCTCTTCCTGGGCAAGGGACGTGGCTCAAACATTCTGTCTCAGGAACAGCTGGGCAAGGATATGTTTAAAAAATGAATTGTGGTATAGGGTAGATAACTTTAGACAAAAAGGATGTTTGAGCAGATTCATACTACAAGGATGAAAGGGCAGATTCCTGATTTTAAGACTCCTTTGCAGAACATCACATGCCCATGGCTGAATTTAGCATCTTGAAGCCAGAGCTGAGTATTGGGAGCTGAATATTGACAGGGAGAATGCCAGTGACGGAAGTATTGGATACAAAATACTTTTCATTCTTCTGAATGTTCAGTCCAAGCAACTGAGTCTAACATGGATTTTACAAAGCATGGGAGATGCCTCTAGGGGAAGCCTTCATTTTGACTGCTGTGCCTAACTCATCTAAGTCTAGTGCTCCTGAGTTTGCTGTCAGGTTTTTGAGATGTTAAAACATGTATTTTTCCAGATTCCTGGGTAGGATGCTGTTTGGCTAAGAGTCTGGAAAATAACTTGATTTGCTTTGTTTTTGGTGCTAAATAAGCTTGGCTGTGGGAAGCGCACGTTCTCACAAAGAAAGAACAGGCAGTTACAGTTGCCTTTCTTGATAATTGGAGAATATTTTAAATACATGTCAAATTAAATGGAATAGTAAATGAACCAGAGGGGTTGAATGAATTGTGTATACATTTCTTCTGACATGAAGTGGCGGGTAGAGGATGGAATATGCTTATTCCTTCAAAGCAACGTGTAATAGAAATAGTCTTGAAAGTTGATTAAATAAACGTGTAGCCTGTGTTACACACTGGAGTATGATCCATAAATTAGAATGAGCTCACTGATTAGAGAACTCGCATAAAAACACAATATACATCCTTTATTGCATTTAGCAAAGAGTGAAGTATACCTATTTCTCTTTTTTGTGTGCTGTTATGGCTGTTTCTTTTTCTGCAAGCATGAGTTTGATGAATTTTATGAGCACAAACAAGATTTTAAATGCCGTGGAGGACACAAAGTGTTCTGTCTTGGACTATTGATTATAAGTGTAGATTCAATTTTGCAGTTTGAAATGAAATATTTCTGGAGTCGTTTGCTCTCAAGAGAAATCAGCAATGAAAGCATCTAATGGAATTTTTTGGACAAAGGAGTCAGCCTTATTTGTTGTAGCATCCTTTGTATCCGTGACCAAGGCTGATGGAGTGACACTCCTGCTAGCTTTAGTGAGTTGCATCTAATCATAGTGCAGTCTACGTTGAAATGCCAGAACATCTTCTCATGATGACATCTTCCTGCATGCTTTGTCTATTCCTGTGCATATGGTGTTTGTCAGCTCTTTTAGACATCCATTCTGTAGTGTGCTTTTTCTTTTCTTTTTCAGACAGTTACTTAGGCCTTGTAAAACTGTGGCTAACTTGAGACTAGAATAGGGGAAGCATCTGTTCTCTTCAGCATCAGCTCTATCCAAAATATCATATGACTATTATATAACACAGTATCTTACATTCTTGCATGGTATTGTATACATAGAAGAATAACTGCAGGGCTCTGCCTGATTCACGTTAAACTGAATGTTTAAAGAAAGATGTACTAGGAATTTACTATTTTTACATGATCTTCATTTTCCTTTCATGCTTGAGCTTAGATTTTATCTTTGCTCATTTCAGGACTGCCTCTGAATCGCAGTTCAGGAAGAAGAAACAATCGTGTTGATTTAAGTTTGTGGCCAAGACTAAGAGGAAAGCCATGCCAGTGCTTTCGGAAGACTCAGGTAACTAATGTGCATGCTTTCAACAAACTGGTTGTATTGGATTTATGTGGCAAGGGTTTGGTAGCAGGCAGGCTGCAGGGGTGGCCTCTGTGAGCGGAGCCCAGAGGCTGCCCCATGTTAGATAAGAGCCAGTTCCAGCCGGCTCTGAAGTGGACCCGCTCCTGGCCAGAGCCAAGCCAGTGAGCGATGTTGGTTGCACCTCTGGGAGAGCAGATTTAAGAAAGGGGAAAAAAAAACTGCTGCGCAACAGCAGCTGGGAGAGAGGCGTGAGAAACAGCCCTGCAGACACCAGCGTCAGTGAAGAAGGAGGGCAGGAGGTGCTCCAGGTGCTGGAGCAGAAATTCCCCTGCGGCCCATGGAGAGGCCCATGGTGGAGCAGGTTGTCCTCCTGCAAACTTAATAATAATCAAGATGGTACCCAAGTAAATGTAGTTGACATTAAGTCTGTAATAGAAGGTCCTGTGAGACATGCTATCTACAAAACTTTTGTTCTGTCTTGAACTTAAATTTAGGTTTACATGAAACTTTGGCCCTTTTGACATCTCAGCTAAGACCTGATTCAAATCATAAAGAGGAAATGGGATTCCTTAAGGATGTCTTCAGTGAAAAGAGTCTCAGCTACCTGATGAAGGTAAAAGCTTACCAATTTACATTTTCCTTACAGGCTATTTATTCTCTGTTCCCTTGATTTATCAACTATTTACTTTGACAAAGCTATTTTGTTATTGTGTAGAATTCTCTACTGACCAAAGCACATATTTATTTAAGCACTAACATGAAGAACATTCAATGAAAATCAAGATACTTTGTTCAAACAAAACCATTTCTGCCTGGTATTGGGTGCTCATGTTGACTTGTGTAATTGGAATCAGACTGGAAAGGCCATTGTTAAGTTTTGGTTGATAGCTAGTTACACTGAGAACGCTTTATATTTATAGGTTACTTGATGTGATTGGGCACTATACCTGGATTTTGGCAACAGCTAAAAAGCAGTGTGAAATGACTTCATTTTTCTCTTGTGCTGCAGAAGTCCGAACAGATCTTTTGGCTGTCTGTGAAACTAGGATTAGCAAAAAAGAAAACTTAAACTCCAAGACAAAAAAATAACCCCAAGAGAGGATATTTTCTGATGCTTATCTCAGAAAAGTTATGCATAAAATATATAAAATATTCCATGTATATTTAGGAAGTTTTATATCTCTCTGTGGTAATATACCTGAATAATCTTTTTCAGATTCATGAAAAACTCTGTCATTATGAAAGACAGAGTCCAACTCCTGTTTTACATAGTGCGGCAGGATTAGTTGAAGATGTGAGTAAAAATTCTTGTCTCTTTTTTTTTTTTTTTTTCCCTCTTCTTCTTTAAGCCTACTCATCTAACGAAAGCAATTGTGCTATATGTGTATGTATTTTTCCTCTTCTCTAGTTCTGTTGGCAAGTTTCACTCATAGTTGATCAAGGAAACAAAACCTCAAAATATCAGGTCATTATATCTCCAGTGAAGACAAATGCAGAGGGGTGTTGTTAATGGTCTTCCCAAGGGAGAGGCAGCAAGAAGCATTCAGTTCTTTCTTGACGTTAGAGTATCCCACTTAGGAGTTCAGTTTTAAGAACATAAATCCATTATAATCCAGGTTGCGTTGCTGTTTGCAGAACAGCACTGTATCTTAGATTTGTTTGTAATGTGCCACATGCCTGAAAAAGTGAAAATTATGCTGCCTTTGACAGTTTTTTACAGTAGCTTGTGCCTATTTCCTCCCAAAGCGTAGCAAAGGGCAAATTCATCCCTTTGCAAAGCCAGGAGACCCCACTGCCCCATCTAACCCTGCAGCATACCACCACTCCCCACAAAAGTTTTGACACTGCCTGTCAAAACTATACAAAATTATCATCTAAACAGAACAAGAGAGAAGTTTTATACAGGTCTATAGGACTTCCCTATATAGAATCCTTCACAGGGAAAGGAAATCTCTCGTTTACCCTGCTTCTACCCTTTTCCTCCCAGCCCCTTCTCTATCCTCCTACCCAAGCAGCCTAGTGCAAAAATGCTTCCATTGTTTCTTTAATTTTTTTTTGTTTGGAAGGCTTGGGACTCCAGGGTGTATTTTGGTATCCATGCTTTGCAGGGGTATAAGGAAACTTTTATTGTGTGATGCATACAGATAATGCTACCTGTTTAGAAACTGTTAAACTGCTTTATCACAGTGTAAACACAAGAGTGTTGTTTCGCATACTGCTTATGAATTCCATATAGAATTTATAGAATTATGGACACCTTTTATTTTGAAGTTGTTCATCTTTATTTTAAAGGTAATAGAAGAACTGCAGACTGCACCAGTGAATAATGAAGAAAAAGAGCTACTTCAGCTGTTATCAACACCACATCTCAGGGTAAAAAAAACACACCAGAGACCTTAGTCAAATTACTTTGCATAACTCCAACAACATTCTGTACAGGAAAAGTTACATTGGAGAGTCCCTAAGAGAAATCAAAAACCTCCTACAAACTGTAGTTCTGTTCCACTGTGATTTCCTGCAACAGGCTTTAGAATATGAAGGGGATTGAGAAGACACAGTGTAGGTCTTTTCTGTGTAATGCACCACGTCTTCTTCCCTCACCTTTGTATTATTTCCAGGAGGAGCAGAAAAGGACATAATTTCATCTTTTGTTTTCCATAGTTTGTTTCTATTCTGTAGGTATATTTACTCAGAGCTTTCTTAATGCCTGGATTTACTTTATATATAGACATGTACCACCATATAATTTACATGGTGGATAAGATAATCACTGTAAGAGAGTCTCTGACTTACCTCGTTTTCTGAAATGTATAGGCACAATGAAACAAGTGCATAAGCGTGTAGACAAAATGAAAAGAATAACTGACAGGAGTGAAAAGATGAGTCATTCTGTGAGTTAGTTCCTGTCTTTAAAAGCGCAGAAGAAAAAGGAAACATTCTGTATGCTTCCACTATGTATGTCGGTGCCCTTTGACAGTAAACTAGCTTATTATCTCTTTTTATTCATGTAAAAAGAGCAGAGTTTAACACTAGATACCAACCTTTTCAGTATTGTAGCCAGAAGACCAATAAGAAATCACGTATTCCTGCTACAGGACTTGTATGTAGGATTTTCCCCAAATTAGCTTTTTGGGGTGTTTTTCTTTGTTTGTGTGTTTGTTTCTTTTTGGTTTGCTGTAGTGTCTGAAACATGAGAACTGGAAGCTGTGATACTACTCCATTACGTTACTGTTTCTTACTTTCTTTACACAGGCAATGCTTGTAGTACATGACACTGTAGCGCAAAAGAACTTTGACCCAGTCCTTCCACCTCTACCTGATAACTTTGATGATGATTTTGATGAAGAATCAGTGAAAATTGTTCGGCTAGTGAAAAATAAAGAACCCTTGGTACGTATAAGATAATCCATGTCTAGTCAAAAAATTCAGTGGTGCAAAAGAGTTATTGTAAGTACAAAGGAGGTATGTGAAGGAGTCATCAAGGAGTCTGCAAAAAGTAAGAGTGTTCTGAAGCCTGTAAAATAGCATAAGCGGAGAACTTTGGTAAATCCACCTTCACAATTTTGCATGAGACAGTTTATAGATATGTGTTCACACCTTGACTTTGCAGGGAATATGACCTCTGAGGAAGCTGTATATGTTGAAGTAATTATGCTTATTATATGCATTAATTCTTTTCTTATTGTAGCTAACATACAATGAACAAATACCTTCATTTACATTAATGTCAGTGATTTATGGCAAGAGTATGTTTGATAGCCGTAAGTAAACAGTATATTGATAAGATACTAATTTATACAAATGGAAGTGGAAGAATTGATTTCCTAAGAAAAAATAATTGCATCGGGGAAGAGATCTGCTAAAGTGTGTTTTGGAACTGTACATGACATTAGGCAGTAGAACAGGGCAGGGACTTGATTCCCAATTAAAGTTTTATATTGCCAGCAGAGCTAGGAGGAAAAACAAAAAACTAATTACTTGGCTTTTTTTGCTTTTGTACAATAGAAGGGCTAGCTCTATTGTATAAAGATTCAAAAGACACATAGAGAAAGCTCATTGCAAGGTACTGTTTTGCACACTTGAGTGACTGATCACCACTATAATGTAGGTGTGTTGTAAACACTGAGCATAGCAGTCAGAAAGAGAGGGTGCACACATCTTCCTCCAGTCATGTAAGATGGACACTGGCAAAAGATGAATAGTGGTGAAAATTGTCAAGGAGGAAGACAATCTATAAAGCAAATGAATTTCAGCTTAGAAGACATACTAGTTTACACATTATTTCATTGCTTAGTGTATCCTAAGGAAACTTCTTATGATGGTTTGATGGTTTCTTTTTTTGGGGGGGGGTTATGTTTTATTTCAGGGAGCTACCATCAGAAGAGATGAGCATACAGGGGCTGTGATTGTAGCAAGGATCATGAGAGGTGGTGCAGCTGATCGCAGTGGTAAATTTCTGAAGAAAGGGGGATTTAAAATAGCATTTGTAAACTGTTTTAAAATTTCCAGAATTATGCACATACACATGCACTATATACACATATGTAGAGCTATAACTTCTAAGTAAATCTGATGGTTGTTCATTATCAAAACCAGCTCTGTCAACATGGGTGTTTAAAATACATGTAGACAATTCTGTGAAAAAGATGCAACTTGCCTAACTCTTAATAGGCAACTGTTAGATGTCAAGTCTGAATTAGTACGTGGGCTCTCTGTGTAGTCAGTGGAGGGAGACATTGCTGGAAAATGAATCATCCCAACAAGCCTTAGAATGGGATTCCACTGCTGGAATTGCCTTTTTTTCCAGTTGACTGTAAGGGGAGCCTATGGGGTAAGCTTATTTGACAACTGAATTGCAGGTGTTTAGTGGCAGGAGAGACTTCCCTGCATAGGCTATCATTCAGCATGCTTTCAGATTCTACAGGGTTAATTCATGCAATGTTCGACCTTTTGTTTTCTAGAAGGTGCTCATCCAGACTTTATTAAATTAAGATGAATTGGCCTTATATGTGATTTATAGAATCCAAGCCTCATGCATTTCTTTAATATACAAGTAATACAATCCCAAAATTAATGAATTACTGTGATGAAAAAATATTAGCTAATTACAGCTTTTTCTTGACTGTTACCATTTTTTCATATTGGCATAATCAGATAAATGTAATGTGAAATGACTAGAGAGTGTGCTTAGCATTTCCGTATTTCATCAGTAGTCTATTATTTTCATTAGATGCATTTTTGCCTAAAATAGTCACTAGGAAAAATGCCAACAGAGATGGGAGAGGTGGGTTTAAGCCTTGGAAGAAAAGAAAAGAAAAGAGAATGTTTTTACTGTTAATCTTACATCTTGGCGTGCTTGGTATTTTCAATGTATCGTGAGTTGTTTTCTATTTGCTTTACTGACAAAGTCTTTTGTCACTAAACTGTAGTTATACTGTACACAAGTACAATATTTCTTACTTAACTGGGTAAACAAACCTAAAACTCCTGAGGGCCTTTTCATGGCTTGTTTAAAAACAAAAATGAATCCAGCAGTCTTACTGGGACTGTGTGGTGTTGATTTGTCAGCTGACAGCCATGTTATTCCTGCCTTGATAGGCAGCAGCATATCTCCTGACATTCGAGGATTTGATCATTCTTAGGAAACTATGCCGGTTTTGCATTCTTGGTGCTGATCCAAATATAGAGGCAGTGATTTTTTCCAAAGTATCTTGCCACATGTGCTCTGTCTCCACACCGGTCTCCTTTGTGACTGTGGTGCATGAAAAAAAGTTGCCATGTTGGTTAAGAGCAGGAGACTTCAGAGCACATTGCCAGGAGAAGCACTTGGCCGTAGTAGGAAATCCACTAAGTTGCGGGGGGGGAGAGAGGGAGGCATGTACTATTAACATAGGTCAGACATCAGAGGAGTGGTAGACTTACTTTAATTTACTTATCTTTTCAGGTCTTGTCCATGTTGGAGATGAACTGAGAGAAGTCAATGGTATTGCTGTGCTTCACAAACGACCAGAAGAAATAAGTCAGATTTTGGTCTGCACTGATTTTTGTTTCAAGATCTTTTCTATTGGGTGATCTAGTAATTACGATAGATGATGAAATTTAACCATGAGTTTAAGATGTATGTGTAGAGCTAAAAGATGGAATCCCTGCTTGTCTTTGCAATAAGAGTTTTTCTTCTCACCGTGGATTATTTAGTCCTCTCCTTTTGACTTCAGAAACTTCCATGGAACTGAATCGGTACCAAGTAAGATACAAATATAAAGTTACATGTTGCTTTGTCAAGAAAGTCCCCTTCATGCTTTGTTTATGACAAGCAAATTGCAAATTAAGTGTATTCCTAATATAGAAGCAGTTTATTCGTAATATGGTGTGTTGGGAACCTGAAGAAAGTCAGTTATGTGTCCGTTAAAGCTGTCAATCTGTTCTGTATGACCAGATTTCTTGAGGCATTAGCAAATTCTTGCTTCAAGCTTCTCTAACCAACAAATCTTGATAGCTCTTTCTAAACCTCCACATCTGTGGCCAGCCTGTTGTGTTGCAGAAAGTGTCATAGCTCTTACTCTTAATTGCCTCTGACTCCCCTCTTGTGGCTTGGTTCCCCGTTGTCTTGCTGTTGAGTGGAGTTAGTGACACAGTAAGAACAAAAGCAACCCTAAGAGACAGAAGTATCTGGCATCAGTTCCATCACCGAATTTTAATTTTGATCAAAATTATACTGAATAAGGAGAATGACTACTTTTAACTTAGGGGGAAAAATCAAACCCATCCTTTGAAATATTGTATCAAATCTATTAGTGGGAGCCTGGGATGGTATTCATCTGTCCTGTTTTAAATGCCTGCAATGTAATAGTTTCCTGGTTAATTTCTGAGGAAGAACCACAAATGTTTATCCACGCTGATTGTCCAGCTTTCCTTTTTAATCTGTACAGAATAACAGGCTCCTCTGGGACACAGTTCGTCTCATACAAAGGAATGTATCTAAAAATAGATCAGATAAACCTATTCTAAATTTCCAAGCACCTAGAAGCACTTCTAAATGTACCGTAACTAATAAATGAAATTTGTTAGCAAAGATGTTTAAAGTGAATGTAGATGTTTACTTCGTAGATGTTTATATTTGCACCCCAACCAGTTAGCAAGAAGAGCTGCTATCTGGGAAAATAACAGTATTTTTAAGTGGAGCACTTAAAAATGTTTAGGCTGCAAAAGCTTAAGTTAGTGTCAAACTTAAAGCCACAGAAATTTTTAATGTCATGTGAACTGTAATCCAGAAATTAATGTGGTTGCTAAAAGGAAATGAAGGAATTTTAATGCAAGTCTTACTGTGTTCTAGCCAAGGAGTTACTGTTGGTGTCTCCATAGGGAAGACACTGCTGTGGAAGATCCATGGAACATCATGATAGTCACTATAATGAAGTTAAATAGTGGATTAGTTTTGCCTATTAAAGTTCTGAGAAGAATAGACAGATACTAGATCCTAAATTGGAACTTGAATAGTCTGTGTTGTGTCCTTATTGTGCTTTCAAAGTGAAAAAATGTTTCTCTTTTTCTCAGGCTCAGTCTCAGGGATCAATAACATTAAAAATAATTCCAGCCATCAAAGAAGAAGATCGTCTAAAAGACAGCAAGGTATGCAACTTGACGAAATAGTGAAGCACAGTTTTCATATTTGCATTTATAGAGATACCAGTATTTTCTAAGATTCCTGCTGATTCAGTGAGGAGCATCACAGAATTAGACCCATAATCTAACTAAAAAGATAGTAGGGCTCTTTGTTGACGTAAAAGGTAGTACCATCTTACCCAGTATAATTACTTAGATGACTTCTGTCTTCTTTATCTTGGCACATGCTCGTTCATAGCATTTCTGAAATCTAGCCTCTTCTTTTGGTTCACGTAATTAAAACTTGTGTTCCTGCCAGTCTCTTCTTACCATGGCAGCTGTTATCTGTCCATTATCTCTGCACATTTTGCCACTCACTTGAGTCAAAACAGATCTACCCTTGAACAGAGCTGCATGCATCATTTGACCACATTAGGCCATTGTAAACTTCAGCACACCTCTCTGAGTGCTTCATTTGGCCTCCTTGATCAGCAATGACTTACTGTTCAGCCGGTCCCTTACAGGATTCCTCTATCAACCTCTGTTTCTGCTTTCCTGCTCTCAATTGATGAATTCTTCCTTGAAGCACCTCAAATTACTTTTAAAAGCGGTTCTGCTGTGATGTGTTAAGTAGTGGTAAGATACAGATCGAAAGTTGAATAGTAGATTTTGATTTATTAAAGGAACATTATAAAGACAGCCTTTATAGTAACACTACTTTGCCATAAATCCCTCTTTACTGTTTTTTCTCTCCCCTTATTTTTGTTTCCTGTTTGTTGCATTTTGTACTTAGGTAGGCTGTGAACTGTGCTTACTTGGGACTTTGTCTGTTGAGTCTCATGTTCCACCAATGTGCCAATGCATAATGATCAGGTAGATGCTTGAAAGTTAGTTTGGTTTTCTGCATGGGTAAGTCAAAATACAGGTGCAGCTTGCTAGGATTCAATATTTTTGAGTAGTGCAAAGCATAAAGGAGAGATTGAGAGTATATATTTTTCTAGTTAAGGATGTAAGCATCAGGAAAACACCTTCTAACAGTAGTTTGAAATTCCAACTAGGACAAGAAGAAAGGATGTGTTACTTTCTTTTGAAGGTGTTTATGAGGGCCCTTTTCTGCTATAATCCCAAAGAAGACAGAGCCATTCCCTGCCAAGAGGCTGGTCTGCCGTTTAAGAGACGACACATCCTAGAAGTTGTAAGCCAAGATGATCCTACATGGTGGCAAGCAAAGCGTGTTGGAGACACCAATCTCAGAGCAGGCTTGATCCCCTCAAAGCAGTTCCAAGAAAGGTTTGTCAATGAAGATTACAGGATTTTTTTTTTTTTTAACTAAACCATATGGTGTCACTTTTTTTTTTTTTTTTTTTTTTAAATGCCGCTTTCCTTCACAGCAGATGAAGGGCAGGATCATGCCAGGGTGAATACCAGATGCTTAGAGGAAAGTGCTAGAAGGCTGCATCTTCTACAATTATATAATAAACTTCCTAGCTTTCTTTGGATAGTTTGCAACTGGCTTATGCTTTGTAGCATGAGGACAGAAGCACTTGCTAAACAATTATGTATGCAATGAAATATGGAATATCAATCTCTTGAACCTCTTGGCTTACGGAGAGATTGTATTTTGCAGGCTTGTACTTCCATAGTATGAGGAAATACTGATTTATTCTAACAATTTTGAATTTATGCATTAAATAGTAGTTAAGAAAAAATAAATAGTTTCTTCTGGCTCCTGAGAGTGTCTTTAGCTTAGACACAGATATCATCTAGAGCTAGAAGCTTTGTTTTCACAGCAAGATATATGTAACTTCTAAAGCGATAATATCCCCCATGTCTTGTATTTACAGTACAGTAGTAAATTTAAGAAGGAATCTGATTTTGGCCACTGGTCATATTATGGGATTCTTACTCGAAATTGCTGGATTTATCTTCTCTGGATTGTAGATGTTGAATTAGAGATATTTTATTATTTTTTCAAGGAAAAGCGCCATTTTGTTCTTTTTTTTTTTCAATGCTATGTGTATAACATATACTATAAATTCTTTGTAATTCTGAACTTAAATGGCTAAAATGTAATTATTTTCTATTTAGACGATTGACTTACAGAAGAACTATAGGTATTCAGCAGAATCCCAAAACTGTGAAGAAGCCATTATGTAAGTCTGTTCTGTTCCTTAAGTGATGTTGCTGTAGTCAGTGCTGGCTTGTCAGTAATTTTTTCTGATTTCAATAATGATGTTTTTGAATATATTTTGTGTAATCTGTTACTGATTGATTTGCATAGATACAAGCTGCCACATGGAAGAATTTAGGTTTGGGCTTTATCCAGTGCTGCTAGTGCCTGGTGTTTTAAAAACATGGTTATGGCTGACCCTCTCTTCCTGCTCAAGAACATGAGGCCGTAGATGTTTTTTTTTTTAGGTGCTTTAAAATTTTTTGTGTTCACATTTTTCCACAGTTTGAAACTTGAAAGCTGCAAAAATAACTTAATGCACACTTCTTGAAATTCATACATTAGTGCGTGAAATGACTCTGAGCTCGTATGAAAATAAACTGGTTATTTAAGGAGGATAAAAGTCATTTGAGCTGTCAATACCATCTGCAATGCAGGCTACAGGAAGAGTTCAGCTTTACTGGTCCATTTCTTAGCGTTACAGAGCTGGTCTTAGGCAGACTTTAAAGTGATTCTTGTTTACAGCTCTGAAGCCTCTGTCAGTGCATTATTCACACAAAACCTGCCACTTGTGATGAAATTGATAGTGATGAAAGGTGGGAAGCATTCTATATTATCCCAGAATATAATGTTACTGTTGCTCTTGGGTACTTCAGCACAGCTATTACTGATATGTGGGACAGCTTTGTGACTGTGTGAAGCCAGACTGTGCTGGGACTACCACCCTCATGTAGACTAGGAATGTGGAAACTGCCTCTTCGGTGATATAAGCCAGCTTCTGACCCATGACGCTTGGTACATCTCATGAAGAAATACTCTTATTCTATGAAGCAGAGGAAAGATGTTCAACCTAATTATAACATAGCATTACTCATTTAAATGAAGCTTTTCTGTACTATTAGTTTCCATTACATTCAATGTTAGGAGGCATGTAATGAGGACTGTTACTTAAGCAGACATTCTTGAGACAAGCAGAAAACTGGTTTTAATACTGAATTATTTTTTTACTACTAAATTTTAGCAAAAAGGTCAATTGATAAGGGTATATTACTGCATAATAAATATTTTTTTGAGATATAAGAGCCTGATAAACAAATCAGACCAGAACCTTCCTTACCATGCCCTCTAATTCTGCACAATCATTTGTCAGTCTTTTAACCATATCAACTCTATCTTTCATGCTAACTGCAGATGATCAGTCTTCTGATAAAGGTGGGTACTCTCCTAACTCATTTTCTGTCTGAATGTAAACAACCAATTCATTTTCTAAAACATTTGGTAAGCCCCCAGGCAAAAGGAGTAGTAGATATAGCTGTTCATTTGGACTGTTTCTGTGTTATTTTAGTTACGAGCAACTGTGATGGGCTCAAGCAGTTTGTCATTGTACCATGTGTCTTTCCGAATACCAGGCACTCTGTTGAATTCTGCATGCTGTTATTTTTTCCACATTACACGCGTGCTTCTTGATAGTAATATTCCAAGTATCAGTGTTCCATCAACTTTTTCGAAAGTACTAATCATGTTGTATAATTAGCTGGCCATGACAGGTATACCCTGACAAAGAAAGAGTGTGAGACTAGGGCATACCTTCAACAACAGAAAATAGCTCTGATCTTAATTGTGGATAGGAGTACACTGCTACTATTATTGGCACTGATTGATTACATATCTGCATGCCACTATTCATTGAAAAACAAAGCTCTTTCCCTGCATTGGCACACTGTGTTGAGGTTTAAGTTGCATACATTTTTGCCTATGGTTGGGCTTGTCCCAGAACCGTTACACCTTCTTAAAATGAGAAGAATTTTGTAGGTATTGCAGGGCACAGGTGCCAAAATCTTAACAAGCAGGTAGTCCTCTTTTGGGAAGTATGGGCACTCAGTACTGATCACAGGATTTTAGTATAGTGTTTTGCAGCTAAGTGTCAGGTTTTTATTTTGCATACTTTTAGGGGCCTTGGAGGTGGTAGGGTTTGGAGGCATTAACTTTTTTTTTTTTTTTTAACATAAACATGCATATTATTTTACATCTTTTATGTTGGCATGTGTATGATAAAAGCATGGTATCTTTGCCATTTTAGTAAAGAATAACTCAGCAGTGATAATTAACTTAGTCAAAATGAAGATGTTTAGAGCACTTATTTCAGTCATCTCTGATTTCTCTTCAAGTTCAAATGACTTTGAAAAGTCAGAAGAGGCAATGTTCTTACATAATCATATCCATTTATAAATTCATACATTAAAATAGAGCTGTGTTTGTGGAGTCATCTTTTTCTACTTAGTCTGAAAAATACACTTTAACGGCAGCACTGATCAAACATAGTCAAAGCTGAAGAGTATAAATTCTGGAAACCATAAACACAGAGACATAAAATAGTATTGTGCAGTATTGACATAGAGGGTTTTTGGTTTTTGTTCTGTTTTTAATAGAAGATACAAGCTAAGGCAAATACTTTTTTTTGTATCATCCATATCTGTATTAGAAAACAGTGTGTACATATAATGCTGGACTTAACATTTTTCCTTTCCTCACACCAACCAGACAGATGCATACAGCAGGCACAGTTTAAGATATCTTCTTCCTCTTCTCTCTCCCTCCTCTTCCCTGCGCCCTCCCCACCCTCTTTTGTTGCAGAGGACTGCGACTGTGAAGGATATTTCAATGGACATTACATAGGTGAGAAACCAAAATCCCCTTCCTCTTTCCCGTAAGAGAGAAACCCAAACTATTAAAAAGAAAAACTAGCACCTGCGCATCAGAGTTAATTTCACATGCATGAACATTTCATAAACTAGATTATCTCTGTGTGAAGGTGTAATTGGACTTTTGCATATCTTGAGATGACTTGAGGAGGCAGATTTTAACATAGATTGGGTACTTGGTTTTCTACCTGATACACGGATTTGTCATGGATTAGATAAACGTATGTGCAGTGATTTGATCATTTTAAAAAAAATTGTGAGAGTAACTTGTATTCAAAGACAGTAACCTCTAACTGAGCGACCTTGGAAGCTTAGATAAATGAAGACATGGTTTAGTGTCTGTTTATGTTTTTTCTCTACAGCTGGCTTACGCAGGAGCTTTAGATTAAGTCGTAAAGAGAAGGAGAACAATCTGAATGAAGCAAAGCAAGCAGATCAGGCAGATGCAGCTGAGTTCCTAACATATGAAGAAGTCACAAAATATCAGCAGGAGCCTGGTGAACAACGGAGGCTGGTTGTTCTGATTGGTAAGATACAGAATTGGTTAAAATTTTTTAACATACCTCCCTCTTCCCTTTTTCACCCCCACTCCAGGAGGTTTTAATTTTTTTTAAGATGTTTCTCTTTTGGTCAGCATTTGTTGTCTTCTTTTAAGTGACAATCCTTTAAAAAAACAAAACCAAAAAAAACCCTCACCAAATCCTTCAAGAAATAACGATGTAGGACTGCTTGTAATTTCTCTGATGCACTTTTCTTTGGGGTCCACTTCTCACTCAAACATGCATACTTATGCTGTCAGAACAATGATGAAAAGGTAGATGTGAGAGAGAATTACCTATCAAAATTTTGCATGTAATTCTAATTCAGTGTGCTTACCAGCTTTGTGCTTAACCAGTTTCCCAGGATGTCTTAGAAATCAAGCGTATCTCATAAAACTGACTGCTAATGTTACAGATTTTCTGACATACTGTCTGACAAATGTTTGTCCATAAGCTGTCAAGGACTCAATTTGTTCCTGATGATATTCTTCAAAGTAAAATGTGGCAGGTCATGAGGTCTCTCAGGCACAAGTTTCTTCAAGAACACTCAGGAGTTATACTGTTTGTGTGAAATGGATAGAATTTATTCTGTTTACAGTATTTCATTCCCCATAAAAATCTGTAAGTCGGTTCTATTTTATTAGGTTGTTTGGGGGCGAAATTAAATGAGCTCAAGCAGAAGGTTGTGTCAGAGAACCCACAGGAGTATGGTGTTGCAGTTCCACGTGAGTAAAATTTACTGATGCTTGTGTGTTGCCACCTTATCCCATAAATTCTGTTTAATAGTGTAGCACTAGTTGCATTGATGAATGGTAATTTGTGCTTCAGCTGTTGATTATATGCATATTTCATAAGTAGTTGAAATTATTTTCTCATTGTAATAAACCATTGCCTTTAATAGCTGAGCAGATCACTATATAACTTGGCACATATGCAGTCTGGAATTTTGTCAGCTCAGTTGTTTTCTTAACTGTGTTTTTCCAAGTGAACAGATTGCATTTTTCTCAAGGCACATTAAAAAAATGAGAAATTGGATACAGAAAGTAAAAATAAGACTGTAAACTGCAAAAAAGGAACTAGTGTGGAAAAACTGGTATCTTAAGATTCAGCCAAAACAATGCAGTATTCAGTATATTTGTTTAAAAGAGGATGATTTTTCTTCAAAATATAATAAAAACTAAATTTAAAGAGAATAAATAAATTTAAAAAAGGTTAATATGTACACAGGAAAAAAAATTCAAAACTTTACACTAATGACCAATTCAAAAATCTTGTATCTAATCTGTTCGTACAAGCCAGTCACAGTGATAGAGGAGTTAGTGGTTCTGTTGCATGGGTTTGTGGCTAGTGTTGTAATAATGTCATTTTTTGGTGGATTATTTCCTTAAAAAAAAAAAACAAATTAGACACATTAAAAATCCATCAATATTTGTATCCTCCAACAAGTCACTTTTGCAATCCAAAAAAATAGCATTGAGGGCATTGTTGATAAAGGACTGTTAGGCAGATGTTCAATCAGCTAGCAGTAGAACTCCCATGGGTAATTTTTACTTGAATCTAAACATGCACACAAAAAAAAACAGACATCACTTCTATGCCAGGTATAGATTTATACAATGATCACCAAAGCTTCTGCTACATTAATAACAAATATCAAATGAAACAACATCAAAGGTCAGGGACACACATAATTATGTAAGTTTCACACGAGTGTGGGGATGGTGCTGACAGTAAAAGAAGCGTTCTGAGCCTGCTGCCAATAGATCAAGCTGCTCTTCTCCTGCATTAGCAGGGAATCAACTGAGCTGGAATGGAAAGGCTGAAAGGGAACAGTTCAATGGGAAGAGTGTCAGAGAAAGGCAGGGATGAAATAATAGAGGTAAAGCAAAACTTGAAAACATAGGTAAAATTCAAATTTCTGAGCAGTTCTGTAATAAATAAGAGGGAAGATTCAGAGAACAATATGACAAGAACAGTCTGATTTACCTCACTGAAACTAAACAGAGAAAATACAGTTGTTTGCAAAAGCTGACCTGTCTCCCGTGTCTTGCTTCAACTCTCTTCCAGATACAACCAGGTCAAAGAAAAGTCATGAGAAAGAGGGAGTAGAATACAATTTTGTCTCTAAGCAATCATTTGAGACAGATGTGCAGCAAAACAAGTGAGTTAACTTTAAAATACTGACATTATTGACTATATTTCAAAAATATTGCTAATTAAATCTCATGTAATATGAATATCAAAATCAGGCATAAAATTGGAGAAGCTGTTCGAGAAGGGTTCTGCTTTCCAGTAAAAGTTTTTTTTTTTACTCAGTTTGGACTGTTAGTACGAACCTAGAAATCTAGTCAGAGACGATTTAGAAACAACATAGGACTGGTAGAAAGACCAAAAGTTATAATTTAAGCCTGCGTATCCTAAGTAGTATGATTGGTCAGAACGGAGTCGGGTGAAAATAACAGATATTTAGTTAGGCCTACTTTATTCTCTGTTTAATGTGATGGATAACACTGATGAATTTTACTCATAATTCCACGTTGAAGTGAGTTGTAGACTAAATCCATGCATGTAAGGGACTTTCTGTAAGATCAAGTGTGTTTCCTAGAAGTGCAGATTTTGGCTAGTCTCCCAGAAGAATCAAAGTCTGTTTCCTTGCCAGCTTTGCTCTATTTAATGTGAGAAACAACTTCTTTCTTCTGTTTGGCTTGAACATCGGTCAACTGAATTAATGTAGCTTCCTCCCCTATTTGTCAGTAGTGCTGATTCACTATTAGTGACATGTGAAGAAGACACTTGCTACTAAGCAACCAGAAGGAGAAAATAATTGGAAAAAGAAACCCTTTTTTTCCTGACTTCCCTCCTCCCCTGTATTTGACTACTGTGACTTTGGGATACAACTATCAAATGTTGAAAGTTTAAATATTCTTTTTGGACTGTATTTTAAAAAAATATTAACTTTTTAGATTTGTGGAACATGGAGAATACAAAGAAAATCTGTATGGCACAAGTCTTGAGGCAATCCGGTCTGTGATGGCCAAAAAGAAGGTTTGTTTGGTGGATGTGGTACCTGAAGTAAGTTCTGCAGTTTATTTTAAGGAAAGCAAATATTTCTTATTAGGCTGCCAGCCTAAGACACAAATGTTGTTCACTGTTTGTGGCGACTTGCTCTGCAGAGAGCAATGATGGTCTCGGAACACATGTTTCTGACAGGTGACTTGACTGCTAGCTGAGCAGAACAGGGCTCTTCAGAAAGCAATGAACTGTGTACAGTTACTAGATGTCTAGATGATCTTGCTCTAGGAGAAATGCACATTTCTGTCCTAGCCTGCTGAAGTCCCAGTCCGTGTTTACAGCAGGGATGGATTATTTTCTTTTTTCATTCTTGTTCCTTCTTACTGCTACTGAAACATTACTAGAGCTGTAACCAGTGCCAGTATACATACTAATGTATAGCATGCTAATCTATCTTTGAAATTTTGATGCAGATCCTGCAACTAAGCCAGGAAAAGACTTCTCATACTACTTCAGATAAATTCCAGGTTTAAAACTTCTAGTGTTTGGCCTGTTACAAGAAGCAAACAATCACTTGCCTGTCAAACCATTTTTTGTCCTTTCTCAGTATCTATGGCCATGGCCTTGTTCCTGGGATTGCAGTGCAAGGCAAGGTGTGTGTGCAGTTAGACTATGCTCCAGGAAGCTCATGTACTCTTGTAATACCTTACAGGATGCTGAGATTAGTTTTTCTCTTGAGGAGCAAAAGGTTACAGTGGTCAGACATATAGTACACAGAACTTCATGCCACAGTGTGTACAAGTGAAACTGTTGAACCCAGCTTGAGCAGATCATTGACATTCCATGCAGCAATAAATACAACATGGCATGACAAAAAAAATCTGTTTACAGGCAGTGAAACACTTGAGGACTCCTGAATTTAAGCCTTATGTTATCTTTGTGAAGCCTCTCATTCCAGAAAAGAAAAAAAATGTCCTAAAATCTCCTGTGTCAGAAGAAATCTCAACACCCCTTGTAAGTATTCTAACCGTAATCTCTACTTTTCAGGTATGAAATAATTATTTGGGCTAGTATTTATATTGTATGGAAGAGTACTTCTTCCATGACAGTGTGCATCATAGTGGGGCACTAAGTGGGTCCTGTGGACATCCAGACTGTCAGCTGGAACTTTAAGATGAGTTTTTGGACTCCCCTAAAACTTGACTGTGTATGTAATGTGAAGCAAAGTGCACATCTTCCATATGTCACCTCCATGGTAACACCCACCCAGGTTGTTAATCAATCAGGTACACACATCCACAGCATGTGGATGTCTTACAAGGACCAAACCTAGATCAGCTGCAAATTGTTGATGTGTAAATATGAACAGAAGTACTGAGAGTACATAACATCATTTCTTTAGGTACCCTGAACTTGATATCAAGAGAACCAAGTTCTGTTATGTATAAGTTTTCATTTAAACCCTTAACATTATTGAACTTGGGGACAGTGGGTCCAGCATTTGCTTTTCAACTTCTGAGTATGATTTCCAGATGTGAGGGTAGGCAGCAATTCTGAGTTCGTAAAATGTGGTGTTAGCATCTTACTTCCTTCTTGTAACATGGTTTTCCCCCTCCCTAACACCTCTTGAATTTTTGAAACAGCCTACAAAATTCCAACAATAGCATGTCTCCTTAATCTCAGTTGTAAGATCTTACATGCCTTTTCCTAATGGTAGCAGCTCTTGTTTCATTTCTTTCAAAGTAATGATTTAGTATGCTAGTATACTTAAAAATGCTAATAAGTAATTAAAGATGCATACTGAAAATTTTGTATCTCTTCTTGTGTTGATCAGCAGGATGAAGAACAGCAGGAAATTATTAATTCAGCAGCATTCATTGAAGAGCACTATGGCCATTTAATTGACACTATACTGGTGAAAGAAGATCTCCAGAGTGCATGTAATCAGCTTAAAACTGTGTTAGAGAAGTTAAACAAGGATTCCTTTTGGGTGCCAGTCAGCTGGGTTAGGTCATAGCTTGCTATCATCTGTTTAAAGGAAAAATTGTATAAAAGGTATCTTGTAAATATATGGATTAGAAAAGGGAAATACATCAAATTTGTTTCCAAACTGCCATTCTATCTAGAAAGTAATACATAAAGACTGTGTGGGGAAAAAAATTAGTCAGAAGCTGACACCGCCTTCTTGAATTGGGATCATGAGTAGCAGCTGTCATTTAAAAGTGCATACTCAGCCTAAACAGATCAGTAAAAGATGGGAGTGACTTTTAGACTGTAAATAGTGCATTTTGTAAGGTAAAAATTCACAGAGGGTCCTATGCTTCCAAAGCATTTAAGCAGTGCCAGGACATTAACCAGCTGGAAGTTTCAGCCTTTGGTGACACATTGTTTGGCATCTGAACAAGGTACTTTTTCCAGGAACAAGTCTGTCTACAGAACAAGCTACTTTAGGTAGGTGGGAGGAATATCCTTTGGAGAGTGCTTATACCCTGACAGTTATGTAAAAGTTGAGCTGGCTTCCTTGCGCTTAGGATCACTGGTTGCAAATCTTTTTTTTTTTTTTNCCATGGCTTATACCCACCTTTCCCAGTCTCTTCCTAATGACACAGGACAAACATTAAGCAACCAGTAAACATACCTGTGTGACTAATCAAGCTCATAAACCAGAGACATTCTTTAGTCTACATTAAAATTGCATATGATGTAAAATAGGACTTTAAGAAGCTTATTTTCTGCAAGGCATCTTTGCAAATACCACCTGCTGGGTACCACATGGACAGCAACATAGCAGCTCTGAAAAGGCTGCTAAAAGGAGGAGGCTGAAGTACAAAGCAGCTGAGCTACAGCACCACATCATTATTCTTCCAGCACTTATGAATACCTTTGTTTAAAATCAGGTAAAGGCTTCCAGAGCATTTAATTGGCTACATCACTTCCTAAGAGGAAATCTTAAATGTTAGAGAACTTTGCAGATATTTCAGGAGATAGGAATATACAGTTTTTTTAGGTGGGCAGGACTAAGAAAATGCAGCAAGGTTATTCTGGAAGCACCTATACTTTTTAATTATTCGATAAATTTGTGGGTATTGTACAGGTGTGTGTTAGCTTAACGGTATGATGTTATTCTTGTTCGAGTGCATTCAGCAAAACTAACAACATGGATTATTAAAAGCACATTTCTTATATACCAGTGTCGCTGAATCTACATGAACTCCAGCCCAAAAAGTTGTGTATCCATCTTCTCCAAACGTGTACCCTGACAGCTTTCATGTATCATCCTGCAAAAGTAGTGCTTTTCACAGTCTGGTAGATCTGTTCTGGCTGTCAGAGTAGATATTCTGCCAGACCTGTGGCCTCTCACCAAATGTACAAGGATTCCTTCATATGCTGGTGGCCCATCAGCTCTGCCAATAAGTTGCTGCAATCTTGGCCCAGCACAGCCACCAAAGATAATGTGACTTATTAGAGGTGCACCGGTAAATTTTGTGACAGATGTACCTTCATCCTGTGAAAAACTGTGTGTAATATTTTAAAACTATTTAATAGCATCTCAAACTAAGTAGACATAAATCTATGGTGAGATCAATCTGCCTATTTGATACTTTTATATTGCAGATTATAGTTGTTTTTTCTTTTTTTTTTTTTACAGTCTGTAAAACATCAGCTTGTTTAGAGGACATATTTAATTTAAAGAAAAAGAGGTAAGACATTATCAAAGGGTCAGAATTCACTTAAAGCAATGTTACTATCTAACATCTTAGCATATTCCATAGGACTAGCAGTAAATAACTTAGTTTATGATCTAACAGTCTAATAGTGAAATATGCATTAAGAGAAGGCAAATGAAATATATAGGTACAGTTCAAGTTACAGTAACGGAAAATTTGTTAAAATATACTACAGCTATTAAACATGAACTAAAATATTCAGTATGAGTTAAATAATCTTTTTTTGAAATCTGTGCAGATATTCCCTATTGATGTACAGTCACAGAGGTACTAACTTGGGATAGTGTCAGAAATGTTTCATTTTTTTGATGTAGGGCTTTTTAGGTTCAAAGTAAATGATGGTGAGAGAATATGTAAGTATACAGTAAAGCTGGAGGGTGGCTAAGATGAGCTTCACTTGAAGGAAAAAAAGAACACATTCAATGCTTCTATTTATTCTAAAAATCCTAGGACAAGGGTACATGTAGCAGATTGCTGTTACCAGGACAAGATTCCAATTCAGACAAGGTACTGAGTCGCTTCCAGGCCTGGTATTTGCTTCTGCCATTAATGAGAGGGGAAAAAAAAAAGAAAAAAGTGAGAAGAGATTAAAGAGAAAATCAGAATGTAAATTTATTTCAATTCAAAGTCCTGTTTTTTAAGTGGTGCCAAAAAACCTATGTCAAAGCACTTAAGCAAACTGAACCTCTTCTCCCTCTTCCTACCTTGCTTATACCTAAAATTAATGTAGCCTTTCATATTTCTTGGTATGATTTGTAGTTATTGAAGGACAAGCCTTGGTTAACAGCTACAGTGCCTGAAGTTTTCAGGCAGGTTTCCATCCATATACTGGCTGTATCTAAAACTGCTTCCCTTTCTAAAATTAGTTGTGTAGTTTACATCTAGGGCATACTTCAGTCAGTGAGCTCAAACATACACTCAGCTAGTTTTAAATAATCCATTTATCTCCAGCCAAATTTCTAATAGGATTAAGATGACAATTTACTATAAAATATATACATTTCACATGACTATGGGATGTACATAGATTAGAACCCTGATACCTCTAACTCAGCTTGTGATATGTGCATTGATTTATAAAATGAAACATGATGTAAAACAGCATACCTAATTATCTTGTGAGGAGATACGGCATTGTGCAGTAGTCCGTTTAAAGCGTCTGGTGTGCTGCCAAGGGGAAAAAAAATGTTACGGGTTTTAATCATCAAGTCTTATTAGGCATTGCTAAAAAACGCCTAATTAAAAGAAATATACTTCATCCTATTTTTCCTACTCTTACACATCCAGTTCTTTGTACACCAATTAGTTATTATTAGCATTCTCAGTCAAGTCTCCTGTACGTTACTTATTTAATTCAGGAGTCAGTAAAGTACAACCGAGCTGGCCATAGGCTTTAGGTATTGCCATACCTGAGCACTTGAGTTAGGATATCTTTACCTCAATTGTCAGATGTTCTTAATCCCAGAATACTAGCAGAATGGGCTAACCATGCAATGTCATCTTTACCTTTTAAAGCAAGACTGGGCCTACCCAAAAATTTTTGCTAGACATGAATCATCTGTGGCTATTGATTGCAAGCAGTAAGTTAACTCCCAGCCCCCCAAGATTACCTGGAATGTAACATGCCTTATAGAATAAGCACAGCTGTGGTCATTGCCAGAGAAGAACCATAGGAAAAATACATTTAATGTAGCCCAACCTACAGCACAGAGTCATGGCCTTCTGAAAAGCTGTTATTGTGGTTAGGGAAAATGAAGAAATTCAGAGCCCTGATTGAATCACTTAAACATCACAGGGCAGAAGTGTGAGAACACAGAGTACTTGGTCATCAGGGTTTACATCAGCTTCTTCAACTGAAGTAAAACAAGGAGGCCATGGGCAGTCCAAAAAATTCACAGTAATTAAATTGTCCAAAATGGGCTCACACATCTACTTTTAAAACAAAGTTGTTAGAGCTGCATATTGAAAACACAAACTAGCAAAAAAAAAAAAAAAAAAAAATCCCACTACACCAAGTAGCATGCCTTTAGCATTTTTGGTTTTGGGATGCTACTTTTTCTTGCACTTGTAAATCTATGCGTTTCAGAAAGTGAGCGAGGACAGTAATTCTGTTGACAGGTAAATTACAATTGTTATCTTTTCAGAATTGGAAAACATACACTTTCAAAGAAGCGTGTAGGTGAAAAATCCATATATAACACTGTTAACCTGGAATGTATATAATGACACATTTTTCTTTATACTAAAATATTGGTAATATTTTTTGAGAATATCAGAATAAAATAGGAACAAAATTCAGCTTCAGCAAGGCTGCTATTACCACTAAGACCATACATGCTTTTTTCTTCATCTATATATTCAGCCCTTTAGCCCAGATTTCTAACTTAATTTTGTTCTAGTAAATGCTTTGCTTGCACCTAACACTTCACTACTTTCAGATTTTCTTAAGGTACAGTTTTCCCTAGTTCAATATACAGCTAGCTAAATAGCCATTGTAAAAGCACACAACATATTATGTAATACTATTGTGTATGTATAAGATACACAATATACTTAGTTTGAAGATAAAACAAAATAGTATTTATACAAAAAGCCAAATACATGCCTGCCAACGAGACTCAGACTTCTTTTGCTCATAGGTAGGCTTACAGTCAACAAGCCTCTTCAAAATTCCTTGATTTTCCACAGTGATCGTCATTATTTTCCTGTTCTGCTTGTCGCTATTTGAGCTGCAAGCAAAAATGAACACATTTGCAAACACAAACTGGGAAGGGGGGGAGGCATAAAAAAGTTTTGTACAAGGAATGGACTGAAGGCAGAAGTCTGTAAGGATCCTGTAGCAGACAGGGCTACAGGCTTTGGTTTCTAAACTAACAGCAGAATAGCACGCTCTTGAAAGGAATTTAACTCTTCAGGAGATGAGGTAGGAAGGTACAGCTGCCTGGTAGGTGCTAATTTAGCTCTTTCTGTTATAGATGGTTCTTCTGAAGCTGAAATGTTTCATCAAGCACTCCTACAAGAGCCCTTCTATGACTATAATTTTGTCAGTAGGGCAGTGCAGCTTTTCAGAACCATTATGAGTGGAAATGAAGGGCTGATAGCTACAGTTCTACTTTTGTAAACTATGGATCCATCCCATAAAATTATGCAACACCCTTCCTTCCTACGCACATACTCCTGGAACAAAGGGTAGTACAAGCTACCTCCTCTGAAAGCGTTCATTCCAACAGTCTACCCTCCCTCTCCCTCGTTGTATCGCAGCTAGGTTCTCCATCAGCTTCTTATTATCTCTTTCAATCTGACCAATTCGCTTCTGATCCTCCTGTGCAAGAGATACCAAATTTGCAATGTCATTCTCATGAGAATCTTTACTGGGCTGTCTCTCAAAGTTATGTTGCCCATATATGTTTAAAAAACAAATCCCCAAATCACCATGTTCTCTTGCTATGCTTTGTCACTACTTCCTTGTTTTCCTTCTCTCAGCACCCACTTTTATATATGTATATAAAAAAAATGGATATGAAAGCAGGAACACATTTAATTTTCTTTTTCTTGTCCTTACCCTTTCTCTCATTAACTTTCATTTTGTGACTGTTGAAGGATAAAGAAAGCACCCTGCTCTATATGTTCCTGAAGACTTCCCTGCTACCTGAGGCATTATCGTGACACAGACTTACGTGTACCATTACCTGAATCTTGCTCAGGTTAAAATATTGCCGGGTCTGTGCATGTGGAGGCTTTTTATCCACACGAGGTCTTGCTTAAAGGGGGAGAAAAGAAAAAAAAGCCTTAAGTGGAAACAAGTTTTGTGAAGTTATTGAGCCCCATATCCCTTCATCCAGCCCTTCGTCAGCATCCCCCAACAAACAGTGAAACAGCTTTTACTGGGAAAAAGCACTACAGGTCTGCATTGCTTTTTAGAAGCAGAAGAAACAGAAACAATGCTTCAGACCTGCAGAGACAGGAATGGGAGTACTCATTTTGGGTAATAACTACTATTCAGAAATATTTTCCTATTTACCAGCCAGACAAGATATGTTGCACCTCAACTCACAGTAAATTAGCTGCAATATTGCACAAGAGTTTTCTGTTCACAAAAATACAAACCTGGATCAAGATTTTTCATCATCTCTTTTAGCTCAAGCTTCATCAGAAGTCAAAGTCATTTGAAAACAGTAATTCAAGAAGTCCTCTTACTGACATATTAACTAGCACACATTTAAAACATCTAGTAGTAGATGAACGGAATTTCCCAGCAGGATCTCTACAAACGCTTCATGCTGATGGCAGTGGCTATTTCTCCACTTTTGTTCGATTTACAGTTTAAGATGCTTACTAGTATTCAGTAAAAAATATCACCTTGTCTTTAAAAAAAAAAAAACACAAAATTATTGACTGGTGTGGGAGTGAAATAATTTTAAAAACATATGCCAAATTCCAGCTTGTTATTGCAAGTCAAACAGTCAACAGCACCTAGATTTTTAGCAGAGCTCTGTGTTTGCAATTTGCAGCTATGACAGGATAGGCTAGCACTGTACAGTGCCCATCTTTGCCAGAACAATTTGGTCATGATTATAGGACTTTCACCATAGCAGACTAGCAATTTGATGTCATAGCAAGAGTATATTAACTTCTAGTGATGCTACCTGTCAAACTTGCAATGTCATTTGTTTTCCTCAATAGTTGAGGTTAGAAAAACAAAGTTAGACAATCGGATGATGCCTTTTTTTGCTGCATATAAGCATTCCATAACAGGAATAACTCATATCTAAACACCCAACTTTGCATTTCATTTTGTAAATCTGGGACTGTAGACGTTTCTTGTAGTTTCTATTAACAGAGGGTGCGGATATTTACATTACCACTTTCAGACCTGACTATTTCGAAATCAAATGAAAGACCAGTTCACATAGCTCATTGCTATAAAATAAAAAAATCTCCATAAACTAGTCAAGGTGGGTTTGGGTTCTGTTTTTTACACTCCCCCCACCCCCCTGCAATACAATAGAGGAAGCACCCACTGAGTGGGATTGCATTTGCAGCCAACTGAATCATAACATAAAGGGAAATTATGTTCCTTTTAAAGGGACTGCCAGCTGTTTAATTCTTTCAGAAAAAGAAGTCACAAAATTAAGGGCATATTGTCCTTCTAGGGAAAGCAGATACGAACTGCTGCACAGACCAGCCAAGCAATTTTGCCCACATTCAACAGGACTACACATAGTTTTCTCTCAAGCGTCTTCCTTAATCCCAGGAAATGTAGGAAAGAAGTGACTAACTTGGTGACAGGCTGACTATACCAGAGTCAAGCCTGTCACCAGAACAATACACAAACAGCAGAGGATGCACCAGGACCATTTTACAGCCTTCTGATCAGAGGCCATTCATCTTAATCTTCTCATGACTGTCTCCTTCCTAGCCTTCCCACCTGTTTTTGTGGCTTTGTTATAGTTGCTGTGGCCTCCCATCTTCTGAGCTTGACTTCCTAGTCTTATTTGTCCATGCTCTGTTTACAGTATACCTGGAGATTCCAGACAATCTTGAATTATGACACGCTCACATTTTGCTCACAGACGCTTGCTTAGGAGTCCATACCTTCTGTGAACTGCTTGCAGTAGGCCTATCCAGCTGCTGCAGGTCACACCAGCAGAAACTGCTTTTTCCTGTACTCACTAATAAATGGATATGAATAAACATTATTCTAAAGGGACATTTTATAGACTGAAACCAGTATATAGGTATAAGAAGCAGTCTTTCAGCTGGCTGTAAGCAGATGCGTTTCCATTGCTAAAGACATTAAAAGCCATGACAAATCTGACATCATCTTCCTCAGACTGGTTTCAGCAGAGGAAAATACACAGAATTCATATTCCAGCCATGCAGCTACTTACATCCATTGCAAGACAAACAGAAACAAATGTAAAAACCCAAGACAGGTATTTTATTTACTTACTCTAGTGAGAATTATACATGCATGCTTTTCGCAGAGGAAAACAGCTCCACAGAGCACGTTGTAGAGAACAAGCTAGAGTAGTTCCAAAGTAAAGTTGAAGTTTATACACCTTGTCTTCAGCTGTGGTACAGGAGCACTCATGACAAATTCACTGTTGTTACTCAGGAAAGCACTCTTACTAATAGTATAAATTAACTGGATAGCAATGAAACAAAATATCCATCCTAAGAAAGGCTAACTTTTCTGTTCCAACTTGACATGAGAGTGGTTTTGGATTTGTCACTTGTTTACAAGCACTTCAGCTTACATTTTAAATACTTTTAATGTTGTCCCTAAATTTTTGGTACTTTTACAGTGTTGCAAGCACCCAACCAAAAGTCTTCTAGAGGCATTGCTACCAAGAGCAGAATCTAGGCTAGCATCTTCCATGACTCAAAGCTTGTTTTCAAGAAAAGGCGGTGAGTTTAATGGGGGTGAGAGGGAGGTAAAACGAGGCAGCTGACTGGTAGCAATAGACAGTCTTGCTAGTGGACAATCTTCTATAACCAGCACATTTTATATTAAATGTAGTTTTAGCCCTGCAACTGCTGAATGAGGGCAGAAATGTGTTTGCAGAAAACTGTTAACTACAGGAAGGACCCACACTGTAAGCCAGCCCAAAATGATGACTCCAAAGTACAAAGTATTTAAGAGCAGCAATGTATAGCCTACAGTGTACTGTGCAGGAAGCATTTTCTTCCTGCAGAATGTTACTGAACATGCCTGTTCACTATAACCCTAAAATTTAGTAGCAACTCAGCTTGCTATCTGGGGACATGTAGCAATTTCCACTGCTTAAGCATGTGAAATAGAGAAGCAGTGTCACTGCTCAGGTTGACTCCTGACTGGTAACTACATTAAAGGGAAGCTGTCTGCCTGAGAAACTCCCTTGCCATTCAGGGAAGATAAGCTTTTCAATAATATTCCAAAATGGAATACTATTTTACGCTAAGGCAGGAATTTCAGAAAAAGTACATGTTGGATGCTGTACAGCAAAATCATAATATTATAAGAAGCACTATGATTTAGTAGTGAAAAATCTGAGTTACCAGAAAAGCGTTATATTGATATCTGGAGATATCAGATGTGCATAACTGAGAAGTAAATCGTACTTTGTTATGGAATAAAAGTGTATTTTGTTAATCAGGATGGTTTTTGGATCTACACAATTAGTGGCAAGTCAAACAAGGCACTGACTAGTGCCTGAAATCCCTCAGTATATTTTTCAGTAGTCCACTCAGTTCAGACAGAACAGCACCTGTAGATTTAAGCAAGTGGACAGTATGCACTACATAAGCTTTTCTCCTGCTGTGAAGATTCCATTAGCTGGATTCCCTGCTTCTTTGTGCTTTTATCCCAAAGACCTGGTGTCTGCAGGATCTTTATGACTAGTTCCTCAAAGGCATGTTGCACTCCATCCTCTGTTTTGGCACTGGTCTCTGGGGGGAGGGAGAAGAGAGGGGGAAAAAAAAAAAAAAGGAAAAGTATTTTATCTTTTTTGCAGAGACTATTGCTCTTTGTAAGAAGTTCTTTTGGGACCAGAGAGAAGAAACTGTATCTTTTTCAGCAAGTAAACCTCATCTCCTGTCTCCCTTAAAGGCACACCTAAGTTGATTATAATAAACAGAAATGCATCCCATCAGTCTGAAGCATCGCATTTTTCCACCTAGAAAAATTTCATAGTTCCCCGTTCTCTCCCAGAAAATGGGAATTGTTCTCAGGTTGTAATAATGTACCTATAAGATGATTATTCCAGAACTAAGTTGGGAAACAAAGAATGCAGAGGGAATAACAAGTTTTTTCTCCTACGTATTTGCTGTAGTTCCTTCTCCAAATCTTTTCAAGAAGCTTCAACTAAAGTTGCCTTTTTTACACAATTTGTTCCCCATCTTTATATTTTCCACATTGTACATTTTACTGTCAGTCTAAGCATACTGAATTTTATGTGCCTGCAACAAACGTGGAAACAAAAAAAAGATTACCATGATCCCTGCTGACTTTAGCCAGGAGAGAGATTCCAGTCCCTGAGACTCTTGAGTTAAAAAAAGATTCAAGAGAATGTAGAAACCATGTCTGCATAGTACATGAAGGAAATCTCACTTTCAGAAAAAAGTACTTTCAATTACAGTCAATGCAGAGCATCTCTGAAAAAATTAAAACCTACAGCCATGCATATGGAAGTGGTGCCACAAAAGGAACCCATATTAACTCACTCCCAAATCAAAACAAAAAACACAACCTGAAATCAGTTCATTCATACTTATCAATACCGAAATAAATATATGAAGATAAGTTTTTGGCACAGTTACATACCTATAAAAAGCAGCGAGCGTTTCCTAGCAAACTGGAGTCCCTCTCTTCTCTCTACTTCACGGTCAGGCTGCAGAGACGAATGAAGAACATGACTAAAATAAGCTACATTTGCCAGTTTTAGGAACTCCCTGGAAAAGCACCACTGCAGAATTGAAGTTTTGCTGAAAAGAAAGAAAAAGTCTATAAAACCATGTAGCAATCATCAACTGGATTTTCCCTGTTCTACAGTCAGCTTAAAAGCTGCAAAGAACTATTGCAATTAGGCAGAGCCAATGGAAGAGAGTCAAACTGAAGAGCAGCAACATCAAATCAGCAGGAAACAAATGTGTTGGTATCTTCTGAATCAACTGGGAGCAAGGTACATGCCAGAAGGGAGGTTTCAAGAGTCAAATAGCTGAAAAAGCACACCAAAGATATCTGAAATCTAACAGACTTGAAAGGTGGCACACAGTAGTATTAACTACTTGATACAGACATGCAGCCAGATAAAAAAATCCAATTATGTAGTTCAGGATAGCCACACTAGAAACCTCTTGTAGTAAAGCAAGATTGAAACACATCTTACTAAGCAGCAGGCAGCTAATATATGTCAAAACCACCCAGAAATGTGTAGTGACCTGTGCACGTCACACCCACACGGATGTATGCTCAATAGCCATATGAAGGTAAAAGCCGAGTTCTTCCTCGCCACCAGTCCAAAACACACTATCTGCTCAAAGAGATGGAAGTAGTTGGGTTGCTGCACTGCTGTTAACTTCAATGGTATTCAACAGTTTTCAGGCAGAACATCTCACTGCCTTCCCTTAATAGAATCTCTCTCATTAATTGCATCTCTCCAGGATCTGCTTCCCAAACGAGGTAGTAAAAGGAGCCTGCGCAGCCTAGGTTCCTCAGTTACAGAGCATATCACCTCCTCATGCAAGAGATGTGTTAGTTTCAGAGCTTATCTCGCATTTATACTCTATCATGACTGAGTAATCTGCAGAAGAGCGTAAGATGATGCATTTCTAAACTGACCTTATCAGTTTTATTGCCAACTAACATCTTCACAGTGTTGCTTTTGGTGGTATAGATTTCCAGCTCATTCAGCCAGCTCTCTAGTCCTGCGAAAGTGTCTTTTCTTGTAACATCATACACTGGTAACAGAGGAAAAGGAGCTTAACAGTTGTAGAGTCTTGATCAATGTTTACTTCATCATGGCAGAACTTAGTCCCTACTACCTAACTATTACCCCAAATAAAAAGCAACATTAGGGAATTGGAGAAAGATGCAACCATGTGGTCTTTCCAGAGCTGGAACGCATTGGCTGTTCTCACCCAAAGTCACTAGGGATTACAGAACATAAGCATCTCTGCAATACACCTCTGACTGAAGGGAGAAGACTTCCTTCTTTTTCTAATCGGTGATCACATAGAAAGGGAATAGCCATCTATTACTTGTGCTGCAAAGCTCATGTTCTATAGAAAGCACATCAATAGTTTCTAATAAATAAATAAAAAAAACATTGAGAGAATCAGAGGAAC
This sequence comes from Anseranas semipalmata, assembly GCA_013399115.1. Lineage (NCBI taxonomy): Eukaryota > Metazoa > Chordata > Aves > Anseriformes > Anseranatidae > Anseranas > Anseranas semipalmata. Next base: position 120,009 of record VXAA01000623.1, read on the forward strand.
AATTGTCTCCTTTTATAGAGACGTACATTTAGATAGTAAGACCACACTCTTTGCAATAATGTTTCTCTTCCATATATCTCCTACCTAAAACAACCCCTTGAGCTCCTCGGTAGTAACTGGGAGCCAGTGTTCTAAAGCGCTCTTGTCCAGCTGTGTCCTAGAGGAAAAAAAAAAAAAAAAAACACATACAAAAAAAAAAATCAAATACATTTAGAACAAAAAAGATAATTTAAATTATACAAAATAAACAGAGTTAACATTTCTCTGACCAGCAAGGACATACGAAACCATAAGAAAACAGAATGAAGGAAGCAGTCAGAAAACATTAGCAGCAGCAACAGAAAATGGGTAAGAATGGGTAGAAAGCCCTGGAGAGGACTTGATTGAAGGTTAAAGTGACAAGCACAGATACTTGTACCATGAGTGAGACAACAACTAAGTAAATAGGACTTAAAAGAAATACATAAAAAGACTATTCCTGGAAGCCAAGCAGCTAGGTTTAGTCAACTAACAGCCAGCTGAAGTGAACAACTTGGGGAGTAACTGGTTTTCAAGGGACAGTCACTGTAGGAAAGGAGAAATAGTGGTTCCCCCCAAAAATAACGCCCTCTTTGTTCCTTCAAAACAGGAAAAGAAAATCCAGTTAGAGAGAACTATTTCAAATTTACTGAGACAGTAAGCAGATAAGAAATTTAAAATAAGTAGTTTTATTAAATTATTACTGCATTATGTCACACTCATTCTCATGAATCTTTCAAATAGCTCCTAAGTGCAATGTGAAATTCAAAACCCCCCAGAACAAACAATAAGGAGGCGAAGAAGTTACACAATTTATTTTCTTTTTACAAAAAAAAAAAAAAATTAAATTTAAGTACAGATTACAATAGACCAACTAACAGCTATGTTATCATTTATTTCTACTTTGCTTTATAAAAAAAAAGGAGACTAGAACTGGCAATATATTTACTTAGTTCAGGTATCCTTACTAACAAGATTATATTCCAAGGTATCCATGAATACACAGATACTGAAGTAAAAGCCTCTCTTTCACCTTGATGCTCTATACATGCCTTGAAGTTTTTAACAAATACAATTGCCCTGTTTTTGTCCCCCTAATTAGCAGTTTCTCCTGATGCTGTTGCAGACTGCTGCAAAGCGCCTTTTCCAGCTATACGACTTGTGCAGGTTCTGGCCCTGCTTTTCATTGCACAGCAAGGACACACCCCTGGGTGATTATTACGCCAAACATTTCTTGGTTACTCTCAGCAAAGCTTGTGCTTTGCACGCAGCATGTTCAGAATACAGCCAATACATATGGTCACTGGGTAGACCAACTGTGACTTCAGCACTCTTGCTCTACATTCGGCATAGAGTACGAATGAAAACAAAGAAATAATGCAAGTTTTGATACTTACATTAGTTTCGTTAATACCAGCCCAAGACATTCGTGCTCTCTTTCCAAAAGTCCCAATTACGTAATCCAGAATAGTGTGTTCTTTCTCAAATGCCCATGACCACACACCTAAAAATCTCTTCCTTCTAGGGCTCTTTCACTCCATTTAGGAGAATACACATGGTGCTTTAATAATGTTACTAATAAACCTGAACATATAGCTGCAATCTAATTTCCCAGTTGTCACATGCTGGAAATATAGTTCAGGGCAAATGCTCAAGTCTCCCAGTAAATCCGGCCCAACCTTTAAATAGTTCATAATTAAGCATACTTTTGTTTCCATCATTTTAACCAAGACAAAGTATCTAGAGCGCTTCCAGTGTAGTACACAGAGAATTTGCTGCACAGCCCCTACAGGAAGTCATGCAAATCATCACCCAGAACGTCGCTTTTCTGCGATTTACTCGACCTGAGTTCTATCTGTCTTGGGAGCCCTTCTGGGTCACACAGGCGTGCAATACCTGCCTTTCTTGCAAGGCCACGTCTTCACAAGTCTAACACCTCCCAGAGGATTATGGAAACCCAGATGTGTAAGTGCAGGGATGAGCACTCGATCTCTACTGGAAGTCCCCAAACCAGAGCAACGAAGCATTTATCTGTGTTTTGTAAGAACCTCATCCACAACTCCTGTTGTTCAACGACAGACACTCATCCCATGTCCATTTACACCGTAAGCGCACCAACTCAGCATGCAGAAGATTTTAGCAAAGGGGGTGAAAAAGACAAAAGAAGATCCTGATGTTCCCACATCTGTCTGCAACACCTACCCATATTGCCAGCTGCACTGCATGGCCATCCACCACCATCTTCTTCACTTTAAAATCAACACCTAAGATGTGAAAAGAAGGGAAGGCCTGTCAGAACGAACCGGACGAACGGCGGTGCCCCTCACAGTGCCCGGTTCCCGGACTCACCGATGGTGGGTTTCAGGCACGGCTCAAACGAGCCGTCAGTGAACCTCAGCAGGAGGCTGTGGGGAAAGAAAGCCAGAAGTCAGGCCGGTGCCCAGCCACCCAGCCGCCCGCCCTCCCGGCCCGGCCCGCACCTGGACTTCCCCACGGCGCTGTCTCCGACCAGGAGCAGCTTCAGGGTGAGGCCCGCGGCGTCCATCTCCCGCGCGGCGGGGTCGGGCACCCGGAGCGCAGCGCGGCCCCGAGCGAAGTGCCCGCTCTCCCCGCACCGCTCCGCTCCCGACCCCGCCGGCGGAACCAGCTGACGGGGCTCCGCCTCCCAGGCGGCGGCCGGTGCCACGCGGGGC